>CM038468.1:18561161-19161161 GCA_021464415.1 Lonicera japonica
AATTATGATTCAATCATTCTTTGAAACATTTAAGCCAGCACAAGCTGAATAAGAGGCATGCGCACTGGATGGAGTTCATTGAGACATTCCCATATGTCATTCGGTACAAGCAAGGTAAAGAAAATATTGTTGCTGATGCACTTTCGCGAAGGTATGTGTTAATCTCTACCCTTGATGCTAAATTACTTGGTTTTGATCATATAAAGGAATTGTATACAGTTGATGTTGATTTTTGTGAGGAGTACAAAGCATGTGAGAAAAATGCATTGGGTAGTTCTTTAGGCATGATGGTTTTATTATTTCGTGAGAATAAATTATGTATGCCTAATTGCTCTATGCGTGATTTGTTAGTGAGGGAAGCCCATGGGGGAGGTTTGATGGGGCACTTCGGGATTGCTAAGACTTTAGATATTTTGCAAGAACACTTCTTTTGGCCACGTATGAAAAGAGACGTTGAGAGAATTTGTGGAAGATGTGTCACGTGTCGGCAAGCAAAGTCCCGTGTGCAATCGCATGGCTTATATACACCATTACCTATTCCTAGTGAACCTTGGATAGACATTTCCATGGGTTTTGTTTTGGGTTTACCTAGGTCTAAGAATGGTAGATATTCAATTTTTGTGGTCGTGGATAGATTTTCTAAAATGGCTCATTTTATTCCATGTCACAAAACTGATGATGTTTCGCAAGTTGTTGATTTGTTCTTTAGAGAAATTATGAGATTGCATGGTATGCCTAGGACCATTGTTTCAGATCGAGATACTAAATTCTTAAGCTACTTTTGGAAGACCTTGTGGTGTAAGTTAGGAATTAAGTTGTTATTTTCTACTACTTGTCACCCCAGTCTGATGGTTAAATGAGGTTGTGAATAGAACTTTATCTACTTTGTTAAGGGCTATCATTAAAAGAACATTAGAACATGGGAGGAATGTTTACTGCATGTTGAGTTTGCTTATAATCGCACTGTTCATTCTGCCACTCAATTTTCACCTTTTGAAATTGTGTATGGATTTAATCCTTTGACTCCATTAGATTTATCTCCATTACCTTATTCTCAATATACTAATCTTGATGGAAAGAAAAAGGCTGAGTTTGTTAAGCAGATCCATGAGACGGCAAGACTCAACATTGAAAGGAGGACGGAGCAATATGCAAAGCAGGCGAATAAAGGACATCAGAAGCTGGTTTTTGAACCTGGAGATTGGGTATGGCTGCATATGCGGAAGGAACGATTTCCAGAGCAACGTCGTTCTAAGCTATTTCCTAGAGGGGATGGACCTTTTCAAGTTCTTGAGCGTGTCAACGATAATGCATATAAGCTGGACCTACCAGGAGAGTACAATGTTAGCGCTACTTTTAATGTTGCCGACTTAAGTTCGTTTGATGCCAGTGCTGCTTTGAGGGCAAATCCTTTTCAAGAGGAGGGGAATGATGGAGGCAAGACTGTTGTGCAAGGCCCAATTACAAGGTCACGGGCTAAGAAGTTAAAGGCAGAGCTTAATGGATTAATTCAAGTTATTTGGGCTCAAGAAGAAGGCACAATCAAGCCCATTGGAAGGGAAAAACGTGGAGCACAAAATGGAGGCTGGGTTACACTTATTCAAGCCCAATTGGAGTGAGAAGACCATGTCTATGCGGCCCAAGAGGTGGAGTCAAGCCAGCCACTCGTTTTTTATTATTTATTTATTTATTATTGTTATTTCTTTTTTAAAGACTAGTTCTTGTTTGATTAGGATTTGTTTTGAGGATTCCTTGTTGGATTGGTTTCTTGTTGCCTAAGTTTTCTTCACCCTATTTAAAGGGGGGTTCATTGTTTTATTTTAATTATCTAAGACTTTATTCATAATAATATTGAGTGATTGATTTAATCCTCTTTGGTTCTTCACGAACTACTTGAACTTATCGGTTTGTCCGTGGCGTTCATCCGACTTATCAATCAGTATTCCGCACCCGATTGTGGCGTCTTCGTTTTCCACCAGAATCTGATTGTAGAAACGGTCTAGGTCATTAATTTGCTACGGTTTTCGTGTGTATCTGTGTCGAGGTTCGCACAACCAATTCGTTGTGTTTGCGGGTTTTGAGTGATATCACCGTAGGTCGTATCACTACGGGATTCTACAATCAGTTGTCCAACTAACTTATGCAGAACGCATGCCAGTTGTACTGTTCAATTGCAAGTGGTACAACACCGACCCTACTGTTCCCGGTAGTGTACAGTATAATCGTGGTCTTACTTCCGTGAACACGAATAGTAGTTGGTACGACGACTTTCCATTTATTCTGGCCACGACGGCAACCCAAGTGTTCTATATAGTGATCCGTTGGCTGGTGAGGGTTGGATAGTCGTTAATCATATGGCACACAGAGGTACGTTTAGTGAGGCCACACTTGCAAGGGATGATATGACCACTCCACTGTATGAAGTAGATGAACCTTATCAAGAGCCGGATGCGATATGTTTTCCTATATCGGAGTTATTTATCAACCTAGGTCCAGTACCATTTGTAAATATTCCCGTATACGAAAATGAAGATGAAGACGAGGATGATGATTATGACGAGGATGAAGACTCCGACGATGCTGAAGGGTTTAACAATGATCTATATAGCAGCGATGAGGATGAAGACGACGACAATGATGATGATGATGACTCCGATTGAGATTATTACGTGCATTTAAACAAGCTTAAGTGATTCTCCAGCTACAACTCCACTAACTCGTTGTAGGAGGACCTTAAGTGATGCAGCAGGGGGCAAACATCTTGAATACTCATCTGAACATTCTCTTGGAGTCCCTTGGGGATAAAAAAATCTTCCAAACTAATACTAAAACCTTAAGAATAACTTTTTTTCTCCGTAAGCATCGATTGTACAGAATTGAAGAAGCTTAGAACCTCATTGATAGTAAGGCACACAAAACAAATTTGCTGCTGTGTATCTGTTTGTTGCGTTATAATAATCAGCTGCACCCCTATCGGGTTATAATAATTATTATTATGATTATTAAAATAATTATTACTAAAATATAATTGGGCAGGTTATAATTACAATATAGATTCTCATATTAAAATTAAATTACTATCAAAATAAAAAAACTAATTTATCCTCTTGGGCGACGTAGTTTATGTTTTTACGTCGCCTAAGAGAATCTTAGGCGACGTAAAAACATACACTACGCAGCCGAGGTTGTAGTTATGTCTATGCCTATAACCTTAGTAAATTACTCACGCCTAAGAGAATCTCTGTAAGTGTGTTTGTCTTTAAGTTTTCAATGAAAGTTAAGTAAGCTTTTCTCTATGCCTATACTCTTCTATATGTATTATGTTTTTCCAACATTAGCACTGTTTTTGTTAATGTTTTATAATGTTTAGAGTGTGTCTCTTCCCCCCTTATTGCGTAGTTCTTAGCTACGGATAAGATCCCACTCCTTGGTATCAGAGGTTGTAGTTATGTCTATGCGTGAGTAATTTACTAAGGTAAATTTATGGCTTTAAGGATTTTGGTAACAAGCAATTCTTTCTATAACACATGAATAATAGATTTCTTGATCTTAAAACAGTTTTTCAGTGATATTTATACTATGATTAGTATGAAAACTCAGAAGAATGATAAGTATGCTCTACAGCTGCCACTTACCTTCTTCATCTTATTTTAGTATGCTATGTGACTGCCATCTTGTACGGATCTCTCACATCATAACACTCAGGTTAAGTTGTGTGGATCTCCTGTATCAGAAAACGTTTGTTCTATTTTTCTGAACACTTGTATAAATCTTTTGTCTATACAAAACGTTATACTCTCATATATGGACAGGTGTTTGAGCACCAGGTTTTTAGGCGATGGACAGCCGTGTGTATGCCTGATAAATGCTCGCAGATTGTGGTAAAATATGAGATTATAGATTTTGTTATAGCAGAAGGTTGTCTTTGGATCTATGATATACTTAAAAATTTTGTTTTACGAGTTTCAAGAAATTTGTTGCTTATATGCTATTGAAAGCATGATTTATCACCAAAAATCCTTGTTGTCATAAATTGCCTATTTCTTTTAAAGATGTTTTCCAAATCTAAACCCATGTCCGCTTCTTCGTCTAAGTCTATTAGTCTAGTAGAGTCTGAGTCCTTTAGGTCGAATAGTTCCCGTAGTGATAAGATCGAGTCTTTGTACAAAATAACTCATATTCCAGATACAAAAATTCCAGAAACAAAGTTAGCCATGACAAACCCCTACCATGTCTTTCAAAAACCCTCATCTGAATCCTTCACCAAAAGATTCAAACAGTTAGTTACATCTGACAAGTCAAAACTCCCAGTCCGTGAGTTTGTCCAGTGTACTCCTTTTGATTCCTTGTTTGTTAAATCCGACCATGAAGAACAGTTCTTTACTGTTCCCATCTCCTCAGACATTTCAAGAATAGCCTTAGCACAAGGCTATACCCACTTACATTTTGGCGCAATCCGTTTTGCGATAACTTTCCATGGTCGCAAAGGTTTAGAAGCTGTTGCCCGTGTTGCTCTTGTTGATTCTTGAATGAAAAATTATCAGCAAGCAATCCTTGGCAATGTTCAAGCCACTTTGAATGCCGGAACAATGTTTTTTACATTGTATCCTAATTTCAACCTCCCTCTCAGTGATCCTTTTGTCTGCTCTGCCTTAAAGATCCAGGTTCAGATCTCTGGTGTCTCCATGATCCCAGGTACTGCAGCAGCAACAATCCACCAACAGATGGTCTATAGAGTGCAGAATCATTCTTATGATCTTTGCATTTTCGGTTCCTCAACATCAGAAGCCTTCATGCTTACTATTGATTCCGAACGAGCTCACACAGCCAGTTATGTTCCCAGACAGCTCCCTCGTGATGAACTAGTTACTCTTTTGCCAGAAGTATGGGTTACCTCTTATGAAAAGCTCCAGGCTGAGGCCAATACCGAGTCTTTTCAGCAGACAAATCCAACTTACACCCGCAGGGCTAATAAGCAAATTGAAATGAGATTCAGTAAGAAGAATATCCCAGTTTCTCCTGAACACAACCCGTTCCAAACTGAACTCATGATGATGCAAGAAATTCGCAGGTTGCCATCTGATCCACTTCTCCAGAATGAGACAATGAAAATTCTGTATTTTGATTGTAAAGGTCTACCAGTATATGAAGCCAAAGATGCCAATGGTCATATTTGGTATGATACTTGTTACTGTGATGCTTGTGAAGAGTTAGCTTTTGAAGCTGACTTAGATCCTAAAGAGTTAAAACGGTATCGCAAGAAGAAGGCTGGAAAAGCCTTGAGTTCTCAAGAAATCCTTGAAGACCGCTATGAAGTAGGTGATCGTAGTGTTGATCTTTTAGGAGAACCAAGTGGCAAATTTAATTATTATGTCACTTATGGAGAAAAACCTCTCCCTGCACCTCCACCAGAAATACCCCAGTGCAAACGCCCACCTCCTCCACAAGACCCAACACCACCAAAACCCATGCCTCAACGTCTTTCCCCGTATACCCAGAAAGCTCTCAAAGCACTTGGCCGTCCTTACCGCCAAGCACCACCATCCTTCACCCCAACAATACCTTCACAGCCAGAACCACTCTCATGTTATTTCATGGCTCAGGAACCAAATCCCCCAGAACCTTCTTTCCCTCCAGCTGAAGATTTTGATAACCTTACCACCCATGTTAGCCATAGATGGAAGATTCCAGATCCTACTTCTATTGGTTCCGATGGACAGGTTAAAAAGATTACAGCAGCCGAAGCAGCATTAAATTGACAAGCCGAAAATACAGTCGCCCAGGATCAGGTTCTCTCTCAAATTGCTCAGCAAACACAGCAGATGAATAAGAGAATTTCGTCTCTTTCCACAATACCCGATATGATTGCTGATATCAAAATGAGAATCAAAACCTTAAATGAACAGATGCATTATATGGCCACGACAGTTCATGACTTTGCTGCCACTGCAAACTTCTTTCGTGAAAAAGAATCTGAAAAACGAGCACTTCAAGCTCAGCTCGAATCCATTGAAAGAAGCGAGTATGCAAATTATGCCTACACCCATGAGAAACCATTACCCAAATCCCTATTCCCAAATACCCGAGACATCCCTGATGTTTCAATCTTTTATCCCACTGAACCACTAGTCCAAAATACCTTTAACCCAGCAGAATTCTCCTTTGCTAATCCCCATTCATCTTCTATCAATCTTTGGGATGAACCACCCAAAAGAAGATTACCTCCCTGGTCAAATTCTCCTCCAAAATCTAAACCAGTCCCCAAACCGGTTTTCCAACCTCACAAATCAAATTATCCTTTCCAGGCTAAACATCCTTCTGAAGTTGATTGGTTCAAACCTATCCAACGTGTACCACCCCCTCCTACAGCTAGAGAAGCCTGAGGAATTGTTCTTAAAGAACCATCCCCATCTCCCGTATCCACCATCAAATCAACCACTACTTCTCCAGCAACCAATCCAGAAGTCTATCGTCACCCATCCGATGTTACCGATGTTATCCAAGGTGCATTTACCAAGCCAATGGATATGTTTGCAATGGAAATCCATGAAAACCAACCAGAAAACCAAATAGCCTCTTTCCTCAGAGCCCTTACCCTTCCTGATCATAATCCTGTCAGAACTGAGTCAGATGATTTGTTTAGTTCATTTGAACAATTGTACTAAGCTCAAACCTCAGGTACTCAACCAACTGATGAAACCACATAACCAATGGTTGAAGACCCTCCTGATAATCCCCAACCAACACCAGCTCCACCTCCAGCTCCAGTTCAAAGTAACCATCACCAAGAAAACCATTTACAGTTTACCCTTGATGATATTAAACCCAAATTTTGGCGAGATCGTTTCTTCCAATTTAAAGCTTGGATTATTGTAGATAATGAGCTTTATGACCTTCGGTCCGTTTTTAAACGATTCCTTGCCCGGTTAACTGGACGATTGCATGATT
This sequence comes from Lonicera japonica, assembly GCA_021464415.1. NCBI lineage: Eukaryota > Viridiplantae > Streptophyta > Magnoliopsida > Dipsacales > Caprifoliaceae > Lonicera > Lonicera japonica. The sequence continues at coordinate 18,568,110 of CM038468.1, forward strand.
GGTATGATTCACTCCAAGAATACCGACAGCTTCAACTGCAACAGGTCACTTCTGTTGATGTATTCCTTAGAACGATCTACAATGAGTTTGTTGGAACTCCATCCAAATTTAGTGATATTGCCCGCTCTGAATTCATGGGAATGAAGTGTTGTTCTCTCCAAGAAGCTGATCTTGAACGACACTATGACGAATGTCAAAACGGTTCTACATTCTAGGTGGAATCGATGATCCCAACCTCAAGCAGATTTTCTTCCAATCTTTCCCTGATGCTTTTGTCTCTAAAGCAGAAAAGCTATTGAAGATCCAAAAACTTGAACTTAAAACTCTTTCTTTAGGTCGCATTTATGAGCTCCTTACAGATTCTGTTGAACGAATTTGTAACCAGAAGACGCTGATGGATCAAATGGAGAAAACAAGCAAAATGCTCTCCAAAGCCTGCAACAAAGATCATTGGAAGATCAAATGCAAGAATAAAGAAGGTTGTGATTGTTCACAGCATAAGCATTCCCAAAAGAAGAAGAAGTTTCGAAAATCTTCACGTTCAACAAAGCATTCCTCAAATGACTTTGTCAAGCCTTACAAGCAAAAGAAGAAGAAGTTCAAGAACTTCAAGTTTGTCAAGAAAAAAGTTTTTCGTGGCAAAAAGACTAATAAATGTTTCATTTGCAAAAAGCCAGGTCATTATGCGAAGAATTGCCCGAATGGAGAGAAGAAATCTCAGTTTATGGCATTTTTACACAAGCTTGCTCCAGATATTGCAGAATCTGATGTTGAATCTGTTCTTTCTGCAAAAGATGAAGCTTCTCCAGAAAGCTTAATGAAGATTGCTTATACTGATTCTGAGCACTCAGAAGTTGAAACAGACCCTCCTAGTGATGTTGAAAGCACTGTCTCCTCTCTCCCAAGTGATGAAGCTTTTCACCTCCAGCAATTAACTTGCTCGAACCAAGAAGAACTTCTTGCGGCTCAAACTCCACATGCCTATGTTAAGCTTTTCCCAGAAGCTTATTCCAAGCCAATCAAGGTCCTTGCTCTCTTTGATACAGGTGCCTCAAGAACTATGGTTGATCTATCCATCCTGCCAGAAAAATTTTGGAATTCGTGCAAGATAGCATTCAGATGTGCTAATTGTGAACTTATGTTCTGTAACAAAGTTTCTAAGCCAATCCTAATCCAAATTTTCCCAGGTCTTCGTACTAAACATCCAGTTTATGGAAGTCCTCTTCCTATGAAAGAAATTATGATTGGATGGGATTTAATTAAGAAGCTGCCAGTTCAATTTCTTGATGATGGTCTCCGTCATAAGAAATTATTCCTCTGGTGGCATGATACGCAAGCAGCTCTTGAATTTTATCAATCAGCACCTTTACCCCCCATTGACCCTGGTATCTCTGTGGATTCAATTCGTTAGAAACTAATCACTATGTCCTGTGCAGAAAGTCAAACTGAATTCCTCACAAAATGTCAGAACCCTTTATGGAGAAATAGCAAATTTTTTGCCACTTTTCCTTTCAAGCTAAATGAAGATGTAAATCCTACTAGAGCTTCCCATTCTGGAATGAATCCAGAACATCAAGCACTTGCTCTTAAAGAACTCCAATCTCTCAAGCAGCAACAATTGATTAAAGAAACCACTTCTCCATGGGCTTGCGAAGCCTTCTATGTCAATAAACGTTCTGAGCAAATCCGAGGAAAAATGCGATTGGTTATTAATTACCAACCGTTAAACTACTTTTTGGCCAGTGATATGTTTCCATTGCCACAGAAGCATTCTCTGTTTAGTCATCTCTCAAACGCCAACATCTTCTCCAAGTTTGATCTAAATGCTGGATTTTGGCAACTTGGTATTCACCCTGATGACCGCCCCAAAACAGCCTTTTGTATCCCTGGTTTTCATTACCAGTGGACTGTTATGCCATTTGGACTTAAAAATGCTCCTTCCATCTTTCAGAAAACAATGATGATGATATTTGAACCCATCGCTGCAAATGCATTGATTTTTATCGACGACATCCTTTTATTTAGCGCCACAGAAGCTGAACACCTGCAACTCCTCCATCATTTTCATCATATTGTTCTTACCCACGGAATCATGTTATCAGAAAGAAAAATGATTATTGGCACTCCTGAGATTGATTTCTTAGGAATGAAAATCAAGAACAGCAAGATCCAACTCCAAGAGCATATTTCCAAAGATCTCCAGAAGTTCTCGGATAAGTTAACAACAAGGACGCAGATACAACAATTCCTTGGTTTGGTTAACTATATGTCCCAATTCATCCCGAAAGTTGTTTCATATACAGCTCCTCTCTCAGCTCTCCTCAAAAAATCACCTCCACCATGGTCTTCTGTTCAAGCTGAAGCAGTTCTTAAGCTGAAAGATCTTACATCTCAGCTCCCAGATTTGCAGATCCCATCAGATGGACAGCGAATTCTCCCGACAGATGCTAGTAATGAATTTTGGGCAGCCATACTCCTGGAAGAAAAGAATGGTATTCGAACTCCGTGTGGCTATAAATCCGGACGATTCAAGCAAGGTGAACTCCATTATCATAGCACGTTCAAAGAGATCCTTGTAGTGAGAAGAGGAATTGAGAAGTTTCAATTTCATTTGATTGGGTATCATTTTCAAATCGAAATGGACATGCCATCCTTTCCAGCAATGATCCAATTCAAAAATAAGCAGATTCTGAATTCTCAGTTACTTCGTTGGGCAGAATGGTTTTCCCAATGGGATTATGAAGTTAAGCATCTTAAAGGCAAAAACAATGTGATAGCTGATTCTTTTCAAGAAAACCTCCTCAGCTAAGCAAACCCTCTGAGTTAAGCTTTGTATCCCACATCACTCCTTTTGAAAAGGAACCTTTTTGCAAACCTTATAAATTCAACGAATCTCTCATTCATATCTCATCAAGCCTTCCAATCGTCTATACCTTAACCCAAATCTCTCCTGCAGAAATGGCCAGTTCATCAAACCCTTCTCCATTTTCTACACCATTCCAGTTTTCTGACCTCACTCCTACACCAGAACCCCTTGAAGCCATACCATACCTTCTAGAACAACTCCAAGACAAAGTTCTAAATCGTACCCTTCGTTCCCGCGAAAAAGATCAAGTTATCAAGTATCTCTGCATATTACTTGAGAAACATGGTCTCTGTTTCAGAGGACTTCATCTTCACCCAGCATATCCCTTTTGCTCTCTCTTTCACATCCACTACTGCTACCGTGTCCCAAAGGTTGCTTTCGTATTTCTATGGTACCTCACCCAGGTTTACCATATTGGTTTTATTTTCAAAGCAGCAGATCTTCTCTTATATCTCCAGATTGCTACTTCGGATCCAGAGATCCAAACAGCTCATCAAGATTTGTATGGAGTACCCAATTCGTATAATTTTGTGACCTTTCTAAAATGGTTTAAATCAATTAACCAGTGGAAAGAAGCTTTAAAAACGTGCCATACATATTGTCTAATCCATTTTCATAAACCACTTCGAACCCCTCTCCCAGATGGTTCAAATGCCAATATTGAAGCATGGTTTACTCGTAATCTCTCCAAATCTATCAAGGAACCATATGATCTTGATTATGTTACCTTTTTAAAGAACATTTGTGCTTTGAACAAGGTCAATTATGATTCTGTGCCTGATCATGTTAAGTTCGCTCATGACCCTTGGCATAGCTCTCCTTGGGAAGATTGTGGTTTCTTATATGAACATCTGTATTCCTATGCTTTTACTCATCGATGGGATTATGGTGAGTTAAGTTCAGACTCCGAAGCATTTGTAGGAATCGATGATGACAGTGATGATGATGATGATGCAGCTGATGCTGGTGACTTTGCCCAAGAACTTGCTGAGTTGGCAGATACCAGTAATGACGAAGATGGTCCTTACGCCCCTAATACTCCTATCTACGGCGGTAATGAGTGGGATTGGGATGATGAAGGAAATGAAACTGATTAATGCTCTGTGACGTCATGCATGACGATTTCCTCCACTACCGACAATCACATGTGAAGCATCTTTTGCTTTACTTTATTTTGCTTTCGACTTTGATGTAATGTTTGCTTTTTTTAAAGTTTGCTTTTGAAAAGAGATTCTTATCTCTTTGCTTTTCTTTGGACAGCTGTTCCACTTTAGTTTGGCTTGTTGCTATGCCCTTTCCCTATAAAAGGAGCTAGCCTTAGTTGTTTCAATTCATCTCGAGTTGGTTTGTTTTCTATGAGTTTTCTACTCAAGAGTCTCTCTGTAAGTGTGTTTGTCTTTGAGTTTTCAATGAAAGTTAAGTAAGCTTTTCTCTATGCCTATACTCTTCTATATGTATTATGTTTTTCCAACATTAGCACTGTTTTTGTTAATGTTTTATAATTTTTAGAGTGTGTCTCTTCCCCCCTTATTGCGTAGTTCTTAGCTATGTATTATGGTGAGTTAAGTTCAGACTCCGAAGCATTTGTAGGAATCGATGATGACAGTGATGATGATGATGATGCAGCTGATGCTGGTGACTTTGCCCAAGAACTTGCTGAGTTGGCAGATACCAGTAATGACGAAGATGGTCCTTACGCCCCTAATACTCCTATCTACGGCGGTAATGAGTGGGATTGGGATGATGAAGGAAATGAAACTGATTAATGCTCTGTGACGTCATGCATGACGATTTCCTCCACTACCGACAATCACATGTGAAGCATCTTTTGCTTTACTTTATTTTGCTTTCGACTTTGATGTAATGTTTGCTTTTTTTAAAGTTTGCTTTTGAAAAGAGATTCTTATCTCTTTGCTTTTCTTTGGACAGCTGTTCCACTTTAGTTTGGCTTGTTGCTATGCCCTTTCCCTATAAAAGGAGCTAGCCTTAGTTGTTTCAATTCATCTCGAGTTGGTTTGTTTTCTATGAGTTTTCTACTCAAGAGTCTCTCTGTAAGTGTGTTTGTCTTTGAGTTTTCAATGAAAGTTAAGTAAGCTTTTCTCTATGCCTATACTCTTCTATATGTATTATGTTTTTCCAACATTAGCACTGTTTTTGTTAATGTTTTATAATTTTTAGAGTGTGTCTCTTCCCCCCTTATTGCGTAGTTCTTAGCTACGGATAAGATCCCACTCCTTTCTCTTAGGCGACGTAAAAACATAAACTACGTCGCCCAAAACGTTTTCCCCTTTAAAATTTCACGGAAATTTAAATTATTTTAAAATTTTGAAATTCACTTGGGCGACGTAGGTAATTTAATTACGTCGCCTAAGATTATTTTAGGCGACGTAGTTAAATTACATACGTCGCCTAAGATACTCTTAGGCGACGTAAAAATATATACGTCGCCCAAAAGGTTTTCCCCCCTAAAAATTTCACGAAAATTTAAATTATTTTGAAAATTTGAAATTAACTTAGGCGACGTAGGTAATTTAATTACGTCTCCTAAGTTTTGTCATAGGCGACGTAGATAAATACCTACGTCGCCCAAGTGAATAGCATATATTAGACCCTTCACCCCAATTTTATTTTTCTGCTAAACAATCTCCTTCTCCCTCTATCTCTCTGTTATCCCTCTTCCCTCTTTTCCGACCACCACCACCTCGAAACTCTAGCCCCCATTCCGACCTCCACCACCTCGAAACCTAGCCCCCATTCCGACCACCACCACCTCGAAACCCTAGCCCCCATTCCGACCATCACCACCTCAAAACCCTAGCCCCCACAACGGTTCCCCACCACCACTGCCCTCACTCACCACTGCCGCCGCCCTCTCTCACCGCCTCCACCGCCCGCACTCACCGCCTCCACAGTTCACCACCGCCCTCACTCACCGCCACCACCACCATTGTCCACGTAAGATTTTTCCCATTCGCCCCTCTTAAATCTTAATCCCATTGCCATTTTTAGTTGATTGCTAGTTAATTAATATTGCTTGTTAGTTAATTATTGCTAGCATAATCTTCTTTGATTGCTAGTTGAACTGTAACTTAGATTCCTAGCTAGTTAGATCATGATTTTCAGTTTAGAGTCAATTTGGAATTCAAAAGCAATATAAAATAGCTATTCTATTTAATACTACCTCTTTTGCTTTTAATTACCCTAATTTTAGAAAATTAGTGTTTAGTTCAAATTAATTATGTATGTGTGAAGACTGTGATTTTTTCTTTGCCTTTTTAGCAGTTTTGGGCATTACCCCAACTAACAATAATAATGTTTCTCCAAAACATTGAAAAAATCATAGACCTCCAGAATATACTTATTTGTTTGATTAAAGATGTTCGAACTTGTTGGGGAGAGAGGACAAACAAGTTCTTGTGGAGATTTGGAGAAGAGAAAAAATCGATATTGATGTTGAGCTTGGAGAGCTTATCGGCGGTTGATCCTGCCGCTGTAGTCATGGTACTGGTATCTAGTAGAGGTTCCGAATCCAAGAAAAAAAATTGCTTAGAAAATAGGGGATTGTTAAAGGTAAGAGAAGACAAGAGAAGCAGATTGAATAGGGGAATAGGCGGTTCTCAAATATTATATATATATATGATAAAGAGGCACGAGAGTCCACAAAATGTGCATACAGGAGAAGTTAGGCAGTTTATGAATTTTGCCATGTTTAGACTCCCAAGTCAGTAAGAGGTAGAACAAAAAATTGTAACTAGAAACAGAAAAGGGGTTTCTCTCTGTATACTCTAGTCTTGATAATAATATAAAAAATTATAATTATAATTAAAATAATATATTTTTATAAAAAAATTAAAAATAAAGGAGGAAGGATGATGTACACTCTCAAAAAAAATAAAAGATGAAAAATATCATATATGACAGATAAATCTATGTTATGTTATGTTCCCAAAAGCCTCACATTTGTCTACGTTCTACGTACGCATTTGATTCAAATTAGCAGTTTGGTGTAATGAAGCTATAATACCTGAACAGTTTGTGTGATGAACCTGTAATACTCCATAACATGAGATATTTTAGGGACAAACTGCAATAAATATAAACAAATGCTTATGAGATTAGTAGTGATTTGCTGGCTAAGGAACGCATAGCAACATAATCGACTAATGTTTGATAAAGTAAACACAAAAATCTTGTCCTTCTGCCAATAGTTTAAACAAAGAAATCCAATATAACAAAACCTAAATAACTTTAACTAGGCATTACCTAAAGTCAAGGCCGGCTTGAGGGAAAACTAGGCATTACCCAAAGTCATTTTCTTCAAGTATTTAATCATATGTTATAGTTATATTTTTGCCTTCCTTACCTTTAAATCCTGAATTCAATTCGCCACGTACCTACTGCTAACACATTGTTTTGTAATGTAATGTACCTTTAGTTTGAAAATCTTTAAACAGGTTCTGAAAGGAATAGTTGTTTGTGTAATTATTGGTTAACTTTCATGAGTATCAGTTTTGTAGCTAAATTTGTTATATAGAACTTTTTAAAGTGATGAAAATATCCGTTAATTAACTTAGTCCGACCAGGGAGCAACTTAGGTACTACTAGTGATGTGAATCACGACCGTATTTCTATCCGATATGAGGAATCTGCGACCCTTGACGTTGAATACGTAAGAACCTTGGAATCACGCGAAGATAATGGAGGTGGAACCTCGACCCAATCCCTAAAATGGGAATGAACCTTGGTATAGTCGAAGACAAACAATCAATTGATGGATTAATTGATTGATAAGCCGAAGAACAACAAGAATTCAATTATGGCTGTTCGATGTGTTCTTAGAACACAAGAGGTGAAAAACTCTCTAATTCGTATTCAAAACCAAGCTGCCTCATACAAGAGAGTTGCCTCCTTTAAATAGCAGGAGAATAAGCAAACCCTAATCAAACCCTAAGGAAACCAAAAAAAAACGAAAATAACAAAACAAGCCTAATTCTAAGGCAACAAAAATAATGGAACACTCTAAATAAGCCCAAAAACACTCTTAGCAGGCCCATCACTCTAAATACTAATTATACATAATCCTTGGGCTGCAAATAAATAAAAACAATAATAAAACGCCCTAATTATTCTACGTCTTCTTGGCTAAGCATTATTCTCCATTCTTGTTCTCCATCTCCATGAATACTTCTCCAAGCTCCAGCTTTATTCATCAACTCTTGGACCACGATCATGAGTGCTTCTTTGATCTTCTTGGCTCTAGCTCGGGTGATTGGACCACTTGGAACCCGGATGGGATCTGCATAGTCTTCACTCCATGATCCAGCTCTTGTGCTATCCTCAGGCTCATCATTCCCCTCCTCTTGAAAAGGAATTGTCCTCAATTCTTCACCTATACTAAACGGACTTAGGTCAGCGACATTAAATGTAGCACTTACATTATACTCACCTGGTAAATCAAGTTTATATTCATTGTCATTGATCCTTTGCACAACTTGAAACGGTCCATCTCCTCTTGGTAAAAGCTTTGAACACCGTTGAACTGGAAAGCGTTCCTTCCTCAAGTGCAGCCAAACCCAATCTCCTGTTTCGAAAACCACCTTCTTCCTTCCTTTGTTAGCTTGTCGCACATATTGCTCGGTTCTTCTCTCAATGTTTTGCCTTGCCTTCTCATGAATTTGTCTTACAAACTCAGCTTTCTTCCTGCCATCTAGGTTAGCATGCTTAACAGGTAATGGTAATAAATCCAAAGGAGCCAATGGATTAAAACCATACACAATCTCAAAAGGAGAAAACTTAGATGCAGAATGAATAGATCGATTATATGCAAACTCAACATGAGGCAAACATTCTTCCCACTCTTTCAAGTTCTTCTTAATTATGGCACGCAACAAAGTGGATAAAGTTCTATTTACTACTTCCGTTTGGCCATCAGTTTGGGGGTGACATGTAGTAGAAAACAACAATTTAGTACCCAATTTTCCCCACAAAGTCTTCCAAAAGTAGCTCAAAAACTTTGCATCCCTATCAGAAACTATGGTTCTAGGCATGCCATGCAGACGCACAATTTCTATGAAGAACAAATTAGCAATTCATGGTGCATCATCAGTTTTATGACAGGCAATGAAATGAGCCATTTTAGAAAATCTATCAACCACCACGAAAACAGAATTATTCCCATGTTTAGTCCTAGGCAAACCCAACACAAAATCCATAGAAATATCAACCCAAGGGTCACTAGGAATGGGTAATGGAGTATATAAACCATGGGGGTTTAACTTAGACTTTGCCTTCTTACAAGTAACACATCTCTCACACATTCTTTCAACATCTCTTTTCATGTGAGGCCAAAAAAAGTGTTCTTGCAATACTCCTAAAGTCTTAGCTATACCAAAGTGTTCCATTAAACTCCCACCATGCGCTTCTTTCATAAGCAATTCACGCAATGAACATTTAGGCATACAAAGTTTGTTTTCACGCATTAGAAATCCATCATGCCTAAAGTACTTATCAAATGCCAATTTTTCACATGCATTGAATATATCTCGAAAATCAGCATCATCACAATACAAATCCTTGATGTATTCAAATCCAAGCAATTTAGCATCTAAAGTAGCAATTAAAGTATACCTGCGTGATAAAGCATCCGCTACAACATTCTCTTTACCTTGCTTGTACTTGATCACATATGGAAATGTCTCTATGACCTCCACCCACTTGGCATGGCGCTTGTTTAGCTTTTGCTGCCCCTTCAAGTGCTTCAATGATTCATGATCCGTGTGAATCACGAACTCCTTTGGCCAAAGATAGTGCTGCCAGGTATCCAACGTATAAAGCTCCTTGTCGTAGGTAGGGTAATTTAAGGTTGCCCCACTTAGCTTCTCACTAAAGTATGCTATTGGCCTTCCCTCCTGCATAAGAACAGCACCAATTCCATTTCCTGAAGCATCGCATTCAATTTCAAAAGTCTTTGCAAAGTTAGGCAAAGATAACAAAGGGGCGTTACTTAGCTTGCTTTTTAATAATTCGAATGCCTTCTCTTGCTCCTCCCCCATTTGAATCCCACATTCTTTTTGATCACTTCAGTCAATGGCGCCGCAATAGTACTAAAGTCCTTCATGAACCGCCGATAGAAACTAGCAAGTCCATGGAAACTCCGCACTTGCCCAACACTTGTAGGACTTTGCCATTCTTGAATAGCCTTCACATTTTCTTTATCAACCTGAATCCCTTGTGCACTCATAACAAAACCAAGAAATACAAGCTTATCCGTGCAAAAGGTGCACTTTTTCAGGTTAGCATATAACTTCTCCTTTCGCAAGACATCCAAAACAGATTTTAATTGAATTACGTGGTCATCTAGACTCTTGCTATAGATAAGAATATCATCAAAATAGACTACAACAAATCTGCCTATAAAAGGTCTCAAAACATGGTTCATTAATCTCATGAAAGTGCTAGGTACATTAGTCAAACCAAAAGGCATAACTAACCATTCATATAATCCATATTTTGTTTTAAAGGCTGTTTTCCATTCATCTCTTTCTTTCATCCTAATTTGATGATATCCACTTTTCAAATCAATTTTATAGAATATACTAGACCCATGCAACTCATCAAGCATATCATCTAAACGTGGAATGGGGTGACGATATTTTACCGTGATATTATTTATGGCTCGGCAGTCCACACACATTCTCCACGTTCCATCCTTTTTGGCACTAGCAAAACTGGCACCGCACATAGGCTCATACTCTCTCTCACATACCCTTTCTCCAACAGCTCCGTAACTTGCCTTTGAAGTTCCTTTGTTTCCTCCGGATTGCTCCTATAGGCTGGCCGGTTAGGAATGGAGGCTCCGGGTACGAAATCAATTTGGTGCTCTATTCCTCGGATGGGTGGTAAACCGCTTGGCGTATCCTCCGGGAAGACGTCACCAAAATCTTGCAACAAAGAGACAATAACACTAGGCAAAGAAGAATTTAGCTCGTTAGTATTCAAAAGCGCTTCTTTGTATACAAGTACAAGAAGTTGATTACAAAGCATTGCTCTCTTCACTTCACTCGCTCTCGCATAGAAATTCTTTTGCCTCCTCTCAAACTTGCTCTCAATAGTCACTGGTTTTTCCACTCTTCTCTCTTTTTTCTCAAGTTCTTTTCTTTTTTCCTCGCTCTCTTTGTTTTCCTCACCACTATCTCTTTTTTTATTTTCAGCTCTCCGTTGCTCCTCCTCACTTTGTAATTTCAACTGATCGGCATAGGCTTGCTGTGGCGGTAGAGGTGTAAGAATGATTGTTCTCTTGTTCATCTCAAATGAATATTTATTGGTGAAGCCATCATGTTTAACTCTTCTATCATATTGCCATGGTCTTCCAAACAACATATGACCGGCTTGCATGGGAACCACGTCACAAAGCACTTGGTCCTTGTACTTACCAATGCTAAATGACACCAAAACCTGCTTGTTCACCCTCACTTCACCGCTATCATTCAACCACTGCTGTTTGTAAGGCCTCGGGTGCTTAGTCGTGTGCAATGCTAGCTTCTCCACCATTGTCGTGCTAGCCACATTAGTGCAACTTCCTCCGTCTATCACCAAACTACACACCTTGCCTAGCACTAGGCACCTAGTGTGGAAAATATTCTCGCGCTGCTCCTCATCCTCCTTTGCGCGCGTACTAAGCGCTCTTCTTGCAACTAATAACTCACCCTAGATGGCGCTCTCCTCTTCTTCGACATCCTCCAAAGGTGGCATAGCTTCAGCGCCTTCTTCATCCGTCTCATATTCCCCATTGTCTAGAAGCATCATTACTCTCTTATTCGGGCATTGAGTGGAAACATGGCCTCTCCCTTGACACTTCCAACATATAATGTCCCTGTTTCGGGTAGTAGGAGTATTAGTGGTGTTAGGGGTTGTCTTAGCTTGGCCTCCACTAGGAACTTCTGATTTTGAATCAACTTTCGGCTTCGGAGTGGTTGCTTTGTCATCCTTCTTCCACGGACTTTGTTTCCATGGAGTAGAATAAGAACTTTGGTTTGGCTTGAAACCACCCCTCCCTTGAGCTGCCTCTCTATTTTAATTGCCGTGTGCACCATATCTTCAATCTCAACATATGGCTGCAATTCAATCGCGTTGGCAATTTCTCGGTTTAACCAACTCAAGAACCGCGCCATGGTTGCTTCTCTATTTTCATCAACCTTGGCCCGAATCATGGCCACTTCCATCTCCTTATAGTATTCGTCATCGCTACGATTTCCCTGTGTAAGCCCTTGCAATTTTTGGTATAATTCTCGATAATAATGATCGGGTACAAACCGCTTCTTCATCAACCGCTTCATCTCATCCCAAGTCTCCACGGGCCCTTCATCACTACGCCTTCGCTCTATCATCAAGCGATCCCACCAAACAAGTGCATAATCGGAAAATTCAATAGCCTCCAATTTCACCTTCTTGGACTCGGGGTAATTATGGCAAGCAAATACTAATTCGACTTTCTTGACCCACTCAAGATAAGCCTCGGGTTCATTTTTTCCTTGGAAGGATGGAATCCTCATTTTGATCCCATTCATGTTGTCATCCTCCCGATTATATCCTCTACCAAACGTTTACCATTCCGTCGGTTAGCGATTACCGAATCAACATCGCTATCCCCATCATCAAAGCTATCTCGGTGATAATTATCAAAATCAGCCATCCGTTCCCTAGGCTGCGGTCTCCCACTTCTTTGAGCATTATGTGATATGCTGGATTGCTCAATTTGAGTGCTCTCAACTCTATCTACCTTCACCCGCATTCTCTTTAATTCCTCACTCATCTCTTCCACCTGCTCTTTAAAGACACCCAACTCATCTCTCATCATTTTTTGTAAGGTGCTCGTCATGGCTTCTTGGAATAACCTAGGATCGAAACTCGACATATTGCTGCAAAACAGAGGTTAGCACAATATAAAGAAATAAATTTTCCTCTCTGCACTCCCTTACGTGTTTCGCTCAAAAATAATACCACTCTGATTTTACCGCTCGTATTTAGTTCTCAATGTATTGATATTCCTCTTAATTTTCACCTTTTGGAACTTCAAACGAATCGAAAAGTAAGAACCCTTTTCTTGGCTGCCCAAACAGACCAATCACAACCCAAATAGATCAATTGTATGCTAGGACAAGTACGTTTTCACCAAGAACTCAAGAAACAGGAATCCCAATGAAATATGAACAAAATACGAAGCTAAATTTCGAAAGAAATGAGCGAAAATTCAGTCTCGTGAGAAAGTGATTTTTGGAACCCTTGGAACCTATACAATCTGAATACTAAAAGAAATAAAGTCAAATTTCGGAATTTTTTTTTGAGCTTGAAATAAAGTCAAGTCTAGGGTTTTATATCAATACCAGCCGCCACAACTATCAAAACCTAGAAATAAAGTCAAGTCTAGGGTTTTATATCAATACCAGCCGCCACAACTATCAAAGTCGCCGCAATATCAAGTTAACTAGGAATCATGGGAATCGCAACTAGAGATTTTCGCAAACAACAAATCGAACACTACTTTAATCTGGATAGATTATGAATGGACAGATTTGCGAATATGGCTTAGCAACGACATTGAAGATTTCGACTTTGAACAACACAGATGAAACAAAATAAGCAGATCCGTGATAACTAGATCTATAACCAGATTCGAAAGTTACTTAGCAAGAAGAACAAATTCGTTATAACAAGAACAGATTCGTAAGAGCAAGATCCGAAATAGCAAGAACAGATTTGTAATAACAAGAACAGATTCGTAAGAGTAAGATCCGAAATAGCAAGAACAGTTTCGTAACAATAAGAATAGATCTGTAAGAGCAAGATCCAAAATAGCAAGAACAGATTCGTAACAATAAGAACAGATTTGTAAGAGCAAGATCCAAAATAGCAAGAACAGATTTTGCAACAACAAGAACAGATTCGTAAATAGCAAGAACACGATAAAATAAATCTGGATAGAAAGAATCGCTGTGATACCAATGATGTGAATCACGACCGTATTTCTATTCGATATGACGAATCCGCGACCCTTGACGTTGAATACGTAAGAACCTTGGAATCACGCGAAGATAATGGAGGTGGAACCTCGACCCAATCCCTAAAATGGGAATGAACCTTGGTATAGTCAAAGACAAACAATCAATTGATGGATTAATTGATTGATAAGCCGAAGAACAACAAGAATTCAATTCTGGCTGTTCGATGTGTTCTTAGAACACAAGAGGTGAAAAACTCTCTAATTCGTATTCAAAACCAAGCTGCCTCATACAAGAGAGTTGCATCCTTTAAATAGGAGGAGAATAAGCAAACCCTAATCAAACCCTAAGGAAACCCAAAAAAAACGAAAATAACAAAACAAGCCCAATTCTAAGGCAACAAAAATAATGGAACACTCTAAATAAGCTCAAAAACACTCTTAGCAGACCCATCACTCTAAATACTAATTATACATAATCCTTGGGCTGCAAATAAATAAAAATAATAATAAAACGCCCTAATTATTCTACGTCTTCTTGGCTAAGCATTATTCTCTATTCTTGTTCTCCATCTCCATGAATGCTTCTCCAAGCTCCAGCTTTATTCATCAACTCTTGGACCACGATCATGAGTGTTTCCTTGATCTTCTTGGCTCTAGCTCGGGTGATTGGACCACTTGGAACCCGGATGGGATCTTCATAGTCTTCACTCCATGATCCAGCTCTTGTGCTATCCTCAGGCTCATCAACTAGTATTAAACACTAATAAATTGTATAATTTTTTTATACAAACAATAGTGCCACCAATCAGACACTATACATTTAAAAGTATGTCTGCAACTGCCCGCAATAATTCATTCAAGTATTTTGGGCAAAAAATTAGTAAGCTTTGCATTTTCCGTACTATTATTATTAACTTATTATAATAGACATATAGCATATACGGAACTACATTATAATATTTTTGAATTATAAATAAAATAGTCTAGGATTATAAATAAATTAGCTTCAAGGCACACTAGTTCTTGAAGTTTACTGTTCTTATGTTTCTTTTGATTTTGATTCAATTCAATTTCAATTTTAGTTCAGTTCAATTCAATTTCAATTTCAATTCAAGTCAATTATAGTATTCTTATGTTCTTTTCTAATATATCTCAGGATGCCTCAGAAAGATTCAGTCGTAAGGAGGAAATCTCGTGTAGATATGCGCGAGGAGTTCCATCTTGCCCTGCTGCAGCAGCAGCAGCCCTCGCAGGCACCCCAGCCATCACAGCAGGCGCCGCAGCAGGCTGCCCAGACATCGCAGCAGGTGCCCCAGACATCGCAGCAGGCGCCCCAGTCATCGGCCCAGGTCGACGGATCACCGGACTCAGCGCAGGAGTCCCCGGTCCTGCCTCTTGTTCTGCCCCTCCCTTCCGCTCATTCAACGACCGGCAGCACCGGCCCTGCACCACCCACACGCAGCATTCGTTGCAGTTTTGTTACTACTCACGTGCCGACTGACTCAGGTAAAGTTCTTAATTAGATTTGTTAGTTATACGCTGGCAATTATATTAACTTTATATAATTTACTGACTAAATTTTTTTGTAATATACAGATACTGTCGCCGGCACCTCCTCGAGTAATAAGAGGAGAGGAGTCGTACTCGGGAAGAAAACGGCAGCGATCACGAAAGAGAAGGGCAGGACCCCGGTGACCTACGAGGATTGGATTAGGGGGCCGCCCTTCTTAGTTCGCTCACGGTTCGTGATGGACCTCTCGGCTTATATAAAAGACAGATGTCCGATGCTCCATCCGACGTGGCATGACCTTCTGGTGACGGAGCGGACGAGGTTGCTGGATTTTTTATCTGTAAGTTTTGCATTTTTCTTTATTTTTTTATTGTTTGTTATTGTTTGTTATTATTTCAAATTACTAATGTTTCTTTCTGCTGTTTTGCTTTGTAGGTGAACTACGATATCGATCACCGGCGTAGGGAGTTGACGCGAACCCGGATCGTCTTTTCTAGCCAGTCTAATGGATCCTCAACCCTTGAACTACAAACGTAGCAAGAACCTTGGAATACGTCGAAAAGATGGAAGATGGAACCTCAACCCAACGCTTAAAGAAGCGCGAACCTCGGTATAATGAATGACGCCACAATCTAGTGTGATTGCTAGATTGATAAGTCAAGAACAATTGAATTAATTCAATTCAACATGTTCAACATGCTCTTAAAGAACACAAAGACAAAGCTCTCAATTTTATTAATCATCATAACTTATTTAATAAAACAATAATGTGCCTCCTTTAAATAGGAGAAACAAAACTAGAATCCTAATTCAAAAAGCAAACTAATTCCTACTTAGAAAAGGAAAATAATAACTCCTAGAATATTCCTAATGCAATAAGGAAATTAATAATAAATAATAAGGAAAATATTCAAAAAGGAAACTACTAATTCTAATTCCTAATTGAATAATGAGACTCAAGAAGCCCTATTAATTTAAAAACAATTTAAATTAATATCTTCTAGATTATTCCAATGGGACTCCTTGCCGTTTTAACCTCTTGAACTTCCACGCCCAGTCCTTAGGAACCCCATTAAATGTATGATTATCATTTAAGCTCCTTGCTTCAAGCATGTGAAATTCTATAAAATTCCATTTGAATTTCCATGCTCTATCCTTGTGATTCATCATGTGCGGATCATCATTTAGAATGCCACAAACCACCATGGTTGAATAGAAATTGAAGCTAGACCGGATCATATCAGGAGCTCACTGGCTGGATAGATGAGAAGGCCGCCAACCGGTTCAGGCAGTGGAAGTCTTCCTGTAACTCGAACTGGCAGGAATTGGGAGATTCGCCCCTTCCTGTCGAGTTCGCACATCGGCCTGCGGAGTGGCAGTGGTTGTGCCACCACTTTAGGGATCGCGAATTTCAGGTAAAATTAATTAATTTGTCTAGCTTAATTTAAATATAATTGAATATTCTAACGGTTTGTATCTTATATATCTTGCAGAGGCGGAGCGAGCAAATGAAGGCGATCCGGGCCTCGACAAACAAGAGGCCCCACAGCGGAGGGGCCAGGCCTTTTGCAGCTCGAGCTGAGGAGTACACGAAAAAAGGCGAGCAAGCTCCTCACGCAAAGACGTACATAGACATGTACAAGAAATTCGATCCCGAGGGCACGGTAAGTTTATTATTTATTAATTCATTACATTTATTTCTAGTTATTTGTAATAAGAAATTCGATCCGTAGGCTTAATTATTTGTAATAAGAAATTCATTAATTATATTTATTGCTATTTGCAGTCGCGGGTTCAGCAGGCGAGCGACGAGGCAGTTGCGTCGTTGATGGAGAGTATGCCTTCGATCGAGGATACATCGGATGGCACCTCGCCAGCCTCAGTCACAGCTCCGCCGAGACTCTCTATTGATGTAGAGATCGGGCTTATGGAGAGGGTGGTCGGTCCTTCGAGAGGGACCAAAGTTCCCGGCTTAGGCAGTGGTCTCGCCAAGCAGCCAAGGACGAGAGGACCATCACGGCCGGAGCCCCGAAATGCTGCGATTGAGGAGGAGTTTGCCAGACTTAGGGCAAATCAAAAGGAACTGGAGGAGAGTCTTCAACAGGAAAGACGAGATCGGCAGGAGCGTGAGAGGCAGCTCGAGAGGGAGCGGCAGGATCGAGATAGGGAGCGACTGGAGTTCGTAGCGAGGGTACAGGCCCAGCTTGCAGAAATGGCGAGGCAGATGAATATGAGGGCTCCACCATCCGATGGCTCCAATGCATGATAGTTTTAGGTTTATTTTTTTATTGATCAATTTTATATGATTGTAAAGTTTTTAAAACTGTTTTGTAGGACATTGCTGTAATTTATAAACGTTTTGAACATTTAATTGAATGCTTAGATATTTGAATAACTGAATGGTTGGATATTTGAATAATTGAATGAAAGAAAAATATGAACGATTGGGCAGGATGTTTGAATGAATGAAATTGGTTTGTAATGCAGGTTATTTGTGTAGAAGTGCACGCGTGGGGTGCACACAGAAACAGGCAATTTCTGTAATTATTTTAATTCACTTAGGCGACGTAATTATTTTACATACGTCGCCCAAAGTCCGGTCAAAAGTCAACTCTGCACTGATTTTAGGCGACGTAGTTAAATAATTACGTCGCCCAAGTAAGAAACTTGGGCGACGTACTTATTTAACTACGTCGCCTAAGGTAAGAGAAGAGTTGACTTTGGCTGGACTTTAAGCAACGTAGTTAAATAAGTACGTCGCCTAAGTAAGATACATAGGCGACGTATCTAAATGATTACGTCGCCTAAAGTCCAGTCAAAGTCAACTCTGCTTAGACCACATAGGCGACGTATGTATTTCTACGTTGCCTTTGATTTCTCTTAGGCGACGTAATTATTTGTTTACGTCGCCCATTACCTAGGGCAACATAGCTTAGGCGGCGTACCTTAGGCGACGTATATGCACACTTGGGCGACGTACAATCTACGTCGCCTAAGTGTCCTTTTGAGGTAGTGGATCAATCTCTTCAACGACCCACTCGAATGGTCCTCCTCTGCAGTATTTAGTGAACTAGAAACGCTATCTAACGTACTTGTTTTATCAGTGTCACGTATCAAATCTGTATTTGCTATGTAAAATTTATTTACGAACAACGAGTTTATCATCACCCATCAGAGATCTATTGGAAATCGGGCTTCAATTCACAATGTTATGTTCTGAAGAGCGAACAATTCTTCGTAACAATGTTATTGCTCAATACCTCGAGTGAGTTCTTTGATGGATTCAACAGCTTGCTCATATATACATGTCCTACCCATGCAACACTATATACGTATTGATTCATATAATAACAATGGGTATTTCGTACTTGTCCGAGATAAAAAAACTGGTCGAGCAGTATTGGCTGGTTAAATGGGGGTCAAAATCAAAATTACCCTGATTTTAGTAAATATCATTTGGTCCTTGCCTCTGATTACTGTTCAATGTCTAGAAAAGAATAATGTGCCAACATTTATGTCTACTAGATTGTGTGCACGTGCGTTGCTCGTGGTGTTGGTGTTTGATAAAGATCACTAAGCCCATTAATACACACCAAGAATTGGATAATTACTAATTAGCATGAAGTGTAAAATAAAAATTATGTCCAAAACTAAAACTTAATAAGTATATATAAACAAATAAACAGAATATAGTACAAGTGTGAAATCGAGTTAATAAAAATAAGAAAATCATAGAATCGGTTTACAATAAAAATTTGTTGTAGATACATTTTACAATAAAAATTTGTTGTAGATACATTTTACTATAAAAATTTGTTGTAGATACATTTTACTATAAAAATATGGGATCGATGATGCAGTGCCAGTGATGAAAAGGGTTAAGAGATATATTCAACACACCTTAATGGAGGGACATTGCTCTATGCCTCTATTTGTTTATAACTTGAGATGATTTTAGTTTTACAACTAATGAGCACACTAAGTGGATCTATGTATACACACCTATATTAATAAACGTGACAGTGTAGTATATAAATTAATTTAAGTAAAGTAATAGTAGTTAATGAGCTAAAAATTGATTTGATAATTGCTTACGTAAGGTATCACTTTTGAGAATTTGAGATGGTGTGGGTCATTTGCCAGATTAATTGTAATACGCACATTATGACGGGAAGAAGGACAAAGGCTATATATATATATATATATATCTATTCTTAAGTGGACATTCCTTCATATTCCTTCAGTTTCTTTTTACTCCTTCTCCTAAAATATATGCAAACGAATGAAATGTAATTATCCTTCTTCTTTTTCTTTTCATTCCTTCATTCTCATCTAAATTTTCAATTCAAGCGGACCGTAAACTATTTGTTGATTAACGTACTCCATGACAAAGAAGGAATCTTAGGTTAAAAGAGCAAGTTTATATGATGACAAAACAATTATTACTATGGTATTAATCTAGAGCTTACAGTCTTTTATACATCGATATGGATATACATATTTATAACAATACAGTCCATAATAATGCCATTCCATTCGATATTCTCTCATGTCAAATAACCTATGGATAATGAGTATACATTTTACACAGACGGCATTCATGTTCAAGACTCCACTGGAATTACAATCACCGGAGGTTCAATCAGGAGTGGAGACGATTGCATATCTATTGGTCCGGGGACAAGAAATATGTGGATAGAACGTATGGCATGTGGACCCAGACATGGCATTAGGTATATATGCTTAGAGTACATATTCATAATAAAATGTATGTATATGTATTGAATTAGTTACTGATTTGGTGGTGGTGTTGTTGCAGCATGGGAAGTCTAGGGAACAGTTTAAATGAAGCTGGGGTTCAGAATGTAACAGTGACAAACACAGTTTTTACGAAGACGGATAATGGGGTTCGGATAAAGACGTGGGCAAGAGCTAGTAGTGGTTTTGCAACTAACATTGTTTTCAGAGATCTCATTATGAAAAATGTTGCCAATCCCATCTACATTGATCAAATGTACTGCCCCAATAATCAATGTCCTCATCAGGTATTTATGTAATTTGTAATTTTGATATTTGAAACAAGAACCAACCTTTGTGATATGATCCGGTCTAGCTTCAATTTCTATTCAACCATGGTGGTTTGTGGCATTCTAAATGATGATCCGCACATGATGAATCACAAGGATAGAGCATGGAAATTCAAATGGAATTTTATAGAATTTCACATGCTTGAAGCAAGGAGCTTAAATGATAATCATACATTTAATGGAGTTCCTAAGGACTGGGCGTGGAAGTTCAAGAGGTTAAAACGGCAAGGAGTCCCATTGGAATAATCTAGAAGATATTAATTTAAATTGTTTTTAAATTAATAGGGCTTCTTGAGTCTCATTATTCAATTAGGAATTAGAATTAGTAGTTTCCTTTTTGAATATTTTCCTTATTATTTATTATTAATTTCCTTATTGCATTAGGAATATTCTAGGAGTTATTATTTTCCTTTTCTAAGTAGGAATTAGTTTCCTTTTTGAATTAGGATTCTAGTTTTGTTTCTCCTATTTAAAGGAGGCACATTATTGTTTTATTAAATAAGTTATGATGATTAATAAAATTGAGAGCTTTCTCTTTGTGTTCTTTAAGAGCATGTTGAACATGTTGAATTGAATTAAGTCAATTGTTCTTGACTTATCAATCTAGCAATCACACTAGATTGTGGCGTCATTCATTATACCGAGGTTCGCGCTTCTTTAAGCGTTGGGTTGAGGTTCCATCTTCCATCTTTTCGATGTATTCCAAGGTTCTTGCTACGTTTGTAGTTCAAGGGTTGAGGATCCATTAGACTGGCTAGAAAAGACGATCCGGGTTCGCGTCATTGGTATCAGAGGAGACTTTTTTATCCAGGTTTTCTATCTTAGTTTCTTGTTCTTTCAATTTCTTAGTAGATTCTTGAAACCCTAGGCCTTCATTCTTGTTAATCTTATTCCAAAAAAATTGTGTTAGGGT
Organism: Lonicera japonica; assembly: GCA_021464415.1. NCBI lineage: Eukaryota > Viridiplantae > Streptophyta > Magnoliopsida > Dipsacales > Caprifoliaceae > Lonicera > Lonicera japonica. The sequence continues at coordinate 18,589,485 of CM038468.1, forward strand.
TTATAGATTCTGAAAAAAAAAAAAAAAAAAAAAATTATTCGGATGAACAGTAACCGTGAACAGTAACGATGAATAGGGCTGTGAACAGTTGCGTGAACAGTAACGATGAACAGTTGCGTGAACAGTACTCGATGAACAGTGCCGCGTGAATAGTATCGCATGAACAGTGATTTCTGAAAAAAAAAAAAATTGAATTTCGAAATTGCATGAAAAAAAAATTGATTATTCTGTTTAGGGTGAGTTGTTTAGAATTAAAATACACGAAAGTTGAATCGTTGAAACGAGAACCCTAGTTTTTTTATGCTTTATGGAATAGGGTTTTGATTGCTATGAACTCTTGCGCTATTATTGAAATTGAAGATTCCCATTGAACCCTAGAAAATTTCGAATCATAATCAATCGTTTGGGTTTGTTGATCCTTATTGCATATTTATTCTAGTTGGGGGGATTCTAATTGGAGATACGTTCTTAAATTGGATTGTGTTGGGAATTCTAGATCTCCATAGGAACTTTGAATTGCTTTATAAACTAGGACTTATTGCTCGTTTGTCTTTGAAATTCTGCTTGCAATATTCTAGCAATTCTAGAAATTCGTTTGGCTCATTAATATTGCTAGAATTTGGTTTCTTGAGTCCTTAGTTAATCACTGTGAAGGCGCTAAATCTAATTGTTGGGTGTGCGATTGGTTGTTGGGGGCTTGCGATATATTCATATTGTTCAACTTGTTTTAAAAGTTCCAAGGAGAAAAATTGTGAGGTTTATTATTACTTGAGTGACAAACACGAGAGAAAAAAAAATGTGTGATACTTGAGTGATACACGTAAGGGAGTGCGTGAGGAAATTTTATTTCTTTATTTGTACTAATCCTTATTTTGGCAGCGCAAGAATGTCTTATTTTAATTTTGAGCAAAGTTGGCGTGATAAGGAGTTTAAAAGGGATAGTGCGCAAGTAAAAAATCTAGAAATTAGACGGCGCATGCGATTAAGTGAAGCTCCTAATAGGGAAAGGATAAAACAAAATTTCAGTAGTACCACGAAAAAGGCTTCCTTATTTGATGAAGAGGGTTGTTCTAAGTTTAACGAATTGTTTACCAAAACTTATGAGCAGTTTAAAAGGAGGGGAAGTTTTGTGCTAAACCAAATTGAGGAACAAGCCGTAGAAGGTGAGTTGCTAGCTGAATGTGGTGACCCAAGCGTGCGAGCAAATATATTTCGAACTAGATGCCTCGTGCAAGAGAAGGTGTGTAGTTTGATAATTGATGGGGGAGTTTACTCAAACTTTGCTAGCACAACAATGATTGAGAAGTTGAAACTGCCTACTTTCAAGCACCCGTGTCCTTATAAGTTGCAATGGCTGAATGATAATGGAGTGATAAGGGTGAACGAACAAGTGCTTATTTCTCTTAGCATTGGGAAGTACAAGGATGAAGTTTTATGCGATGTGGTTCCAATGCAAGCCGGCCACATGATTTTGGGTCGACAATGGCAACTTGATAGGCAAGCCAATTACAATGGCGTTTCCAATAAATACTCTTTCAAGATGAATGAGAGAACCGTTACTCTTGTTCCATTGCCACCAAAGCAAGCTCATGAAGATCAAATGAAGTTACAAAAGGAGAGTGATCAAAAGAGAGAGAGTGCGCGAAAACAAGAGAAAAATGGTGAAGGAGTGGAAAGGAAAGAGAGCGAAGATGAAAAGAAAGAAGGAAAGAGAAAAATAAAATAGAGTAATGAAAAGAGAGAGGCTGAGGTAAAAGAGAGAGAAAAAGAAAATTCAGTGATCTCTAGTGAGAATGAGTTTAAAAAAGACTTGAGTGAAGTGAGGGAGATTAAGGAAAAAAAAAGTTATGATGATTAATTAAATTGAGAGCTTTCTCTTTGTGTTCTTTAAGAGCATGTTGAACATGTTGAATTGAGTAAATTCAATTGTTCTTGACTTATCAATCTATAAATCACACTAGATTGTGGCGTCATTCATTATACCGAGGTTCGCGCTTCTTTAAGCGTTGGGTTGAGGTTTCCGCCTTCCATCTTTCGACGTATTCCAAGGTTCTTGCTACGTTTGTATCAAGGGTTGAGGATCCATCAAACTGGTAGAAAAGACGATCCGGGTTCGCGTCATTTTGAAACCAGAACCAACCAATTCAATAAGTATCGGTCTCTCATCTTGGTTCCAATAATTACCACCTGTGACAAAAAAGAAAAGGAAGAATATATATATATGTGTATATACTTGTGATAAATCTTTCTTTTCACCTACGATTTTAGACTTTTTTGTACTTCTAATAATTTTTCAATTTTGGTTTTTCTTTCAAAACTATTTATAGAGTTCGGGAGTGAAGATTAGTAAGGTGACATACAAGAATATCAAAGGAACATCATCGACGCAAAAGGCAGTCAGATTCGAATGCAGTTCAAGCAATCCATGCAGAGGAATCAAATTGCAAGACATTAAGCTTTCCATTCCAAATAGAGCTACCATTGCATCTTGTAGCAATTGAAGGGAATTAGGGCAGTAATCATGCATCGCATACACTAATTTACGCACTAATCTTAAACCCTAGGATCTATGCTGTTCAATAAAATCGATAGAAGACATACCTTATGTGTGATTTGATGTTACTAAAACGAACAGGATGGATCGAATCCTTCTGTTGTTGTCGTCCTTAGTGTAGAAATTACGACGCCTCTACGGTATGCACACACGAACGAGGTGAGATCCTTGCTTGGTGTACTAGCGCCTTCTAGGGTTCTCTCTATTATTTCGACTCTCTGGCCTCTCTAAGTTTCCTTGACGGCCAAGATGAATAAAGGTTCCCTTTTATAAGGGAACCCTAGTGAGAACCCTAAGCAACAAACGAACTGGGCCCAAGTCCAACTTGGCCCGTTTTAATTCGTTTTGATCCAACTCGTTTTGGTGTGCGACCCTGTAAGTTTTACACTCTTTGGCAGTATAATTAAAAGCCCGTTTTATTATACGAATAGTAAGTGGTCTCTAGTAAAACATTACTACTATCCAAAGGGTATAAAGGTCAAAAACGACACAACCTTAAATTAATATTCCACATATTAACTCCTTTTGTCAATCGATATCTAGATTGAACACAAGACTAGGCAAGTGTCATTCTTGTATAGTTCAATCTTTATTTCTTGATCTCTTAAGTATAATTAATCTAAAACAAATGACATATCATTTGTGCATGGCCATGCAAATATTAATTACACTTATCAAGGGGCCCAACGATATCTCTCTCAATATATGAGAGTGACAAATCCCATCTTGATCAACCACATACCTCTACATAGTTCAAAGTATGCTCGGTCATCATCTTTATAATTACTCGATTAAGAGCAACGTTTGATAATACCTGACATGCTAATCCCTATGTTGGTAACCATGGCGATCTCAGGTCTGAGGATAATACGATATCACAAATGGGGAACATCACTGATGACATTATGTAACACTCCTCGCAGTGTCCCCAAAGCGGGTCAGTCCAATACTTTGTTCCCTAACAAGTATCAGTATGTTCAGCTTGATATTTCCATATCCATGACTTGTGGAACATAATCATCAGCTGACCCATACTCTAATCATTATATCAATGTGATCCTAGGTTATTGACACATGATTAGGGACATCTAAATAATATTATTATAACATTACTAGCATCCCACAATCAAGTCACGTACTTGATGAACTAGTATTAATATATATTATTTACAAGAGAATATAAAGTATAATAAATAAACTTTATTAATAACAATAAACATAAAATATCCAAGTACAAATCATAATCTATGAATAGTCCTAGGACATATCTCTTTCAGCAATGCAGGTGGTTCAAGCACTGGCCTTATGATCCCAAGGAGTTGCCTCTAGAAATTAATTGAATAATACATTATCACTTAAATGTAAACACAAAAACGAAAAAAAGATTTAATTCCAAATGTATATACGTAATCAATTTCGATTGCCTTTAATGGATATGATCCGGTAATTCCTAAATTTTTTTATTTTTTTATTTTTTTTTTCTACGCGCACACATGCATCATTCATATAGATTGAATTTTGTTATAATTTAGTTAAATATTGATATACATGGTTTTGAATTCATATTAATATGAGATTTTGTAGGTGATTATGTGCAAAAATTTTATGCGACTAAATTGTTTTTTTGAAGCGATTTTGAATCAAGTTCAGAATCAAGATAGGGCTAAAACAATTTCTGAAGTGAACCAATGCACTCACTGCTATATTTTATTTCAAAAGGGTTCAAGTTAATATCTTAATCATAAATATTTCTCAAATAGGTTCATTTTGTTTTTAACATGGAAGTTAAGGAACTCTTTTATTTTAGACATAATTCGACTAAAATACCTTTCGCATTGTTTTACATTTAAAATTGTGTTAAGAGTGATGTGTTACTTATGCAAATAGTAGCAAGAATGTAACAAATGCAAAATCAGACTCAGTTACATACATATATGTATATATATATGTAAAAACTTTAAACTCAGATTTGGTTAGCATTAAGAATGGCGTGTTATTGGTATAAATTATCAAACAGTCTTAAAGTATTAAAATCTGGTTTTATTTTGCAACAAATTAACTATTTTTAACCTTTATGAATCTACTATTATATAAAGCGGAAGGCAATTCGGTAGTTATGAAGTCGTATCAGGTTTTTGGTTTTCTTATTTTACCCTTGCGGCCTTTTAATTCATTAAAAAAGAGTTTTATTTACCATAAGCAACATGATTAAAAATCCACTGGTGGTGGGGTACTGGAATTGCAACCACCATGTTATATTTTAGTTTTTTTTTATCATTTTTTTTTAAAACTAATTATATATAAATCCCACATGTATTAGGTGTGTACAAAATTCTAGTATTGTGTTTTACAGGGAGTATTATTGTAATTATAAAAAGAAGCCCATTGACTAATTTAGGCCGAAGATAAAGTTGGGGCTAATTATAAAATTAAATAGATTTTTAAAGTAGACTCATGCCAATTTAATTTTGGATGAGAGGTGGATATTTCAAATTGACGAAGAGGCGGCAAAAATATTCCATGTTCGGCCTTTTGCTCTCCTTAAATTTATCTATTATCTATATTTGGTCCCTTATGTTTCATTTCTTACGTTTTAATCCTCAAAGGTTAAAGTAGTCTCACTTTTGTCTAAAACTGGATGCCTCATTAATTTATGGACCGAAAATCCATGTGGCACAAGGTTTTCAGTCCAAAAGATGGATAACTGGACAAGGTATCCAATTTTAAATGAAATTAAGTACGCGCAACTTAGTTCAAATTTTGAGAATCAAAATACAAAAATTGAAATAGTATTCAAGAACAAAAATAAGATAACATATAATCTTTAAGAGCATAAAAGGTCAATTATCACGGCGCAAGCGAAAGCCCCTCTCTCTGATTATGCAACTAACTTCATTCCATACACAAGCAAGGTGAAGGGTCACATGGGGCCAAATGATGGGTGCATATAAAACAATTTGCATGCTTTCATGCGTTCTTCATGGATCCTACTTTAATTTAATTAGGATATATTAATTATAATCAAATCACTTCCACAACTTAATTACCTATATATGCTTAATTTGATGCTCCCAAGAAATCATCATAATTAATACCATCTTTCATCTCTCAATACATGACGTAGCCTTAAAATTCAATTATTTTCCAATGATCAACAAATTTGCCACCACATTACATCCAAACTCAAGCAAACTCTTCACTATAAATGCAATCTCTACAATTCTTCAATCTCCCCCATCCTCTCTCTCTCTAAGAAAAATGTCTAGTCTTCTTCTAACAAACTATATGTTGTTAATTTTCTTGTTAGTTTTAATACCAGCTTTTGCAATATCCTATAATGTGGTGGATTTTGGGGCGAGATCTAATCCACAGGTTGATTCGACCCAATCGTTCTTGCAGGCGTGGAGTGCGGCGTGTGGGTCGGCCAGTCCCGCCACTGTGTACGTGCCCCGAGGCACGTTCATGGTAAATCAATTGACATTTAAGGGTCCATGTAGGAATAGGGTGGTGTTCCAAAATGATGGCATACTTGCTGCACCGTGGGATTATCGTGCCCTAGGGAATTCTGGGTTTTGGATTGTGTTCCATCAGGTTAACGGGGTTGTCTGTCATTGGTGGCACCCTTGATGGTAGGGGTTCTGAGTTTTGGAAGTGTAGAATGACCGGGAGTAATTGCCCACCTGCACCTAGGGTATATTAAATATTTTTGTCTAGTTAGTATACATTTATATGATATATTTCTCATGTGGACCAGTTCATAGGGGCCTGAGCCAAGACTTTTAGCAACGGTCTTATGTTTCTAAAATATTGAAGAGAAGGTTTTAGTGATGAAAAATCGCCACCAAAGGTCTAGTTCGTAAGAACTGGTCCGTATGAGAAAATTTTCTGATTCATTAAATTTGGTGTTTGAAACAATTTATTTTTTTCAATTCCTTTTCTTCCTATATACATCTGCTATCTTTATAGATTGATGATAAAAATACATTTGCAAAAAAAATTTCATTACTTCAACAATATATACTGATACATTGGCACTTCATGAATATATACCAAGTGTCACCTAGCTAGCTAGAGTAATTAGCTTTTATTTTAAAATTTATTATGGTTAACATTTACAGTAGATACAATTTTAGTCCCTAAAATAATGTTTTTCCTCACATTAATGAGAAAATATTTCATAACAAGTTGTCACAGAACTACGTCACAAAAAGTCTCTAGTGACAAAAATTGATTTTCGTTGCAAATGTTTTTGTCACTAAAGGTCTCTACATCACTAAAATTTTGGGCCATATTTAGAAAACACTCTTTAGTGACAATAACTTGGATTTTATAACCAATTTCTTGGCTATCACAACATTTGTGATAAATTGTACATTTTGACTAAAGGTCGTAACAAGTGGTCACAGAACTACGTCACCAAAATTATCTTATGACAAAAAGTGATTTTTGCTGCAAATGTTTTTGTCACTAAAGGTCTTTGCATCACTAAAATTTTGGGCCATAATTAGAAAACACTCTTTAGAGATAATAATTAAATTGAAATTTATAATCAATTTTTTGGCTATCACAACAATATTTGTGATAAATTGTACATTTTGACTAAAGGATTACCTTAGGTGACAAGATACAAATTTTCTTCACTAAATGGAATATGTCGATGACAAAAAAGTATATTGACGCAAATATTTCATTGCAAAAAAGTACACATAAATATGTGCTCGTTATTTTAGAAAGTATCGCAAATATTAGATAGTCGATACACGTGACGTACATGCCCCTTTTTTTTGTATGGATGAGCATATTTAAGTTAAATTGATATTTTAAAGCAATAAGGAAGTACCCCAATGCTAAGATAGGTTCTTTCAACCAAAAACTTGTCGCTTTGAGTCTCTGCGTCATCTATTTATAAATAAAAATCTTCAAACAAAATTGGAAAACCACAAAAAATTTAATGTCATAACCGTCAATGGCATATTTCGGTTTATAATAGCATAGATGTAGAAGGCTTATAAATATGTCAATATATTATACTTGGGACATATATTTGGGGACATTTATTGTTAGTACAATGATCAACTCACTTCACTAAATCAAAACAGAGTTTTCAGACTCGAACTGACTTACAACAATTGACCTATCAACTTATGTGCACAGCAGTCTCCACCTTTTTGATCATGGAATCCTCATTAATGCATAATTATTGTGTACATAACATGTCTGCAATAATTTGTTTGACTATGAAACTAAATTTTAGTTACTAATCAAGGAGACTTAATTAACAATGGTATATATGCAAATGCAGTCAATATCATTCGAGCATTGCAATAACGTTGTGGTCAGTGGGCTTACATCTCTCAATAGCAAGGAAATACACATGAGCATTGGGCATTGTAGTAACCTGAGAATCCAAAACGTGAAAATCATAGCACCAAGCGAGAGCCCGAACACCGACGGCATTGTCATGCAAGAATCCACCGGAATTACAATATCTGGAGGTCTAATCCGGACTTGCGACGACTGCATATCTATTGGACCCGGTATGAAAAACGTGTGGATAGATCGTATTGCATGTGGGCCTGGACATGGCATTAGGTATATATGATTAGAGTATGTGTAACAGTGTATATATGCATAATGAATTATCCTTTTGTTTAATTTTTTTGATATATACGCGCATTTCTAAATGTTGAAATTTTTTCATTAATTGGTGGAGATGATCTTTATAATGAATAGATCATCTCTACCAAACTCAATCGGGACATGGGTTAACTGAAAAATTGATATATATATATATATGTGTGTGTGTGTGTGTGTGTGTGTTTTCATTTTTGGATGTTGAAATTCTAGATTTTTAAATAACCCGCTTCCCGTTTGAGTTTTTTGATGAAATATGGTGGAGATGATCTAATAGTAGATCATTTCCATAAAGTTTCATGAAAAAATTCATCAATTTACCTCTTGAAATGGACAGTCCTACCAACAAACAATCAAATTTGTCAGGTGAAAGATATTCTGCCATCAAATTAAATTTTGTTAGCTTGAAATTTTTCAGCAAAAATTAATTTTCTTGAAGTGAGAGAAGAGGGTTGTTATATATTATATATATATATATCATTACACACTTCCAAACTGAATTTTTTTTATAAAATTTGGTAGACATACTCTACTTATCATAAAGATTATCTCTACCAAATATAATGAAAAAATTCATCCATTTCCCTCATTGAAATGGATGGTCCCCAGCTCCCTTTTTTTGTGGGTCCTCCTTTTGTTTTTTCTTTTTAGAAAATGAGAGTCCCTTTATCTTTACATTGGGTTACTGAATTAAATTTATTCATATTATTGTAGCATAGGAAGTCTAGGGAACAGTTTAATTGAAGCAGGGGTAGAGAATGTCACAGTGATAAATACAGTTTTTACAGAGACAGATAATGGGGTAAGAATAAAGACTTGGGCAAGAGCAAGCAATAGTTTTGCAACCAACATTGCTTTCAGAAATCTAGTCATGAGGAATGTTGCCAATCCAATTTACATTGATCAAATGTATTGTCCCAATAATCAGTGTCCTCATCAGGTATGTAAATATTGAAAGTAAATTTATTTTACTATTTATATCTATCTTTATATATATATATATTCATTTTTTTGTGATTATTGGGTTTGCGTTATTCGAATTTGTTTTTGTTTAAAATGAATATTTTTACAGACACTTTAGTGCTTGATGTTTCTTAAAATTAAATGTTTCTATAAAGACTTTAGGTCGAGTTACTTTAATGGTTGAACCGAGAAATAGATTTTCTTTCTTAAAATAGCATTTATTTTATATTTGAAACTAGAACCTGTGAATTGGTTGAAGATAAGAAAATTTGTCATAAACATGTTTGAGATTGTTAAAACAATGATTTAAAGTTTAATCATTAAAACATTCTTGTTGATAGTTTTGATAAAATATAAATCTGAAATCACTTTGTTATGCAATTGCAATGATGCAAAAATGAATACAATAATGATTCGTATGAACCCAAGACTGTTCAAAAACTTAATTGATTTTAACAATTATTCTAACACTCACACTAGTCTTCATTTCTTGAGTTTGTATTGTTTGATTTTCTTGAGTTTTGTTCTTCATTTGAATTTGGATTTGAGTTTGAAGCTTTGTCTTGAGAATTTCTTCGAGCTTCTTCTTGAGATGCATTGCTAGCATTTTAATATTCACTTGAAGTGTATAACTTGATAGAGCATTTGAGTGATCAATCTTCTTTGCATTGTCCAATGCTCAAGTGTTCTTTAGCTTGAAGCTTGTGTTTTCATGAGCTTGAGATATGTTAAGCTAAAATTACTTAACACAGGTTAAATCATTGCATCATGAATATATTGTAATAATCAAAAGAAGGATTAAATACTTGATTGGAAATCACTAAGCCAACATAACTATCAAATTTAAAATCATTGGTTAGTCTGTTTAAGTTCCCATAATAGAGAAAGAAGAATTTAAATCTACTTAATTAACTATCATAAATCTTTACTTTAAACTTGTTCTTTGAATTTATTTTTAAAAATTATGATTTTGAATTTCATGAATAGTATTAATTTTGAACTTTACTCTTAATTCTTTTAATAGAGTTCAGGAGTGAAGATTAGTAAGGTGACATACAAGAATATCAAAGGAACGTCATCAACACAAAAGGCAATCACATTTGATTGCAGTTCCAGCAATCCATGCAGAGGAATCAAACTGCAAGACATTAATCTTTCTATCCCGAATATAGTTACAATAGCATCTTGTAGCAATGCCATTGGTTCAAGCACTGGTCTTGTGATCCCAAGGAGTTGTCTCTAAAAATTAAGGACCCGTTTGATGATAAAATGCAAAATGATAAGAAAAATACTTGATTTGTGTAAGAAGTTAGAAAATAAGTTAAGATATGTGATGAGACTTTTTTCATCTCATGCTCATTTTTATGAGAATATGTCCTCTATACTTCATTATTTTTTTGTGGAAAAATTTTCATTGTCAACCACAAAAGCAATTTGTTTAATGGAAAAAGTCACAAAGTAAGAAGACATCTCACACATTTCTCAACTTATTTTTCAACTTTTGACAAAACCCAAATATCCCCCCCCCCCCTTTTCATGCTGTAATCAAATGGACCCTAAGTAATAAGTACTTTCTCATTTAATGTAAAAAACGAAAAAATTCTTGGTTTCCAATGTATATATGTAATCAACTTCCATTGCCTTTTATGGATATGATTTGGTAATTCTTTAAGCTCTTATTTTTCTCCTTTTTAGCACACTCATACATCGATATGATTTGGTAATTCTCCTGTACATGATCTGAGCTATTTCACTACTGTAAGCTCAGTTGAGAAAAACAAAGATTTATTTTAATGAAATAAGACCAAAGATATTTTAGGAAATTTCATATATTATTAGTTTTACTTCTGCGCGAGTTTCTTAAAGGCTTTAAACAATGATTTTTATTTTTATCTTTCTTAAAATCTTTAAATATAGAAGTATAGTGATAGTGGCATATTAGTCTTCAAATTTACGAAAATAATTGGAAGAATAACATTACAAGGCATCTATTATTGTGAGGCGAGGTATGAACGCGATGTAAGGGTAACGGCTCAAGTTCCCTCCTTCTAAGCTTGTTCTAGATGTACATGATGAAATCATGAAGAGTTGTTCACCTTAGGTATAAATGATGGAATTTCGACCCCTCGTCGGTGCAAGGCTAAGGAGAGTTAAAGTATGATGCTTAAAGCATGTTGCACCCAAAAACTAGGTGCCCCATCACGTTTAGACCCTCTAGATGAATATGGGCATGTAGTACTTGTGAGGATCAAGCGTTTACTGTTGCGCCAAAAAGTTATAGCTGTTAGCGAAGGCGGAACTTTATTTTCTTATACACAAGGCTCATTAGAGCGCCATGACATTCGATAACCTACACACCAGATATACTTTTCGAATTCACCACGGAGAGGAGCGCAATTGTGGATTTACCTCCAACAATCCCCCCCATAATGGCCCGCCCCAGGTATCGAACCCATGACCTCCTCTGATACCAATTGTTGGTCGAAAAACAACCCTAGAGGGGGGTGAATAGGGTTTTAAAAATTTAATGCGGAATTAAAACGTTTTTAAAATATTTAAGCAAAGCAACTTAGCTAAGCAACAATATTAAAAAAATAATAAACTTCAAGTAAGCAATCCCAAGATAAGCCAATAAGCAATCTCAAAATATAAGTAATAATATAGCAATAAAAAGAGAGCTTGAGTTTAGAAAGATTAAACCAATTTGAAGCTCGAGACTTTTTGTCCTCACGGTTCGATTTCCTAAACCATACGTCCGCGCTCGGTTAGTTCCCCGAAAATTTTCACTATTCAATCTTCTTCGGGTGAAGATCAAACATCAATACAAATGTTTTTATGCACACAACACTCACAATGTAGCTATACTCACTACACTTCTCACAAGATATGCTCTCTTACTTTACAAAGAGACAAACTCTCTTTTGAAATGAAGAATGAATTGTTTGTGGTGATATACACCAATACAATAACTCTCAAGTGTATTTGAAGATTACAAATGAAACTCACACTAGAGTTATCAAGATTGATCAAAATATATAGCTCAAAAGATGAAAGATTGATCAAAATGTGTTCTTGAATCTTTGTATATTTGAATATATGAATAATAGAGTATTAGAATGATTCAAGGTGTGTTAAAACATGTCTAAGACCTCATATATATATCTTGAAAATCTATATGGCCGTTGGGGATGATTAAGAAAGGTTTTGGGTGAAAGGTATACATTTTCAAACTTTCTAACAGCTAGTTTTGACAAAAAATTCAAATTTGTTTTGATAATTTCTCCTAATTTGACCGTTGGATCATACTCAAATTTTAGTCAAACGTTCTAAGAGATGTTGTTTAACTACTGTAAAAATTTCAAAATGATCGGAGTCCGGAAAAACCTCCATTTTACCGTTAGATTAAAACTGTGCGAAAATTGAGCAAATTTTAAATGTAAAATAAAAATATTTTTGCAATTTAACAATTTAGTTCCAAATAAAATTCTAATGATTTTTGAACCTCAAATATATGTTTCTAAGATACCTATTTTTATTAGAACTTAAAATATGATCATTTAAAATTAATATGAATTTATTTTGAAACTCGGTTTTTGTAAAATGATATTTTTCAAATAAATTCAATTTCAAGCTTGTTTGAATCAATCTTTAAAATATGCATGAATACATTTGTGCTATAGGGATTTGATCAATAAATAACGTTACATAAATCTTAAGCACTCACTCAATTACTGAATTAACGAGTCTTCGAATGCTTTGATTTGTTTCTTCTGATTGGTCTTCATTTGAAGCTTTTTCCTTGAAACTTTTCATATAGTCTTTTGATCATTTGTGCTTCATGATTTGCATTGAGAGATTTGATCTTCCTTGTCTTATTCAGTGATCGAATAGTGAAAGAGTAATCCTTGTCATGTTTTTCTTGATTTTTCCAAGTAAATAAACTATATACTTATATCAAGAAACATGTTAAATTACACATGATTAATTTATTGTTATTATCAAAATAAGATTAAGACCTTAGGTCAACAATCTCCCCCTTTTTGATGATAACAATAATTTAATGTGTGTTTACAATAACAAGTATAAATAGCATATACATGTAAATAAATAATATGCCCCCCTCAATTTATGCAAAGATGACAATTAAAAAGTATTGTAAATATTTGAGATAATTTGAAATATATATATATATATATATTTTAAATAAAGCTTTCAAAAGTATGAATGAAAAAAAAGCATTTAAAATCAGTTTAAAGCATTTAAAATCAGTATAAAGCATTTAAAATCTTACCACAACATTTAAAGTAAGTATAAAAAATCTTACCAGCAGGATCAACATCATACACACATTTTCGGCCCTGTATATTTGACTTTTTAGAATGATAGCTTTTCGTTTTCGGGATTCTTTCAGTGCTAAATGCCTCTTGCCCCTCTTTCTTGTTATCTCCGTCGAGATTCATTTTCTTCTTATAGCTTCTATAGCGGGATACCCATGAGGAACGAAAAGTAAATCACAAGTATGTCGAACACCTTCCGTTGTACAGGTTCTTCTTGTGCTGCTTGCACTTATAGACGCAAGAGATGTCAGCCATGATGTGAATATGCACAAATTTTTCTGGATGTGATTAGTCGTCAAGATTATCGCACAATCTTCACCATTTTCGGGGTAAAGAGTGTTGCAAAATTTTTACAAAATTTTCTCGAATATCAATATCTTGAGACTCTCAATTTATTTCTTTTTGAAGCTAAGGTGAGAGTCGAGAATCCCAGTAAAGGCTGTAATGCACTCATTGTTTCTCTTGAACAGAAGGTAGAAGAGTTACAATCACGAGTGACAGCGTTAGAGGCTTTGCAATCACGAGTGACAGCATTAGAGGCTCAATTAGGAGAGTCTTCTAGCGCTAACCCAAGCTTTTCTTTTGCTCCTCCTAGAGGTTCTTTAGGGCTCCTATCGTCGGTAGAAAATATTGCACCGGATATTAATCCGACTGCCGAGAATCTTCCTGATAGAGGCAAGGCTGTCGTACACAATGAAGGCAATTCAAAGGCCATCAAAGTTCCAACAGGTCCAAGTACAAGGTCACGGGCTAAGAAGTTAAAGGCAGAGCTTAATGGATTACTTCAATCTATCTGGGCTCAAGAAGAAAGCACAATCAAGCCCATTGGAGGGGAAAAACGTGGAGGACAAAATGGAGGCTGGATTACACTTATTCAAGCCCAATTGGAGTGAGAAGACCATGTCTATGCGGCCCAAGAGTGTGGAGTCAAGCCCACACGTTTTTTATTTTTTATTTATTTATTTATTTATTTATTATTTCTTTTAAAGACTAGTTCTTATTTGATTAGGATTTGTTTTGAGGATTCCTTGTTGGATTGGTTTCTTGTTGCCTAAGTTTTCTTCTCCCTATTTAAAGGGGGTTTATTGTTTTATTTTAATATCGAAGACATTATTCATAATAATATTGAGTGATTTTAATCCTCTTTGGTTCTTCACGAACTACTTGAACTTATCGGTTTGTCCGCGGCGTTCACCCGACTTATGAATCGGTATTTCACACCCGGTTGTGGCGTCTTCGATTTCCATCCTAATCTGATTGTAGAAACGATCCAGGTTCTTAATTTGCTACGGTTTTCATGTGTGTCTATGTTGAGGTTCGCACAACCAATTCGTTGTGTTTGCGGGTTTCGTGCGATATCACCGTAGGTCGTATCAGTTGGTATCAGAGGAGGTTTACTATCATGTTTTATCTATCCATTAATTAGTAAATTGTGTGATTCGTGTTTCTGTTCTTCGTATTTTTTGTTCTTCGTTCTACTTATTTAATTATCGTGATTGCTTTGTGTTCGTCGTCTAAAAAAAAAATTATCAAAATTCTCATTATTCCGCATACGTTCTTGCTTAGTTCTTTTCGAATTTGTTTTTGATTGCTAAAGTACACTCGAATTGCACCTATTACGAGTCTGCTTCATCTGTGATTTAAAGTCGAATTCCTTTAATTTGTTCTTTTGAACCATAGTTGCGAATCCGTCCATCATAGTCTTTTTGCTATCGCGAGTCAGTTTATATTGATTCTGCCTAGGGTAGGTTTTCGACATAGTTAGGGTTAGTTTTCAATTGTAATACAACCCTTACTGCCTTGCTTTTTGCTGAGATACGAGATTGTTAGGGCTGTCAAAACAGCGATTTCTGCATATAAACCCTATCTACGATTGATTGTTTCATTAATCATATAAACCCTAGCTGCTGCGAATCTGTTGGCTGTTCATATAAGCTTCGTTTGGTGCTTAAAATTCGATTTTGTTGAGTTTCGAATTTTGTTAATTATTTCAGTTAAAATTTTGAATTCTGGAAATTTTGACTACACCAGATTAAAGTAGACGTCGAGAGACCCAAAAAAAAAACCTATAGAGCATTAATTTGCAGTTATTTCTGAAATTTGCAGTTATTTCTTTTTAGATTTGGATTCTATAGGGTCCAAGGATTCCAAAAATCACGTTTCCACAAGACTGAATTTTCGCACTTATTTCGCGTTCTTTTGCCCCTTATTGTGTCCGTAATCGTTGGGATTTTAGTTTCTTATTGATTCGTCGTGTGAACTGTCCATTCACAATCCGATATTCAATTGAGTAGTTCAATAAGAACCTATAGAGTATTAATTTAAGTGGAAAGAGGCGTAAGCTGTGAGAGACCATTAGAGGGTAAAAGCCAATAATTGTGGAGTGATACACGAGTGAACTAAGTGAATCATTCTTCGAGTGAAACACGTGAGGGAGTGCTTGTGAGGTCCTTAATTCTATTTTGTAGGTTATATAAATAATGTCAAAAAGCCAAGACGTGGCCTCGAAAGAGGAGGAGGGCCATCAACCAGTCATCCCGAACTTGCAAGTTCAAGCTTTGTTAGGGGAGATGAGGAAGATGTTAAGAACTGAGATGGAGATGGTTCATGGGCAGATAGACCGGATAGAGAACACACAAATCGAGCAATCAAATAGAATTAAGCAATCAAATAATGCTCATGCTCGTAGGAGAGGGAGAATCCAACCTAGAGAAGCGAGGGTTGAGGATGAAGAATCCTACGATGGTGGGTTTGAAGATGACGACGACTGGAACCCAGTGGCTGCCAATAGGAGATATGCTGTGCGAAATAGAGAAGGAAGGAACAGGGAAGATTTTGTCGTTTCAAGGGAAGAATAATCCCGAAGCTTATCTTGAATGGGAGAAGAAAGTTGAGCTAGTGTTTGATTGCCATAACTACTCTGAGATAAAGAAGGTAAAACTTGCTGCCATTGCATTCTCTGAATATGCAATTGTGTGGTGGGACCAATTAGTAATGAACAGACGAAGAAATAGAGAGTGTCCTATTGAGACATGGGAAGAGATGAAGACAGTGATGAGAAAGCGATTTATACCTAGCCATTACTACCGGGAGCTGTACCTAAAGTTACAAAGGCTTACACAGGGCAACCGCAGCGTGGAAGATTATTTCAAGGAGATGGAAGTAGCCATGATCTGAGCTAATGTAGACAAAGATCGAGAGGCTACTATGGCCAGGTTTTTGAATGGGTTGAACCGGGAAATTGCTAATGCGGTGGATTTGTAACATTATGTTGAGTTGAAAGATATGGTGCACGTGGCGATTAAAATTGAGAATCAACTCAAGAGGAAGGGTAGCCTACGCCAAAACCAAAGTCCAACCACACCTTTTTGGAAATCAAATCCCCTTTGGAAGAAAGAGGAGAAATTAGCTGCGTCAAAGCCCAAAATCGAGCCCAAACAAGGGACGCCCAGCCTTGGAAACCAGGGTAAACCTGATCTTAATACATTTTGAAATCGTGATATTAAATGTTTCAAGTGTCAAGGCAGGGGTTATAAGGCAAACCAATGTCCCAATCAAAGAGCTATGGTGATTCGGGACAACGGTGAAATTGAGACCGATGAAGAGTCCAATGATGATTTTATGCCATTATTAGAAGATGTTGATGATGAAAAAGAAGAGCTTGCGACTGAAGGAGATTTGTTGGTTGCAAGGAAATCTCTTATTGTGCGAGCTAAGGAAGATGATGAAGTACAACGAGAAAATATCTTTCATACTAGATGCCTAGTGAACAATAAGGTATGTAGTGTGATCATTGATGGCGGAAGTTGTACAAATGTTGCAAGAACTATTATGGTGGAGAAGCTAGGGCTGCCTATTATTAAGCATCCCAAGCCATATAAGTTGCAATGGTTGAATGATAGTGGGGAGATCAAGGTGAACAAGCAAGTATTAGTCGCATTTCGTATTGGGAAGTATGAAGATGAGGTCTTATGCGACATAGTACCAATGCAAGCTGGTCATCTATTGTTAGGGTGACCATGGCAATTTGATCGCCGAGTGAAGCATGATGGATTCACCAACAAATATTCTTTTGAGCTCAATCATAAGACGATCACTTTTGTCCCTATGTTACCGAAGCAAGTGTATGAAGATCAATCAAAATTGCAAAGGGAGAGTGAGCAAAAGAAAGAGAGTGAGTTAAAAAAAGAGAGTGAGCAAAAGAAAGAGAGTGAGAAAAAGAAAAAGAGAGAAGTTGAAAAAAATGAGAAAGAGAGAAAACAAAAGAATTTTTATGCGAAAGCGAGTGAAGTTAAAAGAGCATTGTATTCAAGGCAGCCGATGATTGTACTTTTGTACAAGGAGGCATATTTAAATACTAATGAACTTAACTCGACTTTGCCTAGTTCTATTGTTTCTTTGTTTCAGGATTATGCGGATGTCTTTCCCGACGAGATGCCACATGGATTACCGCCAATTAGAGGGATTGAGCATCAAATTGATTTTGTTCCTGGCGCTACCATTCCAAATAGACCAGCCTATCGAAGCAACCCAGAGGAGACGAATGAGCTACAAAGGCAAGTGTCTGAACTGATGGAGAAGGGGCACGTGAGAGAAAGCATGAGTCCGTGCGCTGTTCCGGTGATTTTAGTGCCTAAGAAGGATGGGACGTGGAGAATGTGCGTTGATTATCAAGCTATCAACAATATAACGGTAAATTATCGACATCCTATTCCTCGCTTGGATGATATGTTGGATAAGTTGCATGGAGCTTGTGTATTTTCTAAAATTGATTTAAAAAGTGGGTATCATCAAATTAGAATGAAAGAAGGAGATGAATGGAAAACTGCTTTTAAAACCTAACATGGTTTGTATGAGTGGTTAGTGATGCCCTTTGGGCTAACTAATGCACCGAGCACTTTCATGCGTTAAATAAATCAAGTTTTGTGTGCATTTATTGGCAGATTTGTTGATGTCTACTTTGATGATATCTTGATTTATAGCAAAACCTTGGAGGATCATGTTGAGCATTTAAAATCAGTTCTAGATGTGCTTCGAAAAGAAAAGTTATTTGCTAACATGAAGAAGTGCAATTTTTGCACCGATAAGCTTGTCTTTCTTGGTTTTGTTGTGAGTGCACAAGGCATACAGGTTGATGAGGAGAAAGTACGTGCAATACAAGAGTGGCCGAGTCCTACAACTGTGGGGAATGTACGAAGTTTTCATGGACTTGCTAGCTTTTACCGGCAGTTTGTGAAAGATTTTAGTACCATAGCCGCGTCGCTGACGGAGGTGATCAAGAAGAACGTGGGATTCAAATGGGGGAATGAACAAGAGAAGGCGTTCCAATTGATCAAGGAGAAGTTGACCCATGCGCCCGTACTTGCGTTTCCAGATTTCACTAAATCATTTGAGATTGAGTGTGATGCATCGGGTTTGCGAATAGGGGCTGTTCTTATGCAAGGAGGAAAACCAATCGCTTACTTTAGCGAGAAGTTGAGTGGGGTATCCTTGAACTATCCGACGTATGACAATGAATTGTATGTATTGGTTAGAGCATTGAAAACTTGGCAACACTACCTTTGGCCTAAAGAGTTCGTGATTCACACTGATCTTGAGTCTTTGAAGCATTTGAGGAGCCAGCACAAGTTGACTAAGAGGCATGCGCACTGGATGGAGGTCATTGAGACATTCCCATATGTCATTCGGTATAAGCAAGGTAAAGAAAATATTGTTGCTGATGCACTTTCGCGAAGGTATGTGTTAATCTCTACCCTTGATGCTAAATTACTTGGTTTTGATCATATAAAGGAATTGTATACAGTTGATGTTGATTTTTGTGAGGAGTACAAAGCATGTGAGAAAAATGCATTGGGTAAGTTCTTTAGGCATGATGGTTTTTTATTTCGTGAGAATAAATTATGTATGCCTAATTGCTCTATGCGTGATTTGTTAGTGAGGGAAGCCCATGGGGGAGGTTTGATGGGGCACTTCGGGATTGCTAAGACCTTAGATATTTTGCAAGAACACTTCTTTTGGCCACGTATGAAAAGAGACGTTGAGAGAATTTGTGGAAGATGTGTTACGTGTCGGCAAGCAAAGTCCCGTGTGCAACCGCATGGCTTATATACACCATTGCCTATTCCTAGTGAACCTTGGATAGATATTTCAATGGATTTTGTTTTAGGTTTACCTAGGTTTAAGAATGGTAGATATTCGATTTTTGTGGTCGTGGATAGATTTTCTAAAATGGCTCATTTTATTCCATGTCACAAAACTGATGTTGCTTCGCATGTTGCTAATTTGTTCTTTAGAGAAATTGTGAGGTTGCATAGTATGACTAGGACCATTGTTTCAGATAGAGATACTAAGTTCTTAAGCGACTTTTGAAAGATCTTGTGGTGTAAGCTAGGAACTAAGTTATTATTTTCTACTACTTGCCACCCATAGTCTGATGGTCAAACTAAGGTTGTGAATAAAACTTTATCTACTTTATTAAGGGCTATTATTAAAAAGAACATTAGAATATGGGAGGAATGTTTACCACATGTTGAGTTTGCTTATAATCGCACTGTTCATTCTGCTACTCAATTTTCACCTTTTGCAATTGTGTATGGATTTAATCCTTTGACTCCATTAGATTTATCTCCATTACCTTATTCTCAATATACTAATCTTGATGAAAAGAAAAAGGCTGAGTTTGTTAAGCAGATCCATGAGAAGGCAAGGCTCAACATTGAAAGGAGGACGGAGCAATATGCAAAGCAGGCGAATAAAGGACGTCAGAAGCTGGTTTTTGAACTTGGAGATTGGGTATGGATGCACATGCGGAAAGAACGATTTCCGGAGCAACGTCGTTCTAAGCTACTTCCTAGAGGAGATGGACCGTTTCAAGTTCTTGAGTGCGTCAACGATAATGCTTATAAGCTGGACCTCCCAGGAGAGTACAATGTTAGCGCTACTTTTAACGTTGCTGACTTAAGTCCGTTTGATGCCAGTGATGATTTGAGGGCAAATCCTTTTCAAAAGGAGGGGAATGATGGAGGCAAGGCTGTCGTGCACAATAAAGGTAATTCAAAGGCCATCCAAGTTCTAACAAGCCCAAGTACAAGGTCACGGGTTAAGAAGTTAAAGGCAGAGCTTAATGGATTACTTCAATCTATCTAGGCTCAAGAAGAAAGCACAATCAAGCCCATTGGAGGGGAAAAACGTGGAGGGCAAAATGGAGGCTGGATTACACTTATTCAAGTCCAATTGGAGTGAGAAGACCATGTCTATGCGGCCCAAGAGTGTGGAGTCAAGCCCACACGTTTTTTATTTATTATTTATTTATTTATTATTTCTTTTAATGACTAGTTCTTATTTGATTAGGATTTGTTTTGAGGATTCCTTGTTGGATTGGTTTCTTGTTGCCTAAGTTTTCTTCTCCCTATTTAAAGGGGGTTTATTGTTTTATTTTAATATCGAAGACATTATTCATAATAATATTGAGTGATTTTAATCCTCTTTGGTTCTTCACGAACTACTTGAACTTATTGGTTTGTCCGTGGCGTTCACCCGACTTATGAATCGGTATTTCGCACCCGGTTGTGGCGTCTTCGATTTTCATCCTAATCTGATTGTAGAAACGATCCAGGTTCTTAATTTGCTACGATTTTCGTGTGTGTATGTGTCGAGGTTCGCACAACCAATTCGTTGTATTTGCGGGTTTCGTGCGATATCACCGTAGGTCGTATCACTTCCAGAACATGAGATTTTTTTCAATCGATACTGATTTGGTGGCATATCCTTCCTCTTAAGGATATTTAGGGCTTCTCATGTCCGCAGAAGAAGCTGCACCTGGTATCCTTCCGACTACAGGAAATTTTTTAGAGCATAATGCTTTTTTGACTGATGTGGGTTTGCAGGCATATCCGACTCTATCAGATTACCAAGCTGCTTTAGAAGGTTATTCATCGTTATTTTCTCAAAGTGGTGTTGGTGCGGAGGTTGTCGAGTTAATGAGTCCTGATTGGACAACTCTATTAGATATGAAGCATAATTTTGTTGATTATTCTTCTTCTAGTCTCGATGCTGTTTTGAATTTTGATGATGATGATCTTCAGATTCTTTTATCTTTTTTTTTTTGAATGATAGATAATGATTTTTAGACTACAAAATTATTGTTAGTTTACAATAACATACAAAATAAATACTTGTTTTGTTACCAAGTTGACAAGCATCACAAATTTTATCTTTAACAAATTTAGTTTTAGGCAATCTTTTAACTAATTCCTTTTTAGATAATTTATGAATTAAATCCATATTAGCATGACCTAATTTTTTATGCCATAATCAAGAAACATCATTCAACACAGATAAACATTTAACATTTTGTTGAGACAAATCATCAAATTTAAGAGTATATACGTTATTAGATCTATAAGCAACAAACAACATATAATTATCACTAATATTTTTAATAATGCAACATTCGGATTGAAAAATAACTTCATAACCTTTATCACACAATTGAATAATACTAAGCAAGTTATGTTTTAAACCGTCAACAAGTAAAACATTATCAATATAAGAAGATTTATTACTACCTTTACCTATACCAATGATTTTACCTTTGGCGTTGTCTCCAAATGTGATGTTGCCTCCTTGTTTAGGAGTGAGACTTAAGAAATTTCTCTTTTCTCCCGTCATGTGTTTCGAGCATCCACTATCTAAGAACCACTTTGTTTTGCTAGCTTTTGCTCTCATGCAAACCTACACCAAAATTTTAAGTAACTTCTCTTTTGGTACCCAAAATAAGTTGGGTCCTTTGGGGTTAGCGTACATAGTGGTTTCTTTAGGAATCCAAGCAAGTTTGTTCTTAGCAAAATTCTATTCTTTGTAATAACAAGAATGTGCATTATGAGTGTTTCTTCCACAAAATGAGCAAAGATTAGTGGGATTATGCGGTGTGTATGTTTTGAAGAAATTTTTGTAATCCTTTTGGTTATGGATTTGATTGTAACCCAAACCGGCTTTATCAAAGACACACATTTGTACTCCCAATAGTTTATCCAAGTTATCTTTTCCATTTGTGAACTTGGTTAGACTATTAGTTAAATCCTTTACTTTTTCTTTCAAATTCTCATTTTCTAGTGCAAGTAAGTTTGAAGTCTCCTTTTCTTTTCCCGTTTTCAAATAATTGATTTCCTTTTTAAAATCAATGTTTTCTATTTCTAAAGTTTCACATTTGGTAGAAGTAATAGAATTTTCTTTCTTGAGACTTGCATATCTTTTTGAGAGAATTTTAAATTTAATATGTAATTCTTCAAACATGGTATATAGTTCATCATATCCATTATGCACACTTTCATTATCATCAAAATTAACACTAAATGAGCTATAGTTAGAGTTCACCTCATCTTCATTTGCCATAAGACAAAGGTTAGCCTTTTCTTCATCGCTAGAATCGGCATCCGATTATCCTTCTTCGGAATCGCTCCATGTTCCTTTTAGTGCATGCTTCACTTGTTTGAATATTTTATCTCGTTTATTCCTTTTCTCCTTCTTTCTAACTGGACAATTTGGCTTGATATAACCGGGTTCTTGGCAATGATAGCACTTTTTGATTTCTTCATTTTCTCCTCTTTGTTGATTTGATCGACTGTTGTTTCTTCTAGATGATGATGGATATTTGTTATCCTTTCCTTGAGAATTTTTCTTCTTAGCTAGAAATTTTATAAATTTTCTAGATAGAAGCGCCATGTCTTCATCACCATCCATTGATACATACTTATATTCATGTTGGATAGTTTTGAGAGCTAAAGTTTTCTTTAAATTTGTATCCGCTTCTTCTTCTCTTTGAAGTTCTTTCTCATGAGTTTTTAGAGATCCCAAAAGCTCGTCCATGTTGAGTATTTTGAGATTCTTTGCTTCTTGAATCGTCGTCACTTTTGGTCGCCACTTCTTTGGAAGAATCCTAAGAATTTTTCTTATATTATCTTCATTAGAATAAACTTTTCCAAGAAGATCCAAATCATTAGTAATAATAGAAAATCTACTATACATTGAAGCAAGAGATTCATTAGGCTCCATTTTAAATAGTTCATAATCATGAATAAGCATATTTATGTTATCGTCTTTAACTTGAGTGGTACCTTTGTAGGTAACCTTAAGTTTATCCTAAATTTCTTTGGCCGTTTTGCAACTAGAAATTTTGTTATATTCATCCATGCTTAATGCACAATTTAAAGCATTTAAGGCTTTAGCATTATATTGAATTTTCTTAATATCATGTTCATCATAATCGGACATTTTCTTAGGAACAATTTTTTCACTATCATTTCTTTTGGTAATTTTATAGGGTCCTTCAAGTATAACTCTCCATTATTCAAAATCACTAGATTGTAAAAATATACTCATTCTACTTTTTCAATAGCTATAATTTTTATCATCAAATAGGGGTGGTCTATAGGTAAAGAGACCTTCGAAAAAATCGGCTCCTTGATATATAGACATGATCGTAAACTCTAAGATTGTTAAATCAAAATAAGAGTACAAGCTCTAATACCAATTGTGAGGATCAAGCGCTTACCGTTGCGAGAAAAGCTATAGCTTTTAGCGAAGGTGCAACTTTATTTCCTTATACGCAAGGCCCATTAGAGCGCCATGGCATTCGATAACCTGTACACCGAATATACCCCCCGGATTCACCACGAAGAATAGCGCAATTGTGGATTTACCTCCAACAATCCCCCCCCCAATGGTGCGCTCCAGGTATCGAACTCATGACCTCCTTTGAGACCAATTATGAGGATTAAGCGCTTACCGTTATGCTAAAACCTATAACTGTTAGTGATGGCGCAACTTTATTTTCTTATACGCAAGGCTCATTAGAGCGCCATGTCATTCAATAATCTGCACACTGGATATACCCGCCGGATTCACCATGGAGAGGATCGCAATTGTGGATTTACCTCCAACAATTCCCCCCCCCCCCACAATGGCGCGCCCCATGACCTCCTCTGATACCAATTGTGAGGATCAAGCGCTTACCGTTGTGCCAAAAGCTATAGCTGTTAGCAAAGGTACAACTTTATTTCCTTATACGCAAGGCCTATTAGAGCGCCATAGTATTCGATAACCTGCACACTGGATATACCCTCCGGATTCACCACGGAGAAGAGCGCAATTGTGGATTTACCTCCAACAGTACTGATGATTGGTAATATGCAGTGAAGTAGTCTGCATTGGTCTTGCTTTTATTTTATTTCTAATTTTATTTATGAAAATTACTTTCCTCTATTTTGTAGTTTAAGTCTATATGTCCAATCAACATGGTACGTACACAATAATAATATTCACATCAAAGAACAAATAATAAAAAATGCATAAAATAGAGAGACAAAATACACCGGCAAAACAATTGGGGAAATCGACAAGGAATGAAAATGAATATAACATAAATGGAAAGGTACACAGAAATGTAAAGATAAATAAAATCAATCCACAACAATAAAACAAATACATCCACACAAATCAATAAATATTTGTCCATGTCAAACTAAAGTCTAGTCCGCTTAAAGACCGCTAGTCCCTAGGAGAGCAACCATTTTAGTGACGCGATCTCGGATCGTTTTCCTAGCTAGGTTCATGGATCCTCAACCCTTAAACTACGAAAGCGCAAGAACCTTGGAATTTTTGTCGAAGATATGGAACACAGAATCTAAACGCAACCCTTGAATGCAATAATTGAACCTCGAAATAAGTCGAAGACGCCACAATCAATTTGTCGAGAATTGATTGATAAATCAAGAATAGCTTGAATGATTAGTTCAAGCAATTCAAAAAAAGTTCTAGCAAGAACTAAAGGTGTAAAACACTCAATTTGATTAATGATAACTTCTTGATAATAAAACAATAATGTGCCTCCTTTAAATAGGAGTAAACAAAGCCTTAGAATCCTAATTCAAAAAGGAAACTAATTCCTACTTAGAAAAAGGAAAGTAATAACTTCTAGAATATTCTTAATACAATAAGGAAATTAATTAACATTCTAAAAGAAGCCCAAAATAATTCTAAAATAATATTAACTTTAAGAAATAATTATCTATAAATCATTGGGCTTGAATAACTCATCAACAAGCCAAATGAAGCCTCTAACTTGATATTTCATTCTTGAACATACTCCTTAACACCTTCAATTAATACCCAAGCTTTGAACAACTCAAGATCATGATTTAAAACTTCATTGGTTGCCTTCAAACTTACTTTCAACTTGAACTTCCACGCCCAACCTTTAGGAACTCCACGAAATGATTGATTGACGCGGAATCTCTTTCTAGCTCTTAGAATAAGCAATTTGATAGCTTCCTTTAAACTTCCATGCTCTATCCTTAAATCTATACATATTAAAGCTTTCATTCAAGAACTCACAATACTCCTAGGTTGAATTGAACGGAGGGCTAGGCAGGATTACCTCATCTAGGCGCCCAGAACCCCATGCAAGATCCATCATCCTGGGCAGATGTGAAGGTGTAAGCATGAAAGTAAGGTAGATCAATTAATTATTTTTACCAAAATAGATAAAAGAGACGATATGCCTAGTTTTTGGGGTTTATCGAATCGAAGAGATATGTGAAACCAAAATCAGAATCCGGTAACTAAGTTACGGAGAGTGAAGGTGATAGGAACACTTTTGCCCTTTTAATCTTAACCTCTGATGTCAACCAACCAAAGTGTGGATGCATGTGTGGATATGCATGCCTAAATGTGAATTAATGTACTGCAAGGTTTATATTTATGTGGGCTTGATTCCGATGACAAACTCAAGTATACTAAGTTATAAGTTAAATATGTGTAATTGATTTGCAAGGAAGCTTCTTCAACTTGATCACTTATACCTCATGCTATGATCAAAATTAATACATATTGGGATGAGGTAACGTTTATACGGTGGTATAATTTAAAGTCCTAATGGTGATTTGAGTGATAAACAAATTAAAGGATTATTCATAAGTTATAATTTGGTAAACATTTTCAAATGTATTGTCCTAATAATCAATGTCCTCATCAGGTGCAGGGGTTGAGACAGTCATATCGTATCCCAAGTCACTAGAGTTTTTATTGAGGGATTCAACAAAATTTTAAGAGATAAATGAATGTGTAAATCCAGGATCAATAAAAATATGTGCAGCTTTCTCACATATTAACAATTCACCTTAAATAACTGAATTGGAAGTCATCTTTGTTGGTCGGAAAACAATCCTAGAGGGGGGTGAATAGGGTTTTAAAAACTTAATGCAGAATTAAAACGTTTTTAAAATGTTTAAGCAAAGCAACTTGGTTAAGTAACAATATCAAGAAAATAATCAATTTCAAGTAATCAATCCCAAGACAAGTAAATAAGCAATCTCAAAATACAAGCAATAATATAGCAATAAAAAGAGAGCTTGAAATCTTTTCTTAAAATCTGTAAACAAATAAATAACTTGCGGCATTTTTATAAAACCCCTGCTCTCTCTCTCTCTCTTTAAATGGCAGTGGAAGACAAACCCACGGCGACAATTCGAGTCTCAAACATCCCTCAAACAGCCATAGCCAAGGACCTATTTGACTTCTTCGACTCCCTAATCGGCAAAGGTTCCGTCTTCGCCACCGAGATCATCACCGAGCGCAAAAACTGGAAGTCCAGAGGCTTCGGCCGAGTCCAATTCAAAACCATCTCCGCCAAATCGGAAGCCCTAACCCTATCTCGAAACGGCAACGTAGTCTTCAAAGGCTACAACCTCTCCATCACCTCTTCCTTCGATGATGTGATATTTTGTCAAGATTTGAATAAGATCAACAAATACGATTAAAAGCGCCTCTAAAAATTTTAAAACATGGCCGTCCAATTAGGTTTATTTTTAGTTTCTTTTTTAATAGAAAGGTTGAACATATATTTTAATTATTTAATATAGATTTATTGAAGTTTCCCAATTTAAATTAATCAGTCATTATTATTTTTTTAATTTTATTATTAGATTTTATTTACTTCACATGCCAGATGGCATGAATAATCGGGTGTACCCTAATATCCAATAAAACATTAACCAAAGCATCAAAATTAGAAACACTAGTTGGAATGGATTCAATTATAAAGAGGTTGTCGCCTTCCAAATTAAAGATGATGGTCCCGAAACACGGTCTGAACCCAAAAGCAAACAGTTGCTCGCCGACCCGAATATAAGAATCCTAAATTAAGAAACTATAAACAATAGCAGGTAAGCATGAATTGAAGAAAATAGAAAATCAAACGAAGATAAAACCTAATTAGAAATATTCACTCTGATATCAACTGATATGACCTGCGATCGTATTTCTATCCAACCAAGATGGATCCGCAACCCTTAACGTTTGAAGACCCAAGAACCATGGAATCACGCGAATATGATGGAGGTGAAACCTCGACCTAATCCCTAAAACGAGAATGAACCTTGGTATAGTCGAAGACAAATAATCAATTGATGAATTAATTGATTGCTAAGTCGAAGAATAACAAGAATCCTAATTCTGGTTGTTCGAGACGTTTTTAGAAGGCAAGAGGTGAAAACACTCAAATTCGTATTAATCAAAAAGGTTGCTCAAACAATAGCGTTATTTCCTTTAAATATGAGAAAAGTAATAAACCTAAAACCTAAGCCCAATTTTGAAAATAAACAAAACAATACAAAAATAATTAGTTTCCCATATACTTTAGGCCCAAACAAAGCTAAAACATAAATTAAACTTAAAATAAACAAAGCCTAGCCCAGCCCATTTATCAAATACACATTTTAATCTCTTGGTCTGCTATTTGAACAAGCAATGTCTTCCATTCTTGAGCCCGATCCCCCTCAATGCTCCTCCATGCTTCAGCTTTGCTCATCATCGCTTGGACCATGGCCATAAGTGCTTCCTTAATCTTCTTGGCTCTAGCTCGGGTAATTGGACCACTTGGAACCTGGATAGGATCTTCATAGTCTTCACTCCATGATTTAGCTCCAGTGCTATCCTTGGGCTCATCACTTCTATTAAAGTTTTGTAACAAAACTTTTAGAAAAATTCATAATTTTTAGAGAAATTTAGTGTTGGAGAATGAATCTTACAAAGATAAACAGAAATATAATTAGCAAAATAGGAAACAAATCATGGTAAGAAATTGTGGGTGCTAAGAAATTTGAATCTCCCCACAAAATAAGTTCAAAGTAATTTCAGGAAAATAGCAAATGGGAATTGTAAAGAGACGAGATTTTTGTTGTAAGATATGTTCTTCCGATAGTTCTTATACTATTCTGGTAGTACATCATCCTTTTTGTGTGTGTATACATATGTATAGCTCAACGGCAATAAGTAAGAAGAATATTACAGACTACCTGATCTCTCTCTCTCTACCTCAAATTTTGAACCAAATGTCTTGCAATAATCCTTTCCTTTTCTGTTTATATGTATAGAATTAAGGTTACAATGTTGCATCAAGGAAAACAGTAAAATGACTTGAAAAGACAAAACTTGGGCATCACTCTAGGATTAAACTCTATAGGTGTTCCAAAATAGTACAAGTTACAAGAATCCTATTTTTAATGGTAGCGACAACCATCTCAACAAACTGACATCATCATGATCATATGGCATTTAGTGACGTCATTCAATTCTTTTGCTTAAGGCAATTGTACTTAGCAATAATGATATACTCAGCAGTTATGACATACTCAGTTGTAAGTATAATATCTTTCTCTTCTGATTACCTTTGTATTAATCTGGTTCCTTAGGCCTAAATAACTTTAAGCCCAAGGGAATGGGCTAACCCAAATAATGAACATTATTTTTGAGCTCATACGTGAAATTTCATGCTAATAATTCTAATTTTCTCATTATTATTAATTTTAGTAATAAAAAGTGTTCTTATTATATTAAAATATCTTATATTAAACCTTTAGTAAAAATATATAAGAGATTTTTCTCATTTTTACTTAAAGAATGCCTTGTTACATCATTGCTTGCATACATAGGTTCTCTCATGCATGATTGAGAAAGAAATGATTATTTATTTTGTTATATATATATATATATGTAGTTTCATTGTACTGGACTTATCACGTGCCACCGTACATATCATAATTAACTTAATTGACTTTCTTTCTTCTACGTTTAGGCAGAGGCATGAGGGTAACATGCATGGCGGTTGATGGACTAAACAATTCCTTTGACGCGTTCTTCATGGATCCTATTTTTATTTAACTAATTACGGGTTTTGTGCAAAGTCTCTAATCGCGGACATTATTTTACACTATTTGTACGATAAGGGGTACGTCATTAAATATATTATAAATTACGTACAGTTTCAATGAAATGATTAAATTTAAATTAATTGGTGTAACTTATTTTATTTTCAAACCTGCAACTTTTCGGTTATAAGAAAGGTGCACTTGTCATTGAGATAGGGTTTTTTCATCTAAATTGTCACTTTTGTGATGTTTGATTGATAAAAATTTTCAGGTAGTTAAATTCCATCTTTTGTCATTATTCATATATTTTTTCATGTAAAGCTTGAAAATATTTTCTTTAGGGGGGATATGTTTTTATTTTCTAGACAATTGGCACATTTTTCGAGACAAAATTTTACCCACTTTCTACATTAAAAATGCCAAAACTTAAAATAAAAAATTCAAAATTTAATAAAAATTTAATATTTAAAATCTTGTAATCATGCTCAATTAAACAAGGTCTATCATGACTATAGAATTATGTAAAAAAAATACCAATAATTTTTTCTATATTAAAAATGCCATAATACAACCAATATTTTCCGGGTAGAAAATTAAGGCAATCAAACACATTTAATTGACATTTTTCATGCAACTCAATTCTAGGTAATTAAATTGCCTAAAATTTATTTTCTTTCCATGTAAATTACATGCTTGTAATCAAACGCACCCTATATTGTATGCGAATTGACTGCAAACTTGTAAAAAAAAAGGGGGGCATGTATGGCATACAAAAAAATCCTAAATTTGGGGGCTAAAAACATTAAAAGTAACTAAAAACATTCAAAAATATAAGATGAAGCGGCAAATATTCTTACAAGTAAAATTCACTTTTAGTCTCTTAAAGTTTATTCAGACTATTTGTATTAGCCTAGTGACCAGAACTCACTTTGAACTAGCGGGAGGTTTTGAGTTTGAATAATGCATCGACATACTAAAAAAATTGGTTTATTCAAAATCAAGGACTAAAGAGACTTTAAGTAAGCTTCATTTTTATTTCTCATATACAGTGGTAGTGTTGACTAACATCAGGAATCGAGATGGAAGAGATTAAAAGTTTAAAAAACCATAATTCAAAATATAATTCCAAAAACGAAGATGGAGAAACAGCTACATGCATTAGCAACCTTAAAAATCTTAAAAATGTAACGAAGAAATTATAAAGTTTATTCATGTTCTACTAAATACTGTATTTTTTCTTAGGATGAATTTCTTCATTACATCCAAACAACAATTTTTCGAAGGGAAGACAAAAATATTAGACTCTCTCTTTCTTATTTTTCCTTTTCCCTATATTTGTGCATTTTATTCATATATCATGTGATACAAATGAGTAGTAGTTTTCTTCTTATTTCATTGCTGAAATAGGCTATTTTGATAGAAGAGTCTTAGAAGATGGGACAGAAATATAATTTTTTTAAAATTACACGGAATTGAGACATGTAAGCCTAGTTACTCTCACCTGAAAATTTTAATGAATGAGTTCTTTGAGTTTTTTGTTTTCATTTAAATGATCGGTTTTCGCAGATATTGCCTAATACTATTTGTTTCTCACTCGGTATCCACTCGTCAATACTCAATTTTATAGTATCTGTCACAATAAATGTATATATATATATATATCTCAGATTATACAATATCAATCTCAAGTTATACGGTTTACATTTCAATTACACCTACTATATCTGCCTCTCAAGAGAATTCATTCTATTTAAAAAAATAAAATAAAAAATGCCAATAGCATTTAAGAAAAATGTTCGAGTTAAGGGACCGAATTTTAGTTATGTTTTTTTTAATTATAATTTAATCATCAAATTAACTAATTTCAAGGTCTATGCAAATTAACACTACTTCCAAAATTTCCTCGCAATACCACCGGACATGTCTCACTACATGACGTAACCTTCACATTCAATTCTCTTCCATTAATCATTAATAAATTTTGCAACCACATTAGATCCAAACTCGATCAAGCAAATCCTTCACTATATATACAATCTCTACATTCCTTCAATTTCCATCATCCTGTCTTTCTCTTCAAATAAGTAAAAATGTCTAGGCTTCTTGTAACAAACTATATGTTGTTATTTTCCTTGATAGTTTTATTACCATCTTTTGCAGTATCTTATAATGTGGTGGATTTTGGGGCGAGATCTAACCCGCAGGTTGATTCGACCCAGTCATTCTTGCGGGCATGGAGTGCAGCGTGTGGGTCGGCCAGTCCCGCCACTGTGCTTGTCCCCCGAGGCATGTTTACGGTAAATCAATTGACATTTAAGGGTCCGTGTAGGAATAGGGTGATGTTCCAAAGTGTTGGCACGCTTGTTGCGCCGTGGGACTATCGCGCGCTAGGGAATTCTGGGTTTTGGATTGTGTTCCATCAGGTTGACAGGTTATCTGTCATTGGTGGAACCCTTGATGGTAGGGGTTCTGAGTTTTGGAAGTGTCGAAGGTCCGGGAGTAATTGTCCAGTTGCAGCCAGGGTATGTTTAAATATATATATTTTTTTCTTTGTATTTAAAACATAAAATATCATTAATAAGCTAGTGATAATACTTTCAATTTCGTGACCACTTATAAATTTTTGATACAAGTGGTCACTACAACTAAGTCACCCAAAGTTTCTGTTGGCAAAAATTGACTTTTGTCACAAAAGGTTTTTGTCTCTAAAAGTCAGTCCATCACAGAAATTTACTTTTACGAAACACATTTTAGTGATAATACTTTGAATTTCGTTACTAATTTCTTGCCCATCGCAACATTTGAGACAAATTGTAGGTTTTGCCATTAAAGGAATACACTAGGTGACAAAGTACAAATTTTCGTCAGCAAAAGATGATGTTTTATGGCAAAAATGTATTTTGTCAGAAATGTTTTATATATCACCAAAATTAATGGTAATATTTTAGCAGTAATTGGACAATTTATTGTAGCCACCATAACGTACTAATGATACAAATGATGTTGCTAGACTCTAGTAGTATTATATTGTCATTATTATTCCTCTCTCTCTCTCTCTCTCTCTCTCTCGATCAATGCTTTAAATTAATTTAAAAATGCAGTGCAAATAGATGGGTTGACAAAATTTTAATACGTAAAATTAAAGGCTTCTAAATTTATCAATAATTTTTGAGAGAAACAAATTTACAAAATATAAGGAGAAGATGCGTCATTACGGTGCATATATTGGCCGGTTAATTATAATTTTTTTTTATATTTTATTCATGATGAATACAGTTCACTTACGTATAGAAAATAAGAAAACACGTTTGATATATAAAATTGTTCCAATATTGAACTAATTTTAGATACTAATTAATGAACATTGGTATATATGGAAAATGCAGTCAATATCATTCGAGCATTGCAATAACGTTGTGATGAATGGGGTTACATCTCTAAATAGCAAGGCAATACATGTAAGCATTGGGCATTGTAGTAACCTGCGAATTCAGAACGTGAAAATCATAGCACCAAGTGGAAGCCCGAACACCGACGGCATTGTCGTGCAGGATTCCACCGGAATTACTATATCCGGAGGTTCAATTAGGACCGGCGACGATTGCATATCTATCGGTCCTGGTGCAAAAAATATGTGGATAGAGCGTATTGCGTGCGGGCCTGGACACGGCATTAGGTATGATTAGAGTATGCAATTGTTGAATACTATATAGTATATGTTGAATGTGTTGGCCCGCTTTAAGGAGAGTGATCGTTACTAATTAAAGAAAATTGATCATACGTTTCGAGGTCAAATGAATGACGTTTGGTACATATGTAGTGATGATTTATATGATGAGTAAATTATCTCTTCTAAATTTTATCAAAAAATTCGATCAAGAAGTGGTTGAGAAGATGGTCAAAGATTTCACTGGATGAGAAATGAACATATATACATGTATAGTGAGATAGGTTATAAAGTGAGAATCTCTCAATTAAAAGAAAGAAAGAAAGAAAGAAAAGATGCTCATTTGGAGGGGTAAGTACAAGAATTTTTTTTAAGAACCTTTGTAGTAATAATCTGTACAACAAATACATCATATTCATTAAATTTCGTCAAAAAACTCAAGATAGAATTGGGTGTAATGAAAAATTAATATATATGTGCATTCTCTGCCGTTGAATTTTTTTATGACAAACTCACCTATTTCTTAACTACATTTTTATGATGAAATTTGGTGAAGGTGGTCTATTCATAATATAGATCATATGAACAATTTTTTATACAAAAATTCATCTATTTACCCTTTCAAGTGGGTGTCTCTTGTTTTTGTTAAATTGAGTGATTTCCTCTTTATATATATATATATATATAAAGTGCACTTCCAAATTGAATTTATTGATAAAATTTGACAGATAATTTATTAATTTTGAAGATTAGTTCTACCAATTAGTTTCGTGAAAAAATTGACCCGCGTATTCACCCCATGAAATAGAAGACCCTTCCTTTAGGTTAATTACTGAATTAATTACTAATTGATTCATGTTATTGCAGCATAGGAAGTCTAGGGAACAGTTTAAATGAAGCTGGCGTAGAGAATATCACAGTGATAAATACAGTTTTTACACAGACAGATAATGGGGTAAGAATAAAGACTTGGGCAAGAGCAAGCAATGGTTTTGCAACCAACATTGCTTTCAGAAATCTAGTCATGAGGAATGTTGCCAATCCCATTTACATTGATCAAATGTACTGTCCCAATAATCAGTGTCCTCGCCAGGTACGTATATATTCAAAGTAAATTTATTTTTTCTTTTAAAATATATATTTTTATAGAGACTTTAGTCCTTGACATTTCTTAAAAATAAATATACATATAATATATAAATGTAGATGGAAAGTATCCAAAGAGGACTAATTTTCTTATTAATGAAACTTGGTGAAGATGATTTTCATGATTAGTAGATCACCTCTACCGAATTTTATCGAAAAGTTCAACTGGGAAGTAAGTTAACTAAAAACTTAAAATTTTAACGGCCATAAATGCGCATATATATATATATCAATTTTTTAACTAATCTACTTTTTGGTTGATTTTTTTGATAAAATTTGGTAGAGATGATCTAATCATGGAGATCATCTTCACCAAATTTTATAAAAAAATAAAAATCATCTGTTTACCCGCTAAAAATGGTTGGTTCACATTTAAGGACAAAAAAAAAATGGTCATCTTTTGATTTTGTGTGTGTGTGTGTGTGTATATATGTATGTATAGAGTAAGGCTCTAGAAAGGGTTTCATTTTTTTAACAAAAGAACGGACTTCCCCTTTCGAGGGGGTAAATAATTGAATTTTTTTATAAAATTTGGTGTGCATATTAATTTCCATGATATGATGTTCTTGATTGATATTGGATGGCTTCTTGGATTAGGTCAACTTAGTTTAGTGGTTGAACTGAGAAATAATTTTTTCCTTCTTAAAACAAAAGTTTTTCTTTCCTTGGTTTCCTATGAGATGTGGGGACACCCCGTAAAGAACTAAAAAAAAATCTTCTTAATTAAAACAACATTTCTTTGATATTTTGAAATTGAAACCATACCCAACTAATTCAAAATCATCGATGAATTTGGTTAAGTACTCCATGAACAAAGAAGAATATAAATCTACTTAATTAACTATTATAAATTTGAATTGCCATTTTATATTTAATCTTTGTATTTAAAAATTTATTTTTCCTGAATCTTAATTTCAATTTTTTTTAATAGAGTTCAGGAGTAAAGATTAGTAAGGTGACATACAGAAATATCAAAGGAACATCATCAACACAGAGGGCAGTGAGATTGGAATGCAGTTCAAGCAATCCATGCACAGGAATCAAATTGCATGATATTAAACTTTCCAACCCAAATAGAGTTACCACAGCATCTTGTAGCAATGTAGCTGGCTCGACAACTGGCCTTGTCATCCCAACAAGCTGTCTCTAGAGTTTAATTAGTGAAAATTTCTGATCCAATCCTGAGTTCGAATATTTCTAGAACGCAGTCTTTCACTTTTTTTTTTCTTTTAAATAATTCCGTCTTAACTTAATACTGCCTCACATTATCTAGAAATACTGCCTCGTAGTACTACTGTATTTGTAGAAATGCAGGTGGCTCGACTGCTACCCTTATCTCTTATGTAAAAAAACAAACAATTTATTCCCTATGCATATAATCAACATCCATTGCTTATTTTGGATATGATTTGGAAATATTTTGATTTTGCACCTTGTATTGGGTCATATTTACGTATATATGCACCCGTATATTATATTATTTTATTTTATTTTATTGTATCCACACCCACTATTAATAAAGTTCATTAATTAGTTGTTATTATATTATATATTTCATGACTAAAATGTCCCTGTAACTTTTTGCCTCATATTTCGCTTATAATTTGAGTTTGCATCCTACGTTTCAAAGTCAAAATAGATGGTCTATTGGTCGGGAAAATGGAAAAAAAATCCCACACATTTTCATTAAAGGTGTATGATAAGATATTTTAATAAAGTAAGAGCACCATTTACTACCATAACTAACGGTAAGGACAAAATTATAATTAATTGCATTAAAATTTGACACATATACCCATATCAATGCATATATATACACAGCTCCCTTCCCTTAAGGACCGTCCATTTCGAGAGGTAAATGGAAGAATATTTTTGTGAAATTTGGTGCATAAGTAGATCATCTCCACTGAATTTCATCATAAAAATCAAATTGCATGCAAGTGGGTTAAATAAACATCTAAAATTTTGACATTTGGAAATGCGCATATATCAATTGTGTAGTTAACCCACTTCCTGGTTGATTTTTTTCATTAAAATTAGTGAAGGTGATTTACTCATTATAGAGATCATCTCCATGAAATTTCATGAAAAGATGCATCCGTTTACCCTCTCAAAATGGACTGTCCTTAAGATGGTTAACTTAAGGATGGACCTTAAGAGAATGGCCTATATATACTTGCATCTATATATATATAATATTGTAAATTCAATTTTGGTCCTAACATGGATTGTTTATTAATTTGCTAATTATATTCCTTATGCCTATTGTTTCCTTTTTGAATTTCCTTTTTGTCTATATTAGATTCATGGGGAAAAGCCAAAATTATGTACAAAATTATGAAATTTTCTGCAAAATTTGTAAGAAAACTTTAATTAATATTTAAAAGTTTCATTACAAACTTGAAGTGACATTTGTGGAAAGAAACAATTATGAGTGGCCTTTTAGTCGAGCCCAACACAAATAGCCCATGCCTTGGCAAGCCATTGGCCCAGAGCATGTAGGCTTATCATAAAGGACTATAATAGAAGCCTATGTTGTGCCTAAGGAAAGATATATTGGCTAACCAGATGGGTTACCTATATTAGCCGACCATTGGTGTTGTTGAAGAGATTGCTTGACCATTTATGATAAGCAAGAAGAATGCAAACTGACTAGGATGATCGGACAACGGATAGAGGATAGTTGAGTTGGAGGATAAACCTCCATGACAACTAACAATATCTATAGTTTGAACATGGTTTTTATTACAAGAAGCAATGTGACTGGGTTTTAGGACAACTGTAATCTTGGAGTACTGCCCAAGTTTACCATTTATAGTAATTTACCTAGTGCCAAAACCGTAAGTACACCCTATCCTAAACTTATAAATAGTTAGGGATAACCCTTAAGGCCATATTCTTAACTTTTTCACTGTAACACTCCGTGTTTTAAACTTTTGAAGATTTTAATTTAAAACCTTAAAATTTGTATTGAGCACTAACTTTTAGCACGATTACTTCTAGAACCCCGAATTAAGTTTCATCTTTTCCGAGAAGTCATTTATATTTATTAGACTAATTTTGAAAAGTATCGTTCTAATCGGGAAGTGGAATGAGTTAGTTCGGGTTTTTTTTTTATTATTTTCGAGAACATTACATTTTGGTCCAAACTGCCAGTTCTTTTTACAATTTGGTCCAAGCTGACGGCACAGTATTTTTTTTTTACAATTTGGTCCACATCGTTTTTGACGAATTGACCAATTTTGACCATCTTCTTCACTCCTTTAAACACCATTCCTGAAATTTTAGACCAGAGCACAAGCTAATATACTTCTAGAGAGAGAAAGGGTTATTCATGGGTGATTTCCAGCTCAAATTCAAAGATTTTGACCCGAAATCTCTAATTTTACTAGTTTTTCGCGTGGCGAATCCAATTCCGGGGTCGATTTTCTCATTCGGTTGCTATAGGTGGTCTATTCAGAGCTATATACTTCTGTCCAGAAGTTACCAAGGTGGGAACTTCCCTTCATTTCTTCATTATTTGCTTGAAAATTGTTGTATTAGTAGTAATACTAGATTTCCAGTACCAAAATCTTACTTTTCTTTGCATGCATGAGGTTTATACTTGATATAAAAAATTTGAGCATGTTGATAGTTATTACATGAGTTATTGATGATGAAATTAAGGACTGATCGTAGTGCATGTTGGTATTTATGGGTTATTTTGAGATTTTGATACCGAAATCGCTAGAAACGCCGCTTGCATGTTTAATAATAGAATTTTCATTTAAATTTATCAAATTTCAGAATATTAATCATCTTAAAATTATATTTAAGTTTGAGGTTAAACATACATGATGCGTTTGATAAGGTTATTAGCGGGTACAGTATTACTTCTTTCACTAGTTTTTGCTAAATTATAGAAATTGAGAAATTTTGACTAAGACAAGTAATATTCATGAAAAATCTAAAAATTTGGATCATGTTTTATTATTATTGATGGTTTTATTGTTGATCATTTTCGGTATAATGACATGATTATAAAAGAAATGTACTATTCTACTAAACTTTAGTGTTAAAGGGGCAGATTGTGTAATTAATCCAAGAATTGTACTATAGGTAAACTTTATAATTATTTAAGCATGTGATAACATATTATCTAGTGGGTTACATTATTAAGATCACATGGGATACACTTGTTGATTTTATAAATATTCCCTTGAGCACAACTACTATCTAGTGGTTTGTTGATTATATTAAGATTGTTGAAATCGGATAAGCACCGGTATAGAAATGCTTGAGTTATGTTATTGCACAAACCCATGGTAAAGATGGGGTGCCAAAAATCTGGTTACCAGTGCACAGGCGCACGGTAAGGTGGGGTGCGTTTATGAGCGTATTATTTCGTCTAGTACCGGTATTAGGTTGAGGAGGAAGAGGAAGTGGATGGACGTTTATGCAGTTACCATATATTACACATGGATAATGATTGACATATATTACGGTGTAATAATCGGATTTTCCTTATTAATTAATGAAATCTTGAAAATTCTTGTTAATGAATTCAAGGTAAATTGAATTTCTTATATTGTGATATGTCCATTCATTGCATTTCCCTTTCCCTATAATTCCCACTGGGCCACTCGTGGCTCATTCCCTCATTTTTCTTTTAGGTACACCTCTTGTTTTGGGTAGAGGTCGTTGTTCAGATCTGAGTTTCTCTTATAGTCTTCTATAATGCCTCTATGGATTTAGTTGTCATTTTATCTTAATTTGTGGTACTTGTAATATTGAATTTAGTTTGAGTACTTTATGCTACCTATGGACGTATTAATTCGTATTACTGTCGGACTTGGATTTGTGTTTGGATTTTAGCCTATCGGAAGGTTATGCTTGAATTGTTGTATTAGACTATTTAGTAGTTGGATTGAAATCCAGTTGAGAAGTATTCTATGTATTTCCTTTGTTTGTCAACATGATGGTTTTTCTCGCGTTACGAATACTTCATGCCGAATTTTCATTGGATTTCTTTACCTTTGATTAAATCATCGATTGTATACTTTTATTTATATGTTGTTAATTAAATGCATCATCCATTAACACCTACTTTAAGCGGGTTGTTAAAGTTGGTATCAGAGGTATTGGTTCAATTTTCTTTTCGACCGGGGTACGGGTAGTTAGGATCACTCTTTTCTTCTAGCGCATGACCGTATCGAGTCGGGAAATTTTAAGTAACACTTCTAATAAGCACAGGTGACGGGTGAATTAAACTATAATTAATTGTATGCGCAACAGTCGATTATTTTATAAAGCATATGTCTACTGTATGTTATTAGAGTTGAACTTGATGACCCACATAATTATCAATTGGAATTTGTTTTGATGTATTTATTGGCTCTTATTCCCCTTCCTTTTTACAATTATTATGAACTGATCTCTTCTCTTTTTCTTTATAAAATGCCGCCTAGACATTCAACCCGAAATAGGCCTATTGCTGATTCTCCTACCGATGAGGGAGAGGGCTTGGGTAACCGTGATAGTAGCCGGAATTTTATGTCCTCTATGAAGAAGATGATGAAAGATTTTATGGGAGAATTAAAGGATGTCATAAAAACCTATTATGTCTCAACTGCTGAAGCCTGTGGAAATCGCTCCTAAACTAATAGGAATCCCAATAGTGAAGAGCAGGATAAGATTATGGAGGCGGTAACCATTCAGAATCAAAGGGAAAATTAGGCTATGTTGTTGAGGACATTCAACTGATTGGATCCAACCAAATTTGATGGGACTAAAGGGCCTGAAGACGCTGAATCTTGGTTGTTTGATGTCATGGAAAAGCTAGATCTGATCGAAGCTCCCTGCACATTACGCCTTAGGTTAGCAGCTTTTAAGCTAACAGGGTTTGCTCACGGTTGGTGGTGGAGGTCGCTTACCAGAGAGATTCGGTTCTAATGGAGCTTGGTAGGGGAAGTTATGACAGTCGATCAGATAGGCTCTCATACTCGTCAGATAAGGGGAAGAAAATGAGTGGATTTAGAAATTAGGGGAAAAATAAGAAGGCCAAGTTGAGTTCTGAATCTTCGGGAGGTCTCTACTCCAGTGATGGGGGTAGTAGTATAAGTAGTTTCTCGGGGGCCTGTTTTTTCTGTGGGCAGTAGGGACGTCGAGCAAGAGCTTGTCCTAATAATCCACAAGTGTACCGGGGAGGTCGCAGTAAAGGTGAGGGTAGTAATTCTAGCAGAGGTTTGGGCTGGGGTCGAAATGGCAATCGGGGTCGAAGACAGTCGGGCAGGTTCTCTGGTAGATCTTCATAGTCAATTAACCAAGATGTCGAGTAGCAGATAGCGAGTGACCAGTACCAGCTTAGCCATTTTCCTTCTCAACAGCCTTACTCACAGCCACGTCAGTTCCACCAGCAATCTTTTTCCGAACCCATGCAATCACAGGATCACAAAAACCAGAGTGGCCGAGTTTACAATTTGACAACATCGTCTACGTAAGAGGATCACACGGTGATGGAAGGTAACCTTATCCTCTTTACTATTGGTGTTAGGGTCCTTTTCGATTCAGGTGCATCTCATTCTTTCATATCATCAACATGTGTATTTAGTTTGGGTTTGAAACCTAAGAGACTTGCCTCGTCTATCAGAATTAACACGCCCTTAGGGGGTGTTGCCGTCCTTACTCAATATTGTACTGCCATTATTTCTCTACACGACGATTGCCATATGGAGGATGATTTTGTTCTTATGGATATGGGCTCCTATGATTTGATTTTGGGTATGGATTGGTTGTCAAAATACCGTGCCATCATAGATTGTTATTCTAAGAAGGTGACCGCTTATCATTGGAACCAGACCCTCGTGTTTTATAGAGAAAGGTACAGGTTATACCCGATGACGTACGCGTGTAGACGAGAACAAAGAAATTACTTGGGTTGGTTGTGTAGCATAGTCTCTGATGAGTCTCCCAAGTTTTCTTCTGTTGTTATACCCGTTGTTAACGAATTTCTCGATGTCTTTCCTAATGAATTGACGGGTTTACCACCCCACCACGAGGTTGATTTTTTTTAGATCTTGCTCCAGGGGCTGATCCAGTTTCTATAGCTCCTTATCGCATGGCTCCTGCTGAGCTAAAGGAATTACGTACACAGCTAGATGATCTTTTAGCCAAGGAATTCATTCGTCCCAGTACCTCTCCATGGGGGGCCTCTGTTTTATTTGCCAATAAGGCAGATGGTTATCTTCGTATGTGTGTCGACTAACGTCAACTGAACCGTCTTACCATCAAGAACAAGTACCCACTTCCACGCATTGACGACCTGTTCGACCAGTTACAAGGTGCATCATTTTTCTCAAAGATTGATTTTCAGTTTGGTTATCATTAGTTGAGGGTCAGAGGAGAAGATATTCCTAAAACCGCTTTTCGTACTTGTTATGGGCATTTTGAATTCTTGGTTATGCCATTTGGGTTAACTAATGCTCCGGCAGCTTTCATGGACTTGATGCAGAGAATCTTCTGGCCATATCTTGATCAATTTGTTGTGGTTTTCATTGACGACATCCTCATTTATTCACGCTTTGAGATAGAACACGTTAACCATCTTAGAGTAGCATTGCAATTACTTCGTGAGCATTAGTTATATGCTAAGTTCTCCAAATGTGATTTTTGGCAGCAGGAAATGAAGTTCCTGGGCCATATTGTTAATAGATTCGGAGTTTTTGTTAATCCGGCTAAGGTTGAAGCTGTGTTGAGTTGGAAGCGACCTACTAGTGTTACCGAAATTCGAAATTTCCTTGGACTAGCGGGTTATTATCGCCGTTTCATCCAAGATTTTTTAA
The DNA here is from genome assembly GCA_021464415.1 of Lonicera japonica. NCBI lineage: Eukaryota > Viridiplantae > Streptophyta > Magnoliopsida > Dipsacales > Caprifoliaceae > Lonicera > Lonicera japonica. Next base: position 18,631,811 of record CM038468.1, read on the forward strand.
AGATTGCCTCTTCTCTTACTCGTCTTACTCAAAAAGGAGTTCCGTTCATTTGGGATGAAAATTGTGAATATGCTTTCAATGAGCTTAAGCATCATCTTACATCCGCTCCTGTACTCTTTTTGCCACAAAGGGGTTTAGGTTATGTCATTTACTGCGATGCATCTTGTTTGGGATTAGGTTATGTGCTCATGCAGTTAGACCACGTCATTGCTTATGGCATCAAGACAACTTAAGATTCACGAAAAAAATTATCCAACGTATGACCTAAAATTGGCAGCAGTAGTGTTCGCTTTAAAGATCTAGCGACACTATATATATGGCAAGACATTCGAAATATTTTTTGATCATAAAAGCTTAAAATACATCTTCACTCAAAAAGATTTGAATCTGAGACAACGTCGATGGATGGAATACTTGGAAGACTATAATTTTGCTCTACAGTACCACCCGGGAAAGGCTAATGTGGTGGCAGATGCTTTGAGTATAAAGTCTCAAGGCTCAATTTTCGCTTTGAGGTGCTGCGAATGGAGACTTCACCAAGAGTTGTAAAAGTATGACTTGGTAGTGGATCGGAGAAATAACATGGCGTTCTTGTCTACGATTGTTGCCAGGCCAGTAATGGTGAGTCGGGTGATTGAAAGCCAGGGGCAAGATAAAGATCCAGTGTGGTGCCGTAACCAGATGTTATCCGGCGAGTACATTGATGACATCACCATTGGGCACGATGGTGGCATAAGATATAAAGGGAAGTTAGTAGTACCCCCAGTACAATGTAGAGTTACAGCAAGCTGTGTTAGCCGAGGCCCATAATTCAGAATTTTTGATTCATCCAAGAGGAACCAAGATGTACCGTGACTTAAAGAGAATGTATTGGTGGTCATGAATGAAGAAGGATGTGGCAAACTTCGTGGCAAAGTGCCTTTCTTGTCAAAAGACCAAGATCGAACATCAGAAACCCTCAGGTCAATTACAGCCTTTGCCAATCCCAGAATGGAAATGGGAGAATATCACTATGGATTTTCTTATGGGTTTACCAAGAACCCAGTCTAAGAACGATGCAGTATGGGTAGTAGTTGACAGATTAACCAAATCGGCTCATTTCCTTCCTATTCAAGAGAAGTTTCCCGTAGGGAGGTTGGCGAAGATTTATATCAAGAAGATTGTGAGATTTCACGGTGTTCCGTTGTCAGTTGTATCAGATAGAGATCCACGATTTACATCAAAATTTTGGACAGCTTTGCAAAGGAGTCTGTGAACCCAGTTGGACTTCATCACGGCATACCATCCGCAAACTGATGGGCAATATGAACGAACCATTCAGATATTAGAGGATATGTTGAGATCCCGTGTGTTGGATTTTTGAGGAAATTGGGATGAGTATCTTCCGTTAGCTGAATTATCTTATAACAATAGTTTTTAGTCAAGTATTGGAATGGCGCCGTTCGAGGTCTTGTATGGCAGACCTTGTAGATCTCCGATATGTTGGCTAGAAGCGAGAGAATCATCATTCTTGGGACTACAGCTAGTTCAAGAGACTACGAAAAAGATAAATTTGATTAAGCAAAGACTTCAAACCCCCCAAAGTCGTCAGAAATCGTATGCTGATGTGAGGAGAAAACCCTTAGAATTTGAAGTTAATGATTATGTATTCCTAAAAGTGAAGCCTCATTATAGTATTGTTCGTTTCAAGAACAAGGGTAAATTGGCTCCTAGATACATCGGACCCTACAGAATCATTGAAAACTTAGGGACCGTGGCTTACCGTTTAGAACTTCCTCCAGAACTCAAACGTATCCACAATGTGTTTCACGTATCCATGCTTTGCCGGTATGTTCCTGACTGACGCGGACAAGGCTACATGGGCTCAAATCAACTTGTGGAGGCCCATTAGAATAAATTAGAATCTTTATTTTTAAGTAGTTTTAATTATAAGAATTATTTCCTTATTCAATTAGGAATGTTTTTATTATTTAATTAGGAATATTTTCCTTAGTCAATTAGGATTTAGATTAGTAGTTTCCTTATTGTGTTTAGATTAGTATTTTCCTTATTCTATTTGGATTAAGTTTTCTTCTCCCTATTTAAAGGGGGCTTCGTTGTTTTATTTTATTATCTAAGACTTTATTCATAATAAGATTGAGTGATTTAATCCTCTTTGGTTCTTCACGAACTACTTGAACTTATCGGTTTGTCCGTGGCGTTCACCCGACTTATCAATCGGTATTCCGCACCCGGTTGTGGCGTCTTCGATTTCCATCCTAATCTGATTGTAGAAACGATCCAGGTTCTTAATTTGCTACGGTTTTCGTGTGTGTCTGTGTCAAGGTTCGCACAACCAATTCGTTGTGTTTGCGGGTTTTGAGCGATATCACCGTAGGTCGTATCAGGATGTCAATGTGCTTTTAAGGCCCACTTCATTAGACAATGCTACAATAACGTTTAACTCTCTCGCTTATATTACACGGAAGCATAATCATTCCTGGTCAAGGTCCTTTAATAAATGGAATATTTAGAATCTCAGTCAACTATTAGTTATTGGACTAATTAATCAATCAGTAGTAAAGTACTAAGTGTACAAAGAAGAACATAACATGATGAATGCCACAAAACTGCTACATCAGATTACTTATAAGATGAAATGAAACAGAAAACCGGAGATCTGATATGTCTAATGCCTCGGAAATATCCACTCTCACATGAGGCGTTTATGGTGTTGACCTCCTAATTAAGCCAATTCGTTTTAAATTAAATGTAACTTGCAAGAATTGGGGAACATGGGCAGGAAGAAAAACAATAAAAATCATAGGGGATTCATTTTGAGATTGTCTATGCGTACATTATATTCCAAGTAGAAAGACACACAATGTCTAAAGATGGCCTAATTAATTTGAACTTCAGAATTAGTGATAAAACTATTAACTTTTCTCAACACATAATCACATAATTGATAATCCCTACTACACAAAACACAAATATGTTCAATTAAATAAAAAATATATAATAATCACAAGAGAACACACGATCAATACAACATCATCCAACACAGCTCTTAAAAGACTAGGAATATGATTGAGCACGTTTTTCTCACCAGTAATGCCAATGTCTTGACACAAAGATCCTGAATGTGAATATACGCGATGTACCTTTGCAAGGGTACAACATTTTAAAGCAACAGGGACCTGAAGTCCCAGTATGCATTGCTTATCTCCAAAGCAATGAATCAACTTCGAGTTCTCACACAACAGATAAAAAGGAAGCAAACTAACTAATTAGCACAAAGTATGACCTAGTAGCCAGTGCCAATTAAGCAAAAAAATAATAACTAAAAATAAGTGTCCCGTGTAAAATAGCATGGCAAATTATAATAGCACAAATTGAAATTTTATAAACAAGTAAACTTTACTTTAGTTCAATAATAAAATTACTAACTTAATTCGAAATAATAAGTGTCAAAACGCATTATTAAATTCAAAAACAAATGTACAGTGCCTAAATAGTAGGGAAAATTATATATGTACATACATTTATCATACAAACACATACAAGAAGAATCACAATACAAAAAACATCTTAAGTTGGATCAACAATGGCTATCCTTCATCCAAAAACATTTTATGCAATTTTATTTTCACAGTGGATCTTGTTTTATAGATATTCATTACCAGATTTAAAGAAAATATACAAATTTAATGAAAAAAATTGATTTTTTCATTGAAGTTATGAAACTTAATTTATTTTTTAAAAAAGGTTGATGAGAGAGAGTGCATTAGAGTAAATATTAGGGTGCATCAATGAGTGGGAATGGTGGCATTGATTTGGTGTTTCAATGTGCGAGGGGAAACCATATTTAAAGGCTAACATTTACCATATACCAATTAGATGCCATGTGAGCCTTTAGATCAAGGGACTTTAAAAGGTAAGTGGTTGGTCAAACTTTGTGTTACATAATATCGATTAAGATGCCAACAACAATTACTCTAGAAACTACCCATTGTCAATATGGTAGTACAGCACCAACTCTAAAAACTATACAGTGAAATCAAAATTAATAATTCTTCAAGCAAGAGAAACAAGGATTACCTTTCTCACAAAAATAGGCCAAACAAAATCTCGTTAAGAGGTTTTGGGAAGGATATGGGGATGGGAAGAAAGATGACTTAGTTAATTGGGTAGAGGTTTCCAAGTCCAAATTGAATGGGGGGTTGGGTGTGGGGAATATTATTAAAAGAAATATGGCTTTGCTCAGGAAGTGGTTATGGAGATTCCCTTTGGAGAAAGATTCACTTTGGCACGCGATCATTGAGAGCAAGTATGGGTCCCATTCTAATGGGTGGGATGTAGGCTTCGAAACCAGTGGCACTCTTCGTGCCCCGTGGAAGTCGATCTCTAAAGTGTGGATAGAATTTATGCAAAACATCAAATTAGTGGTGGGAGTGGGGGACAAAATTCGATTCTGGGAAGATTTAAGGATCCATTTCCTAGAATTTTCAAACTTTCTTATGACCAAAACATTATTGGGATCTTTCGTAGAAATTTAAATGATAAGGAGTTTGTTGAATTTTCAGCCATGATGGAGCTGATTCAGAGTGTCCCTTTGAATCAGTATTATCTTGATAATAGAGTTTGGGTGGCTCATTCTTCCAGTGTTTTTTCATGCAAATCTTTTTTTGATGTGATTAAAGTGTTTGCTTAGCTTGCTTTAAGGGGGAAAGTTAACACATGTGATGTGATTCAAAAGAGAAGGCCTACATGGTGCTTTTCTCCCTCTTGGTGTGTGATGTGCAAACAGAAAGAAGAAAGCATTGACCATATTCTTCTTCACTGTGGGTTTGTAAAGAGGATCTGGATAGTGTTATTTAAGATGTTTGGGGTTGTTGGTGCTATTCCCAGAAAGTGGTCAGAGTTTGTAGAGTTGAAATGGCATTTTGAATACGGTCAAAACAAAGAGAGAGTCCTATGGAGATTTGCGGTGCTAGCTTCAGCTTGGTGATGCAGACAAGGCTACATGGGCTCAAATCAACTCGTGAAGGCCCATTAGAATAAATTGGAAGCTTTATTTTAAGTAATTTTAATTATAAGAATTATTTCCTTATTCAATTAGGAATGTTTTCATTATTTAATTAGGAATATTTTCCTTAGTCAATTAGGATTTAGATTAGTAGTTTTCTTATTGTGTTTAGATTAGTATTTTCCTTATTCTATTTGGATTAGTATTTTTTTACACCCTATTTAAAGGGGGTTCATTGTTTTATTTTAGGATCTAAGACTTTATTCATAATAATATTGAGTGATTTAATCCTCTTTGGTTCTTCACGAACTACTTGAACTTATCGGTTTGTCCGTGGCGTTCATCCGACTTATCAATCGGTATTCCGCACCCGGTTGTGGCGTCTTCGTTTTCCACCCTAATCTGATTGTAGAAACGATCCAGGTTCTTAATTTGCTACAGTTTTCGTGTGTGTCTGTGTCAAGGTTCGCACAACCAATTCATTGTGTTTGCGGGTTTTGAGCGATATCACCGTAGGTCGTATCACTTGGGGTGTTTGGATGGAAAGAAATAAACGCATATTTGAAGGGAAAGGCATCTCAGTTGAGGATTTGCGGGATTATATTATATTTCTTATGGGTTTGTGGGCTAGGGCGTTTAGAGTTCTAGATGGTCCAGAATGTTTTCTGTTTAGTATTGATCTGGCTAGTTTTTTAGCTCAGTGAAGCCTAAGTGTAGTGTATTCTTGTTTTGTTGGCCAAGTTGTAATCAATCTGGTGGAATTGTCTTTCACTAGTCTGTCTATTTTATGTTGCTGCTTTGTTGTATGCTTTTTCAAGTGGCTATAAAATTTTATGTTTCCTATCAAAAAAAAATATTGTTAAGAGGGAATCAACAACAGCTCCTTGACCACTACATTGTAAAACTTATGTATGTCAAATAGCATCCTCTCAACTTCGTAGGTCACAAAATTGATAGCAACACCCTTTCTCTCGAACCTCGCACTTTGTCCTATCCTGTAGAGATAGTTATTGGGTTTAGTAGAAAGATCATAGTTTATAACAAGCGACACTTGCGAAACGTCAATCCCACGAGCCAAAACATCGAGAGCCCTAAAAGAACTGTTTATGATACAAAGTGGAATTTTGTAATTGCTAACTCAATTTTGCGAACCATGGTCTTTATTTATACACCAAACAAAAGCTTCATAATGATGAAATTCCCAGCATTGAGAGGGGATTTAACACCTGTCTTCTTAGTTATACCATGATAATAAATATGACCCATCATGCTTGCGTTTGATTATGTGCTTCATGAGACAACCAAGCATATACTAAAAAGAATTTTGACTAGGATGGGTTACAACCTACAAAAGCAATAAAATGATCTAAAACTTGTGCCCCCAAATCAAGCCCAAAAAATATGCCCACTAAACAAGCCTAAAAAATTTGTGGTCCATAAATCATGGGGTCTAAGAATCTTACTTTACGAACAAGAAGCAAAAAAGTGGCTTGTCTCTGATTATTCAGCAAAAGATACCCATAATGGCATTAAGAGAATGCAATCAAAATCAATAAGCCCAAAAACTTGGAATAGTAAAACGCCTACTTACGTAGAATACACAATAACACCACCAGGATGAACTAGCTGCACAACCTGGTCAAACATTTTCCTCTGATATTTTGAATGGTTCCTCCATGATTCTAGTGTTTTCTACATAACAAAAATATAGTTGACTTCTTGTCAAAAAAAAAAGGAGAAAGAAAAAAGAGGTTGAAAATAAAAAACTAGAGATAGACTGAGTAGCATGCAAAAAGATGGCAGATATTAACAAAACTGCACTCAAAATGACTTTGTTCCAAGATGGCCGCAAGATGCAGAATTTAGGTTATTGCACTAAAAATGACTTTGTCCCGAGAGATCTCAAGATTTTGCAATAGAACAGATTATAGAAAAGGCAAAATAGATTATAGGACGAATCATCTGCATATATGTACGTGTCATGTGTGCGTTACCTCCTATCTATATACAAATATATATGTATAGTGAAGAGAGAGAGAGAGAGAGAGAGAGAGAGAGAGAGAGAGAGTACATGATTAAGAACCTCGTCTACCAAATGGTGTTACAAGCCGTGGCAGCTCAAGAGAATTTTACTAACATCATGGGATCCTCCTCAGTTTATCTTAGAAATCATTTTCAGATTTCTTTTGTAAACTGCTATATGTTTTTTTTATGCAGATTTCTACAGCTGCTATGACTGGGGATTCTAGTAATGGTTTGCTCGGTTTGCATTTCTCACGAAGTAAACCCTGCCTACAGATTGAATACCAGGCTTAGCTAGCCTATCAAGCTATAACACTGACGCCATCACAACCTAACAGAAATGACAACGGATATATGATTAATTAATTATAGTAATGGCACATGCCAAGAATTTTCTTTCTAATGGCAATTTTTTGGACCAATTGTTTCGTTGGATTGATCCATTTCCATCTCAAGACTATTCCATGCAGTGGATATTTGTTGACCTCTCTTTTGTACTTGGGTCGTGTTTTACTACTGAACACTAATACTTCTATAAAGCGCTTTCACAATCTTTGTTATAAGCCCAGGGGGTGGGCTTTTGTAACCCCGAAATGTACATTTCTCTGACCATCTACTGACCATAGTTTCCCTCATTCAACCACTTTATTCACAATAGAGGAAAGCGTGTACAACACGTCAAAGAACCTAGATCTTAGTCAAACAACAGTAAGGAGAATAATCATAACATCACAACAGAACATGACATGACATGTGGATAGGTACGTCAAAGTGGTAATTTGGAAGTTTTATATAATAGTTTATAAGAAGAAATAAAGAGATATATCTTTTCATTTTCAGTAGGGTATATAATTATAGAAGAGTTGAAAGTAATTTGGAGTTTTAGGACAATGATGTGGCAGTAGAATGGAACAGCCATAAACAACAAATGCAGAAAACAAGACAAAAGAGATTTATGTGGTTCAGTCCACAAAAGACAAATTTCCATGGGAACAAGGATGGTGTCACTATATTAATTGAGTTCAAGTATAAAGGATCAACAAGAATGCAAGTATAACAATGAGGAATACAAGTAGTACTACAATCTATTTCTCAAGTGGCCCATGGACCCAGGCCATTTCACCAGTCAACAGCCTAATGCAGCCCAAGCTAAATAAAGTTGGGCAGTGGGACAAAGTTCTGCTTTTTGGCCAGCTCATATAGGCTGGCCAGGGTAGTACAGCCAACAAGCCCAGACTGTAGCCCGTCCAATAAGGCCAGACATGAAGGGTCAAGTTTTGTTTTTTTTGGTCTACACTCTACAACAACAATGTCCAAAGAAAGAAAACAAAACTTTGTGAGTTGAAACGGAAATAGCTAACTGAAGCATTAGATTTTGTACGACTATTACCTTCTTCTCAAGTCCATAAATATGATTAATTTACTTACCTAGATCCGTGGCTCCAAAAAATGAAATTTTGATGGTTTCTTGATATATGTCTATTTTCTACTCCAGTTTTTCTTCTTCCTTTTCTCTCGTTCACTATATATACCAAAAAATTCATGATGTCCTAAAGAATATATTGAGCATTTTTTATACTAAAACCTAAAAGCAAAATTACTCTAAATAATAAAAAGCACAAATTCGGAGAAGTCATCTAGAAGAAATAAAACAATCAAAATTAACCAACCACACAGCTCGATGATTCAAATTCAACATTTACAAAAATTTGGAGAACCCTCGTGTGTGTATATATCTATATAGAATACACTCATATACTTGTGAAATTCAAAGTAGAATATAATAGGGGAACGGTTCCATCACATTACATTACATTCCATATGAAATTTGATGAACAATCCAAAAGACGATTGACCGATTTATTTAGAAACAAAAAGGAAGCAAAATTGATAATATAAACTAGGGTTTCGAACTTACCTTTAATTTAGTATCATAATAGACTACAACGATCGGAGACTACAATGATCGGCCCGTAGAATCTCACGATCACGCTAATATATTAATGGAGATTTGGCTCGTTACGATCTGGTTTAGACTCGATCGTACAGAGGATTTGAGGAAGAGTGATGAAAGAGATATGTCCTAAAACCATTCATAGATTATGATTTGTACTTTGATATCTTATGCTTATTGTCATTAATAAAGTTTATTTCATTTTACTTTATATTCTCTTGTAAATAATATATATTAATACTAGTTCATCAAGTACGTGACTTGATTGTGGGATGATAGTAATGTTATAATAAGATTATTTAGATGTCCCTAATCATGCGTCAATAACCTAGGATCACACTGATATAATGATTAGAGTATGGGTCAGCTGATGACTATTTTCCACAAGTCATGGATATGGAGATATCAAGCTGAACACACTGATACTCGTTGGGGAACAAAGTATTGGACCGGCCCGCTTTGGGGACACTGCGAGGTACATAATGTCATCAGTGATGTTCCCCATTTGTGATATCGTATTATCCTCAGATGTAATACCCGTAAATTAAATACATTGCGGGAGTGGCTGCCCGGACAATATCCGAATTTAGGAAATACTTCCACACTATTTTATAGATGTTATTACATTCATCTTTTAGGTTGGAAAGATTTATGTTGAGTACCCGAGTCGAAATTCGCAAAATCTCACATTTTAAACTTACCCGACGAACCGACCTTTAGTCATTCGAGGCATCATAACTTTTTCATTTTAGATCAGAATGGAACCTAATTTATATCATTGGAAAGGTATTTCAATTTCCAAGAACTTTCGTGTTTGGCCCGGAACCTAATTCCCACTTCTCGTTGGTCAAAATAAGGTTACAAGATCAGTTGGTGGCATAAACAAGCAATTCTGAGCATGAACAAAAATCCAGAACCATGGAGTCGACTCCATGGAGTTTAGGGAGTCGACTCCCCTTCACTGTAGTGGTCAAAAATGTTGGACTCGATTTTTATACACCATCCACACCATTATCTCCTCCATTTCGTCCAAAGCTCAGGGAGAGAGTAGAGAGGAGTGTGAGATCTTGGAGAAGAGCTCATGAGGGATATTTTATCACCTTTTTCAACCTAAATCAAGAATCAAACTCATCATCTCCATCATCTTCTTGCTTTCTTCACATACGCCAAGCTAGGGCACAAAACTTAACCTACGCTTCCGTCGTATAGAGTTCAATCCGCGGCTCAAGTGGTGAAGCTTCGACGCCATCGAGGTAGGAACACTAGTATTAAAACATATTTTGAGAGTTTATGCACCCAATCACCATTTTTATACAAATTTGGGCGATTTTCTATGTATACACCTATTCCTGCGCGTATATAAACTTTGAGTCTATAAATTATGACGGAAATGGTTGATTATTACTTTTAAATCATAGTATATCATATTTCCCCATGTATCTCTGCCATTTCCTTGATTTATGACAAACCCTTGTTCCTGGCTTCTAGCGCGCAGGTACTTATCGGTCCGTATAGTAAAGTAAACCTGTGATACGCACTTTATATCACTTGATACTCATGAAATGGACTATTATACCTTTTTACATGATGTATATGATCTTATAATTGTGATTGGGATAATAATGACTTTCCTTATACGGATTCGTCAACACCGCTCGTACCAGGTAGATGGTTATTACCGGTAGCGTATAGCCTTAGTGGCTACGTGAGATTATTGTAGCGTATGCCTTCGTGGCTGCGTGAGGTAGCGTATGCCTTCGTGGCTGCGTGAGGTAGCGTCTAGGTGGACCTGGTAGGTGGTCCCTGCCTTGGGCAGAAGAAACCGAGTTGCCGGCTATCTCTGTGCACAAACCGAGTTGCCGGCTATCTCTGTGCACAGTAGATGTGAAAAATCCTAGACGTGAGTATTATACATGATTGATGTGATATAGGCCTGGTCGCGGTGTCTTGAGATTATGTATATATTACATTGTTTACATACATATTTATGACTTATGTATACGAACTAATTACAAACTCACTTTATACAGCTTCTCCAACATATACATGTTTTTCTCACAAATCCTATAGTTCCTACTGGGCCCATTTGGCTCACAGTTTTTCCTACACAGGTACTTCTAAGGATGGGACGGGAAGAGCTGGTAAGGGAAAGGCCGACAAGTCATAGTCTCCTCTGATACTGTAGCGTGAGGGCCTTTCACTACTGAAAGGCCATGTTATCCACTTTGTTGTACCATAACTTGACTTATATTATGTAGTCTTGTTTGTACTATCTATGTAGCCTACTTGATGTTTTGGAGGCTTGTATTGTGTATGACTATTTTGTAACCGTTGTGTGCTACTTATATATGTATTATGTGGAATTTTACTTTTCTTTAATCTTGCTCTTTCGGTTATGGTATAGTAGATTGGTGGGACATGTATATAGTTTAATGCTAGCCTAATGTGGACAAGTGACTTACATTTTAGTTAACCGGTGCGCAACGGTACAGACTAATCTGTAAGGCACATGTTAATAGGAGGGGAAGCTATAGTTCTAGCATGTTCCCAATTGATTGTGTTATATGTTCCTGACCTTCGCATATTTTCCTCCCTCGCCAGAGTTATTTAATTTTTATTCACTTCCGCCGTCGCGTACGGCTCTGTGATCAACCGCATTCCGGAGGTTCTTCCTCCCAACGGAACTCGGGGCGTCACATCAGACCTGAGATCGTCATGGTTACCAACATAGGGAATAGCATGTCAGGCATTATCAAACGTTGTTCTTGACCGAGTAATTATAAAGATGATGATCAAGCATACTATGAACTATGTAGAGGTATGTGGTTGATCAAGATGGTTGTCACTCTCATATAATGAGAGAGATATCTTTGGGCCCCTTGATAAGTATAATTAATATTTGCATGGCCATGCACAAATGAGGTGTCATTTGTATTAGATTAATTATACTTAGAGATCAAGAAATAAAGATTGAACTATACAAGAATGACACTTGCCTAGTCTTGTAATCTAGATATCGATTGACAAAAGGAGTTAATATGTGGAATATCAATTTAAGGTTGTGTTGTTTTGACCTTTATACCCTTTGGGTAGTAGTAATGTTTTACTAGAGACCGCTTACTATTCGTATAATAAAACGAGCTTTTAATTATACTGCCAAAGAGTATAAACCTACAGGGTCGCACACCAAAACGAGTTGGATCAAAAAACAAATTAAAACGGATCAAGTTGGACTTGGGCCTAATTCGTTTGTTGCTTAGGGTTCTCACTAGGATTCCCCTTTAAAAGGAAACCTTTGTTCTTCTTGGCCGTCTAAGAGAGTTCTAGAGGCAAGAAATACGAAATAGTTGAGAGAACCCTAAACATCGCTAATACACCAAGCAAGGATCTGATCTCGTTCGTGTGTGCACACCGTAGAGGCGTCGTAATTTCTACACTAGGACGACAACAACAGAAGGATATAATCCACCGTATTCGTTGCATTAATTCAAAATCTCATACAAGGTATGTCTTCTGTCGATTTTATTGAACAGTGTAGATCCTAGGGTTTAATGATTAATGCAGAAATTTTGTGTATACGATGCATGTTTGCTGCCCTAATTCCCTACAGTAGTATCAGAGGAAGGTTTTACTGTACTTTAATTTTCGATAATGATTATCATCGTTTTATAACATGAAGATATGTTCCTGTTTAAATTTCGATTAATATCATATTCGGATTATAGTATCATGCTAGGTTTTATTAATATCGATTAATGGGTTAATCGTTTTCTGTAGCATGTTTCTATTTTCGTTAATCAGTTTGCATATACGATATGTCCTTTTATAATCTGATTAATAGAGATCTGATGTCAAAAACGTGATTACTGGATGACTGTTATCGACATGTTCATGATTCTGTTAAGCATGTTTCGATTAGGGTTCATGTTTTGGGATGTTATTCGTTTAAGATATTTATGCAGTCATGATTTTATTCCGCAATTATCATGATTAGCATGTCAGAATCGTTCTGTTAGGGTTTACGCAATCGTGATAGACCTGATAAAATCACGGCTATAGGGTTATTCACGTTAATTTGATTAATGAGATAGAGCAGATTAATGTGATTAATCTAGACGAATCTGTCTAATAAGATTAGACACGTTTCTGGAGAAAATAATTTGAAATCGTTCAAATTCTCCACGGTGGCAGAGGTGTGATTCTCTTGGAGGTCAGTGGGACCGCCGCCGGGGTGTCCCCCCCCCCCCCCCCCGCCCCGTACCCCAGTTGGGGCGCTGCCCCAAACCCCGCGGGGGCACTGCCCCCTAACCCCATTGGGGCGTTGCCCCTCGACCCCTTAATGTTTAATTAATGATTGATTAAATCCAATTTTTGCATTTATGTGTGTATGCAATATGTTGTGTTATGGGATAATACTAATTTGCATGATTATAATTAATAGTGATATAGTATGGCCAAACTAAATACAGCGTACGTGTCATCTTGTATTTTTGTAATATATAAATACGGCCTGCGTGTCGTTTTGTGTTTTGCAATGTAATTTTATATTACTAGTCTCTTGTATTAAGCTATACAATTTTTGTATATTACCTCGCATAGAAGATGGAGGATCCCTTATCACAAGAGAAGATAGCCAAGAACTTTGGAGTGTCCAAAGCTACAAAGGATGAAGAGCAAAGTTAATTAGTAGCTTTAAATCTTTGGCCATGCTATATCATATATTTATTTCTTTATGCTTGTTTAAATATTCTGTTGTATTATTATGAGACTACATAATTATGTCCCTAGAACAAAAGAAATTATTTGTGCCTTTCCAACACTGATAACTATTAATTTTATGATTATTATAGAAGACGCCTGCCAAAGCGGGGTTATCTGACGCGAACCCGGATCGTCTTTTCTACCAGTTTGATGGATCCTCAACCCTTGATACAAACGTAGCAAGAACCTTGGAATACGTCGAAAGATGGAAGGCGGAAACCTCAACCCAACGCTTAAAGAAGCGTGAACCTCGGTATAGTCGAAGACGCCACAATCAATTGGTGGAGAATTGATTGATAAGTCAAGAACAATTGAATTAATCAATTCAACATGTTCAACATGCTCTTAAAGAACACAAAGAGAAAGCTCTCAATTTAATTAATCATCAAAACTTATTTTTAATAAAACAATAATGTGCCTCCTTTAAATAGGAGAAACAAAACTAGAATCCTAATTCAAAAAGGAAACTAATTCCTACTTAGAAAAGGAAAACAACTTCTAGAATAATCCTAACACAAAAAGGAAATTAATAATAAGACAATAAGGAAAATATTCAAAAAGGAAACTACTAATTCTAATTCCTAATTGAATAATGAGACTCAAGAAGCCCTATTAATTTAAAAACAATTTAAATTAATATCTTCTAGATTATTCCAATGGGACTCCTTGCCGTTTTAACCTCTTGAACTTCCACGCCCAGTCCTTAGGAACTCCATTAAATGTATGATTATCATTTAAGCTCCTTGCTTCAAGCATGTGAAATTCTATAAAATTCCATTTGAATTTCCATGCTCTATCCTTGTGATTCATCATGTGCGGATCATCATTTAGAATGCCACAAACCACCATGGTTGAATAGAAATTGAAGCTAGACCGGATCATATCATACCCCTCTTCTTCAAGAAGATTCGTCCTCGAATCTTTGCTAAGCTTTGTTTGATTCAACCCACATCTTCCAATTTGCAGCTTGGCCTTCTTTGACAAACGGAATTCATCGAACTTGAGGCTATGCTTCAACTCGATCATCTTTAGTTCATTGAAGAAACTTCCCGGCTGATAATTCGGATGGAAATCATACTTGTCCACACCAATGAAGTCTACATTCTCCACTTCATCAACTTCCAACTCCGGTTCTTTGGCTAGAATCTCTTCTCTTCCCTTTGCAAAGATCCTCCTCGCTTCCATGGCTGCTTTGGAAATTCCTTGATCTCCTCCGTAACTAATCTCCATATTTCTTTCACTCTCGATGGCTGCCATGCTATTCAACTCCCCCGCTAAATTCGGCTTACCTACAACATTCTCATAAAAGCAAAGAAACATAGTCTCATTCGTGCCAAGAGTACACTTGTTGAGGTTAGCGATTAGCGCATCAAAATTCATCATAAGCAATTGACTAATCGATATGTAACAATTCAAACTACTATTGTTACATGACAATGTGATATTCCAATGATCAAAGCCTTTCAAAACAATTTTTCCCAAGAATGGCTCAAAATTTTGATTATTTAAACTCACAAAAGCATTATTCAAATTCACAGAGTTAGTTACCCATTCAAACAATCCACGCTCAGTTTTGAATCCCATAAGCTTCTTTGGGCAACAACTTTTCAATTCAAGTTCATCAACACCTTGCTCTAAAGCTTGCTGTCTATGTTCCAACTCAACTTTTTCTTGGTGTTGATCTCCAATGCCCTGCAAATAAGACACAATAGATATAGGCAAAACGGGATTAAAATTGTTAGTATTTGAAAATTCTTCCTCCGATTCACTCTTTTTTTCCTTAATCTCCCTCACTTCACTCAAGTCTTTTTCAAACTCATTCTCACTAGAGATCACTGAATTTTCTTTTTCTCTCTCTTTTACCTCAGCCTCTCTCTTTTCATTACTCTCTTTTATTTTTCTCTCTCCTTCTTTCTTTTCATCTTCGCTCTCTTTCTTTTCCACTCCTTCACCATTTTTCTCTTGTTTTCGCGCACTCTCTCTCTTTTGATCACTCTCCTTTTGTAACTTCATTTGATCTTCATGAGCTTGCTTTGGTGGCAATGGAACAAGAGTAACGGTTCTCTCATTCATCTTGAAAGAGTATTTATTGGAAACGCCATTGTAATTGGCTTGCCTATCAAGTTGCCATTGTCGACCCAAAATCATGTGGCCGGCTTGCATTGGAACCACATCGCATAAAACTTCATCCTTGTACTTCCCAATGCTAAGAGAAATAAGCACTTGTTCGTTCACCCTTATCACTCCATTATCATTCAGCCATTGCAACTTATAAGGACACGGGTGCTTGAAAGTAGGCAGTTTCAACTTCTCAATCATTGTTGTGCTAGCAAAGTTTGAGTAAACTCCCCCATCAATTATCAAACTACACACCTTCTCTTGCACGAGGCATCTAGTTCGAAATATATTTGCTCGCACGCTTGGGTCACCACATTCAGCTAGCAACTCACCTTCTACGACTTGTTCCTCAATTTGGTTTAGCACAAAACTTCCCCTCCTCTTAAACTGCTCATAAGTTTTGGTAAACAATTCGTTAAACTTAGAACAACCCTCTTCATCAAACAAGGAAGCCTTTTTCGTGGTACTACTGAAATTTTGTTTTATCCTTTCCCTATTAGGAGCTTCACTTAATCGCATGCGCCGTCTAATTTCTAGATTTTTTACTTGCGCACTATCTCTTTTAAACTCCTCATCACGCCAACTTTGCTCAAAATTAAAATAAGACATTCTTGCGCTGCCAAAATAAGGATTAGTACAAATAAAGAAATAAAATTTCCTCACGCACTCCCTTACGTGTATCACTCAAGTATCACACATTTTTTTTTCTCTCGTGTTTGTCACTCAAGTAATAATAAACCTCACAATTTTTCTCCTTGGAACTTTTAAAACAAGTTGAACAATATGAATATATCGCAAGTCCCCAACAACCAATCGCACACCCAACAATTAGATTGAGCGCCTTCACAATGATTAACTAAGGACTCAAGAAACCAAATTCTAGCAATATTAATGAGCCAAACGAATTTCTAGAATTGCTAGAATATTGCAAGCAGAATTTCAAAGAACAAACGAGCAATAAGTCCTAGTTTATAAAGCAATTCAAAGTTCCTATGGAGATCTAGAATTCCCAACACAATCCAATTTAAGAACGTATCTCCAATTAGAATGCCCCCAACTAGAATAAATATGCAATAAGGATCAACAAACCCAAACGAATGATTATGATTCGAAATTTTGTAGGGTTCAATGGGAATCTTCAATTTCAATAATAGCGCAAGAGTTCATAGCAATCAAAACCCTATTCCATAAAGCATAAAAAAAACTAGGGTTCTCGTTTCAACGATTCAACTTTCGTGTATTTTAATTCTAAACAACTCACCCTAAACAGAATAATCAATTTTTTTTTCATGCAATTTCGAAATTCAGTTTTTTTTTTTTTTTTCAGAAATCACTGTTCACGCGGCACTGTTCATCGAGTACTGTTCACGCAACTGTTCATCGTTACTGTTCACGCAACTGTTCACAGCACTATTCATCGTTACTGTTCACGCGTACTGTTCACGGTTACTGTTCATCCGAATAATTTTTTTTTTTTTTTTTTTTCAGAATCTATAAACCCTAACACAAATTTTTTGGAATAAGATTAACAAGAATGAAGGCCTAGGGTTTCAAGAATCTACTAAGAAATTGAAAGAACAAGAAACTAAGATAGAAAACCTGGATAAAAAAGTCTCCTCTGATACCAATGACGCGAACCCGGATCGTCTTTTCTACCAGTTTGATGGATCCTCAACCCTTGATACAAACGTAGCAAGAACCTTGGAATACGTCGAAAGATGGAAGGCGGAAACCTCAACCCAACGCTTAAAGAAGCGTGAACCTCGGTATAGTCGAAGACGCCACAATCAATTGGTGGAGAATTGATTGATAAGTCAAGAACAATTGAATTAATCAATTCAACATGTTCAACATGCTCTTAAAGAACACAAAGAGAAAGCTCTCAATTTAATTAATCATCAAAACTTATTTTTAATAAAACAATAATGTGCCTCCTTTAAATAGGAGAAACAAAACTAGAATCCTAATTCAAAAAGGAAACTAATTCCTACTTAGAAAAGGAAAACAACTTCTAGAATAATCCTAACACAAAAAGGAAATTAATAATAAGACAATAAGGAAAATATTCAAAAAGGAAACTACTAATTCTAATTCCTAATTGAATAATGAGACTCAAGAAGCCCTATTAATTTAAAAACAATTTAAATTAATATCTTCTAGATTATTCCAATGGGACTCCTTGCCGTTTTAACCTCTTGAACTTCCACGCCCAGTCCTTAGGAACTCCATTAAATGTATGATTATCATTTAAGCTCCTTGCTTCAAGCATGTGAAATTCTATAAAATTCCATTTGAATTTCCATGCTCTATCCTTGTGATTCATCATGTGCGGATCATCATTTAGAATGCCACAAACCACCATGGTTGAATAGAAATTGAAGCTAGACCGGATCATATCATTATCTTAGATCATCATAAATTAATAGTATGAAAGTCGGACATCCATAAGTCAGAAAAGTGTTAGTTTGATTTCACGAGGCCATCAAAATGGTTTTCGACCTTGAGGCAAAGTGTTGAGAAGCCAAAACATAAGATGTAAAACTCAACAAACCAAGAGTTGCATAGAATGTAATTAACAAATGTTGCTTACCTAATTAACAAAGTTTAAGTGAAAAAACAAAGCTTTCTTAATACCTTGTGTAATATGGATCTTGGACCTACTATGTCCTATTGGGACAATTGCATGTAAGACATAGTAAGAATTTTTTAAAATAAGCATATTAAATGTTTGCATATGTTATTTTGCTGTAAATAGATGACGAACAATAACACAACCGCTTTTTCGTTGCGATCTGTCCTTGAGAAGGAAAAACTAAATACAACCAACTTCCTAGACTAGTTTAGGAATCTGAGAATTGTTCTCAAGCAGGAGAGGAAAGATTATGTCCTCGAAAATGCTATTCCTGAAGAACCAACAGCTAATGCCCCTCTCGTGCACAGAGAGATGCATATCAGAAGCATCTAAATGATGATTTAGATGTTTCATGTCTCATGCTTGCTAGCATGAATGCTGATCTGCATAAGCAGTTTGAAAATATGAATGCGTTCGACATGGTTAAGGAACTGAAGAGTTTGTTTCATGAACAAGCTCGAGTCAAACGCTTTGAGACTACTAAGTCTTTGTTTTCGTGCAAGCTTCCCGAGGGAGGCTCAGTCAGTCCTTATGTACTCAAAATGATTGGGTACATTGATTACTTAGAAAGGTTGGGGACAACCATTAGCCAAGAGTTGACCACTGATGTCATTCTCCAGTCGCTGCCTGAGTCATATGATGGTTTCATTATGAACTTCAATATGCACAGCCTGGAAAGGACATTAATTGAGCTGCATGGGATGCTAAAAACAGCTGAGCAGAACATTGTTAAGAAAGGTAAGAATAATGTTCTGATGGTTCAAAAAGGAAAGGGTTTCAAGAAAGGTGGAAATGGCAAAGGAAAGTCCAATGTCAAAGGCAAAGGTAAAGCTCTAGTTAAGAACTGGAAGAACAAGAAGCAAAGTTTTGAGCCAAAGCCTAATCCATAAGCTGAAATGGTATGCTTTCACTGCAATGAAAAGGGTCATTGGAAGAAAAACTGCAAGAAGTATCTTGACGACAAAAAGAAGGGACCAGCCCCTTCGTCTTCAAGTACTTACGTTATAGAAGTAAATGTTACTTCAGCTTCTTCTACTTCTTGGGTATTAGATACTAGAAATGCATCTCACATTTGTGCAAATGTAGGGACTCAAAAGGAGTAGGAAGCTGGCTAAAGGAGAAGTGGACCTACGCGTTGGAAATCGAGCAAAAGTTGCCGCTCTAGCTGTAGGAATATTTGAGATTCCTTTGCCTTCAGGATTGATTTTAGAATTAAATAATTGTTACTATGTGCCTGCTTTTAGCATAAACATTATTTCTATTTCTTTGTTAGATGAAGAAGGTTTTGAATTCATTTTTAAGGACAAACGTTGTTCATTTTCTTTGAATAATATGCACTATGGTTTTGGACAATTATTGGATGGTCATTATATTCTAAATCTTGAAATACCTGTTTATAACGTAAGTAACAAGAGAATCAAGTCAGATGATTCGAATCCTACTTATTTATGGCATTGTCGTTTAGGCCATATAAATGAGAAACGCATGATGAAACTCCATAAAGATGGTCTTCTAAATTCATTTGATTTTCAGTCTTTTGAACGATGTGAATCTTGTTTATTGGCAAAGATGACTAAAAGCCCTTTCAATGGCAACAATGATAGGGCAAGTGATCTTTTGGCTCTCATTCATACTGATGTATGTGGACCACTAAACACAACTGCCAGAGGAGGATATCAGTACTTCATCACATTTACTGATGATTTCAGTAGATATGGTTATGTTTACTTGATAAGACATAAATCGGAATCTTTTGAAAAGTTCAAGGAATTTCAAAATGAGGTACAAAATCAACTTGGCAAGACTATTAAAGCTCTTCGATCAGATCGAGGAGGAGAATACTTAAGCCAAGAATTTGATGATCATCTTAAGATTTGTGGCAATGTTTCACAACTTACTCCACCAAGAACACCACAATGGAATGGTGTATCTGAGAGGAGAAATCGAACTCTGTTAGACATGGTTCGATTAATGATGAGTCAGACATCTCTTCCAATATCATTTTGGGGATATGCTCTTGAAACTGCAGCGTTCACACTAAACAGATCTCCATCTAAGGCTGTAGAAAAGACACCTTACGAGTTATGGACTGGAAATGTTCTAACTCTGTCTTTTCTGAAGATTTGGGGTTGTGACGTTTTCGTTAGACGACTAATCACAACTAAATTGGAACCCAAATCTAATAAGTGCTTCTTCGTAGGATATCCTAAGGAAACTAAAGGATATTATTTCTATAATCCAACCAAGAACAAAGTGTTTGTAGCTCGGAATGGAGTTTTCTTAGAAAGATTTCCAAAGAGAAACAGTGGGAGCACGGTACATCTTCAAGAAGTCCGAGATGATAGTGCTGATCTTAATGAAAAGCCTCAGGAAAGTATGCAAAAGGTTACAGAAACTCCTGAAGAAGTAACAGTCTTACGAAGGTCAAATAGGCCACGTCGCGAACCTGAGAGATTATCACTTTTCGTCTCAGATGAGCAAGACATAGTGTTGTTAGACAACAATGAGCCCTTGACTTTCAAAGAATCAATGGAGAGCTCTAGTTCCGAGAAATGGCTAGAAGCCATGAAATCCGAAATGAAATCCATGCATGACAATCAAGTATGGGACTTGGTTGACATGCCAGATGGCTGTAGAGCCATAGGTTGCAAATGGGTTTTCAAAATTAAGATTGATAAGGATGGCAAGATCGATGTCTATAAAGCTCGATTGGTTGCAAAAGGATATTGACAAATCCATGGTATTGACTATGATGAATCCTTTTTGCCAGTTGCCATGTTTAAATCAATCCGGATCCTTTTAAGCATTGCCGCATATTATGACTATGAAATATGGCAAATGGATGTCAAAAGTGCTTTCCTCAATGGATACCTTGAAGAAGATGTGTACATGACACAACCTGAAAGTTTTGTTGATCCAAGAAATGCTAACAAGGTATGCAAGCTTAAGAGATCCATATATGGTCTTAAGCAAGCATCTCGGAGCTGAAATCTTCATTTCGATGAAACTATCAAAGAGTTTGATTTCATAAAGAACGAAGAGGAACCTTGTGTGTACAAAAAAACTAGTGGGAGCGCGATAGTCTTTCTGGTATTGTATGTAGATGACATACTACTCATTGGGAATGATATTCCTATGCTTGAGTCTGTTAAGACCTGGCTGGGAAATTGTTTCTCAATGAAAGATTTGGGCGAGGCAACCTACATATTAGGGATCAAGATCTATAGAGATAAATCAAGAAAACTAATAGGACTGAGTCAAAGTAATTACACTGACAAAGTTTTACGTAGGTTCAGCATGCAAGACTCTAAAAGAGGGTTCTTGCCAATGACACATGGCACAACACTCAGCAAGACTCAGTATCCTCAAACACAAGATGAGCGAGATCGCATGAGTAGAATCCCGTATGCTTCGGCTATAGGTTCTATCATGTATGCTATGTTATGTACTCGTCCCGATGTGGCATGCGCATTAAGCGTGACTAGCAGATACCAGTCAGATCCAGGTGAGAGTCACTGGACCGCTGTCAAGAATATCCTCAAGTACTTAAGAAAAACTAGGGATATATTCTTGATTTATGGTGGGGAAGAAAAGTTGGTTGTAAATGGTTACACTGATTCTGGTTTTCAGTCAGATAAGGATGATTTCAGATCACAATCCGGTTTTGTGTTTTGTCTCAATGGTGGAGCTGTGAGTTGGAAGAGTTCTAAGCAAGCCACAGTTGCTGATTCTACAAAAGAGGCTGAATATGTTGCTGCTTCAGAAGCAGCAAAGGAAGCAGTATGGATAAAGAAGTTTATCACTGAACTTGGTGTCATTCCTAGTAGCACCAATCCAGTGGATTTATATTGTGACAACAATGGAGCTATTGCTCAGGCTAAAGAGCCAAGGTCGCACCAAAAGTCCAAACATATTCAGAGACGTTATCACCTCATTCGTGAGTTTATCAGTAATGGTGATGTAAAGATATGCAAAGTTCCTACAGACGAGAATGTAGCTGATCCTTTGACTAAGCCATTTTCTCAATCTAAACATGATCGTCGTTTTAGTGCACTAGGCATTCGTTTTATGAATGAATGGTCCTAGTACAAGTGGGAGTGTGACGCCCCGAAATCCGTTTAGAGGATTTCACCTTCGGGACCTGGTTAATCACGGTGTCGTACGCGATGACGGGTGCTAAGCTGTAAAACTTAGAATTTATATAGTTGAGATATCGATTAAAGCCATACATTTTGGAAAATTTTGGCATGTGGAGTTTGTACTTTCAATAAAACCATTTCCTGTCAAACCAACACAAGTTTAGCTAAAATAATATCTCCACATCTATCAATTCCTTATCATATAAAAATTCTCCTCTGGTACACAGCAATGCCTCTATTGAGGTCTCAATCTCATAATAATTTGACATCAATATAAATACACAACAATACAATATACATATCCAATTTTATTAACTAAAGAATTAGTACACAAGTCGTTTCCCAACGACTTAGGTGACCAAAGTCCATCAGAGCTATCTAGACTTGCACTCGTACCATTCCCACTAACACCTGCAACACTGGTTTGGAAAATGGGAGTGAGCCAAACGGGCTCAGTGGGAACTATAAGAGTTTGTATAGGAAAATAGGTTAGAAATCATGCATGCCATGCAATGCAATATAATGAAAGTAAAGTTGGTTTATATGCTGCTTCTGTGTAATAAATCTCCTCTGGGTAGAAATATGTATATACAAATGTAAATACATGTACGTATACAATACATTTAAGAAGCAGCCAATGTATGGAAAACCTTTTCGTGAAATATGTATATATAATGTCCCCAACCCAAAGTACAAGAAAGGCAATATATGTATACATACATCATCATACTGTATATGCCACAACACCGCGACTAGATCTATCACATCAATCACATATCATACTCACGTCTAGGATTTTCATACATCTACTGTGCACAGAGATAGCCGACAACTCGGTTTCTTCTGCCCAAGGCAGGGACCACCTACCAGGTCCACCTAGACGCTACCTCATGCAGCCACACAGGCATACGCTACCTCACGCCGCCATAAAGGCGCACGCTACAATAATACTCACATAGCCACCAAGGCTATACGCTACCGGTAATCACCATCTATCTAGTATGAACGGTGTGGCTATCCGATATAAAATCACAACAATCATCTCATCAAAGTATATAATATAATCAAGAATATCCAAATGCAAGCTCAACATAAAGTATATGAAGTGTGTAGGCCAATACACCTTAAAATCTGTAGTGGTATTGTTGTTCAACTTAAACAAGATCCGCCAAGTCCGTCAATTAGTAAAAGAAACTAGAAAATCATCAGTTTGGGAGGTTTCATATGTTTACATCAATTTGGCCATAAGCCAAGTCTAATACACTCAAACAATGTATATAAGTTCCCAAATAGCCTCCCATTATGATTTAAAGACTTCATTTATTCAAAACATATTTATATATTTGACCAGCATACTTACGGACTGGCTAGGTAAGTAGAAAATCTCATAAACGTAGTTTTATAACTTAAACACAACAACAATACCACCAATATGTGTATCTTTGTCCAAAATATAGTTTAAATCCCATATATGACATCATTCATAAGTGTATCAAAGTCTAGCGTATTGTATACGTACTTGAAGGTCATATACCAAACTTTCTTATAAATCATTTATAATTAGGGCTTTTTGTAGAAAATCGTTATTGATGTCATATATAATGCAAATCCATCAAAATTATCCAAAGAAATTGACCCAAACCCCATGCATATTCAACTTTGAGTAGAAAACCTAGGTTTGGATTGATTCGAGATGAATAAGTTGTAATCGTAAGAAAAATTGTTAAACTACTATTGTTTCCACCTTAGGAGGGTCAATCCCTCGAAGTATTGCCGAAGAATCGAGCCGGAACCGTGTAGAAACGAAAATCCCCAATTGGTAGCTATAAACCCTAGAAATGGTGAACCAAATGAAGAAGAGGATGAAGATGATGATGAACATGATGATGATGGTGAGAATCTTGTGTGGAAGATGCACCCTCAAATGATTCCTTAAAATCCCCCAAATTCGCCCCTTTTACTCTCTCTAAATGAATGTGTTAAATGGGGAAGAAAGGAGATGAAAATATATGAAATTCTCGCCCAAGTCTATGTAGTCGACTCCCCCACTGTTCATGGAGTCGACTCCATGGCTTAATTTCTGCCTCCTTCAGTTTTTGGTCAACAGCTCGACTTTGCATGCACTTTTGGGCATCAAGGAGTTGGAATTGGGTCTCGGCCAAAACACAAAAATTGTATAGGGAATTGAGATGAAGATGTGGCCGAAAACGGGGACTCATTTGGAGTTCGGATGAAGAAGTTATGATCTTTCAAAGTTGGGTAAAAATTATTAATCGCGTAGGATCGAAACTTGTGATTTTCGAGCCGATTTCCTTCCGAGCCACCCGAAGAAACTTATGGTCATTATAACACACTTAAATATATTAATATGACTTGTTGGAGGTTTCCAAACCATACCAACCTTTACAGAACCCAATTTGGCTACCCGGAGCCAAATTCAGTCTTATACCCGATATGGGTCGTGATTTGAATGCGATAAAGAAACCGGGTGTTACAGGGAGACTGAAAGAGATATGTCCTAGAACCATTCATAAATTATGATTTGTACTTTGATATCTTATGCTTATTGTCATTAATAAAGTTTATTTCATTTTTACTTTATATTCTCTTGTAAATAATATATATTAATACTAGTTCATCAAGTACGTGACTTGATTGTGGGATGCTAGTAATGTTATAATAATATTATTTAGATGTCCCTAATCATGTGTCAATAACCTACGATCACATTGATATAATGATTAGAGTATGGGTCAGCTGATGACTATGTTCCACAAGTCATGAATATGGAGATATCAAGCTGAACACACTGATACTTGTTGGGGAACAAAGTATTGGACCTGCCCGCTTTGGGGACACTGCGAGGAGTGTTACATAATGTCATCAGTGATGTTCCCCATTTGTGATATCGTATTATTCTCAGACCTGAGATCGTCATAGTTACCAACATAGGGAATAGCATGTCAGGCATTATCAAACATTGTTCTTGACCGAGTAATTATAAAGATGATGATCAAGCATACTATGAACTATGTAAAGGTATGTGGTTGATCAAGATGGGATTTTTCACTCTTATATAATGAGAGAGATATCTTTGGGTGCATGGCCTTGCACAAATGAGGTGTCATTTGTATTAGATTAATTATACTTAGAGATCAAGAAATAAAGATTGAACTATACAAGAATGACACTTGCCTAGTCTTGTGTTCAATCTAGATATCGATTAACAAAAGGAGTTAATATGTGAAATATCAATTTAAGGTTGTGTCGTTTTGACCTTTATACCCTTTGGGTAGTAGTAATGTTTTACTAGAGACCGCTTACTATTCGTATAATAAAACGGGCTTTTAATTATACTGCAAAGAGTATAAACCTACAGGGTCGCACACCAAAACGAGTTGAATCAAAAAACGAATTAAAACAGATCAAGTTGGACTTGGGCCTAATTCGTTTGTTGCTTAGGGTTCTCAATAGGGTTCCCCTTTAAAAGGAAACATTTGTTCTTCTTAGCCGTCTAAGAGAGTTCTAAAGGCAAGAAATACGAAATAGTTGAGAGAACCCTAAACGGCGCTAGTACACCAAGCAAGGATCTGATCTCGTTCGTGTGTGCACACCGTAGAGGCGTCGTAATTTCTACGCTAGGACGACAACAACAGAAGGATATAATCCACCGTATTCGTTGCATTAATTCGAAATCTCATACAAGGTATGTCTTCTGTCGATTTTATTGAACAGTGTAGATCATAGGGTTTAATGATTAGTGCAGAAATTTTGTGTATGCGATGCATGTTTGCTGCCCTAATTCCCTACAAAGGAGAGAGTGTTTGTGTTGAATTTGGGAATTTGACTGCTTAGTTGTGGAAATTTGAAGAAGAGAGAACCATACATATATATATATATATATATAGGGAGAGCAATGGTCGGCCAGATAATTTTGCAATTCAAAAAATCCAGTTATTAGTTTACATCGCCTGCCTAACCGGGAAGGAGTATAATATTAAATTTATTAGATTTTTTTTTTAAAATTGTACAAATTTTATATATTTTTTAGCATATTATTATATCTAAATTTTTAATTAATAGTGGTTTACAGTTATTTCGACAAATTATAAATTTAACTAATTTATTAATAAAAATACAAATGATAAATTTTTGGTAATAATATTAACGCTTCACAAAAATACTACCACACCAAAATCATCCTTAATCACGAAAAAAATTTCTCTTAAAAGATACATATAAAGTGTTACTAAGAGCATCTCCAACCGTAATCTATAATTTTAGTTTGTGTAAAAAAAAATTAAAAAAATAAGAGGTTTCCATCAGTGTGTTAAGAAACTTAAGATTTGTGTAAAAAGATTATGTAAAATACAAACTCAATTTAGACAACCATGTCAGATAATCTCGCGTCTATTTTCCCTCATCCCGTATCTTAAAAATAAATGGATTTGAAAAATAAGAAAATAAATATAAGATAAGTTCCACTTTTGCATATCTAATTGGTAGTTTAACATTTAGACAAAAGTTTAAAACTAACTGTTGGAGTATAAAACGAATTCTTTATTATTTTTGTGTAAATCTCACTTTGACACGTAGAATTTACACAAAATTTATATAAGACTATTGGAGATACTCTAATGATAACTTTGGAAAGATATAGTGCTTTTGTGTGGTGATAATATCACCACCCTTGATTTTTAATACATTTTTATGTGTTGAGTTTTATTTGACATTACTTTAAAATTACATGAGTGACACATAAAAAATTACTTATTAAAAAATAAAAACACTTCATGCGACAAAATTTGCTTTATTTTTTTAGGATTGCAACCCCCCTAATTTTGGGTAAAAAAGAACACATTTTGGGGGGATTTTTTCTCAAAAAACCTAGTTTTTACCCATTTTTAGTAATCTATATTCGGAAGAAATAAATATAAAAGTATTGTTTGTTTTTTGTAAGGCATATTATATTTTATATTATTAGATATAAAACCAACGTTTCTTATTTTCATGAGTTAAATTAGTAGTCTTATTTTCTTCTTGGAGCAAAATTAATACACCAAATTCTCTAATAGAAAATAAGTTGTACCATTAACTCTTGATTAATTAGAATTAGTTATTTAGATAAGTACTAAATAAAGTCAAAATAAAAATAAAAAATAAGGATCTACTCCATTAATTCCAAAAAAATTAAAATGCACACTAAACCAAAAACAGCATTTTGTGACTCTTACTCTTGTGAGCTTTGTGACTGCCAATAACAATCATAAAGGAGGAATAGATATAATATTAAACATTTGTGATTGTTTATGACAGTGACCAAAAAATATTTTATGCTTTGTCACTGCTTTACAACTACCAATAACGGTTACAAGGTATGTTGTAACTATCATTAATGGTGACAATTTACCCAAATTTGTGTCACAATGTTATAACCATTTTTAGTATTGACAAATTTAATTTAAAACGACAACGTGCAATTAAGTTTATAAATACATCGTTATAAACCCTATATGACATTTGATAAGTGACCAAAATTGTAATTTAAACCCATAAATAATATTTTGTTAGCGTAAAGTCATGCGATACATGGCAATTCGAGCATCATAATCAGGGATACTTTCTAATTTTATTTTTAGTTTTCTATAATTTGTATTAAAATACTTTAATTTTAACTTTAATGATAAATTATTATTTTATTTGCATGTATTCTTTAATTAATATACTTGGCTAAATTATCTTCCAGAGGGGAGCGATGAAACTGCCATGAATGTAATGTGCATAGTTCAATTCTAATTAATTTTTAATTATTCATCCCGAATTAAAATATATTTTCAAATTATCATTATTATGACGTGTGTTTTCTTTTTAATACTTTAATTGTTTTTAAAATAATAGAATGATCTCTTGTGATCACTATAATTGGGAATATAAGCGATGCCTATTTTTATTTATATTAGTTTTAAAGAAAGAATAATGGTATTTTAAATTTGATTATATAGTAAGGATAAATATTAAAAATATAATTAGATACCTTTTATTTATATTTATGGTAGTGGATTCTGTTTCCTTGGGATTTCTTTATATTTAATTATTTGCTTGCTTGATTTAATTTAGTTTAGTTTAATTAGTTTAGATAATTTTAAAATCAAGATTCAAAAACCTGTTTTAATATCGGTTCCTAAAATCTTGGATTTTGACAAACTTTCTTGTTAAAGTACTAAATTGAATTTGGATCGATTATTATTTATTCGCTATACTAATTTAATTATTTTACATAATAAGTAAGATTTTTTTGCATTTAAGTGCGAAATAAAACAATGATAAATTAATTGTAAAATTTCCCCTTAAATCAACACTTTGAATCACTCACCTAACCTAGGGGGTGTGGTGGAGCGATAAGGGCTCCTCCTCCCTTAACCAAGTGTCGGGGGTTCAATCCCTGCCTTGGGCATAGAACAGCCTTAAATCTCTGGGCCAGCTGTTCCACCCTTCGAGGTGCCTACAATCAGCGAAGGGATTAGTCTCCGCTGTCGAGCGGTGGATACCCTGAGAAACCAAAAAAATCACTCACCTCAAGATGCAGAAACGTATAAACTATAAACAACAAATTAAAATGAAAAAAAAAATAAACAAAAATATAATATTCTTTATATAATATGACTATTCTACAATTACTCTGTATTATTATTAAATTTATTTTCTTAGATATAAATGATTATTAGATTTAAGTGGTTCAAAATGAGAAGACGAACAAAAGCAAATCTCAAATCTAAATGCCATGTTTAAATATTTTGTTGGCTATTCTGTCGGATCATAACTTTTAAATTTTTTGAACAATAATAAACGAGTGGTATAAATTTAGCATAAACCAACTCGTATCTTGTAAAATTAGACAATCGAAAAAAAAAGTTCTGAGGATTTTGTGGTGAGAAAAAGTGTAATTAAATGCACAGCGAAAAAGGAGATGGGTTCAATTCATGCTTGCGGTACCATACCATACCAACCCTGAGAACAAAATAAATATCAGTTCCAAACTCTTCTATGAAACTCACAAACACCAGTAATCCTTACAATTAGTACTTCAAAATATACATATATATATATATATGGAGCCAAAGAGACAACAGTTCTCATCCTATATAAGCTTGTTTAGTCAACATGTTAAAAATCATTATCATCGTTCTCATCATTCTCATAATATTTCGAAGACGTCAAAGTAGTCTCACTCTCAGAGTACGTCTCCTTGTCCCTCTCGCTCTTGTAGGACATCTCCTCGTCCTTCTTGGGGATGTCATACAACGTTGGGGTACTGAGAATTTCACGTTCCAACCAATAAGGGTCCTCCTCCACTTCTGGTTTCGCCATTTCTATGATATTCCCAATTTTGGCCGAAATTTCCTTCAGCCGCGAGCTCGGCCCTCTTCCCAACATAAGCTTGATCACATCTATTGTTAGCGTCTTCACCGACTCGTAATCAAGTATGCATAAGTACTGAAATGAAAAGCCCATGTGTTAGAATATTGTCAATTCAACTTGATACAAAGATGCTTCAAAAGAGATTTTTTCCACATAACACAATATAGTTATGGGTTCAGTATTCGACATATTCCCCAATGGGGAGGTCATTGGCTGAATCCATTTTGGGTGAGAACCCGTGGTGTGTTACATATCGTTGAGAGCTAACCCAAATGCACTACCATAGGGATGCGTTGTTTATGTGAGGCAGACCCAAGCCCACTACCTTGTGGATAAAAATGTTCTAATTATGTGTGAGGCTAACATCGAACTGGAATTGTTGATTGGTGACCCACCCTGTACAGGATGTCAGATATTTAAACGGCTTTGTAACAACCCACATATATATCCCAACCACCACAACAAACATCCCAAAATGCAAGACATCAAAATAAAAATCGCCAATCACCAAAGCATTAGTAACTTTTCCCATGGCAATGAAGAATTGATACGCAAAAAGCATAACAACATACTGAAATATTTACTTTGGCAAAAGGCACTATTGTTTTGGTAATAGTATTTTGTTAGAAAACTAAAATGTACACCATTGTTACTTCGAAAATCAAACGTATTCATAAAGAAAGGGTACTTGGGTTTTGGCCTCATTTAGTTTACATAATAAAGTATGGTACCCACATTTGTAAATTGTTTTCCTTTGACCCCCATTTTGGACAAATCTGTCAAGTCAACAGGTGAAACCATTAAGAGTCTAATAAATACTTCTGATGTACCCAAATTACCCCTTATGGATTATCCTTCACACTTAGGAAAAAATTATTCCTCATATTAGCACAGAGAAAAAAAAACGGAGAGAAAGAAAGAGCAGAACGAGGGGGTGAAAAATCGCCATTTTTACATCTAAAGGTATGTATAGATGCATTTTTATTGGTTTATTAATTTATTTATTTTAGGGTTTTAAGTTGGTTTTTGTAAAACCCTAACATATGAAAAAATTAGGGTTTTTAGCATTTTAGTTATCATGTGCATATTATATATTATGAAATTTTATATTTCTGTGGCTTTAAGTCGAATATTTAAACAACAAAACATCAAATGTGGGGTTTATGTGTCTTTACACTTGTATTTTATGGTATTTTTTGGTATTCGGATGCCAAATATTAGGGTTTCTGTTGGTTTTGTTCTTTTTATTGCCTTTTGCTTTGGTTTTTTATGTTCATTCCTCCCATATATTCTCTTGAGTTGTCATATTTGTTGTTTTGTTACTATGTTGATGTAGAATATTCTGTCATTGCGGGGTTTGAGGGACTTTGTGGTCCAATATGGGGGTAAAGTGGTCAAAAAATGGGCAAAGGTACACAGGGGGAAAGGTAATTTACTTAAATGACATTGATGGTGATGAGTTCTGCTTTATTGATTGGTGAAACATATTGAAGATGGTTGTGGTTTTAAGGGTGGTAGAATTGAGTAGAATTAGGAGAGGTCTATATCAATAATTGAGAATGACACCCAGTTACTAAACATGTGGGACCATATTGAAAGCAATAGTAGGGTTTATAAGTTATATTACTCCGAATGCACATGTCCCACTTCTACACCTAATGAAGAAAAGTCTAAACCACCCTCAACCAAGAAAGTCCTAACAACTCCCAATAAATTCTTGCCAAAAGTTACAAAACCTAAAAGGTCACCTAGGCTAGCTAACAAAAATCTGAAACAAGTTACCACAAACAATAAACCAGATAATCCAATTGTGTTAGAGACAGTGATGATGACTAGGCTTTTGAAAACTTCATTGAGTTTGGATCTAAATTAGTTGATGGGGTTGAAACTCAATCAAGTTGGGCAGAAAATCAAAAATACTCAATCAAGTGAGGTAGGAAAAGGAGAGGAAATAAGCAAAATACATGAGTCACATCAGTGGGATTTCAGTGCTTTTGAGAACTCGAATCCGGAAGAAGGTTATCATTCTGTGGGTGAAGAAGAAGAAGCTGAAAGTGAGGAAGAACCTGATTTTGTTGCATTTGAAGAAAATAAGGGAAATAAGGAGGTAGATTTGGAAGAGTTCAATGAGTTCATTAAAATGACTAGAAATCTGTATGAAGGGGAAGATGAGGGGTGTAATGATAGGGCAAGGCCTGATGATTTGTGTGAACTCAAGAAGAAAATCCAGCGGCCAACAATGGAAAAATGCAAGGAATTCATGAGAAACTATGCTATTTTGAAGAAATTCGAGTGCAAACAAAAGAAGAATGACATCCTTAAGATAATTTTGGTTTGTGATCCCTTATGTTCATGGGGAGTGTATGTTAGGAAAGTTCCCAAAGAACACAGCCATGTTGAGATCATTTCAGGGGCACCATACATGTAATGTGATGATAAGGAGAGGAACTCAGTGGCTCATGCTAGATGGGTTGCAAACCATATAGAGGCTACAATAAGAAACCACAAGGAATTCAAGCCTAGAGATGTGCAAGCTAAGATCTGGGAGCAGTTTGAGGAGAAAATTTCCTACCACACAACTTATCAAGCCAAGATCACATGTCATGAGAGGATTTAGGGTAGTTATGCACTTATGCTGATGGTTACTGTTAACATATATAATACATATTTGCTAGTTGTCATTTATACAGTTACCATTTATAAGAGTTGACTATCAATTTCTAAATCTCTAGATTGATTAGGTTTTTTTTTATTTTCCTAATTTGTATCATTCTCATAACCCTATATCAAGGGTCTCCATTGCAATAGTTTTAAAAACAATCAATTCAATAATATTTATCTCTTTTCATATTCTTAACATGGTATCGGAGAAATAAGATCCTCCTATTCTGAGTTCTAAATCATAGTTCCTCTATCATCGGCAGGCGATACATATTGTCGCCTGCCGGACCACCTTCGGCGCTAATCCGACTTTCTCTTTCACCGTCGTCAAAACCACAATCATTACTCAACCAATCTACCACCATCCTCTCGCTATGTCTCTCAACCTGAACCATCAATTAAATCCTACCATCTCTTAGTAGCCTTGTTTCATAAATCATCATCCTAAAACCCACTATTCCACTATCACAAATCCACTGTCCATCTAAAATCCATCAAGGGCCGCTAAACTCACCACCATCGCAACCAAATCATCCCAATTTATTTTTTATTTTTTTTATTTCCATCCTTCTGTCCACCACAAAACAAAAAAATAAGTTTTTTTTTCTTCTCTTTCCATCATTTGTTTTAAATTCAAGTTGGTCTCTCTATTCCACCTTAAGTTTGAGGAGGGGAAGTAAACATATATACATCCGGACCACAAAATCCGACATCTTCACCTATGGCAGACAATCAGAGCCGACCTCCTCCGTCGTGTCTACTATGCCTTCACTCCAACAGTCACATAAACCCTAACTACCATTCTCTTCCATTAAAACCCTAGCCGCTGTGTTTCTATCCAACATATTCACCTGTGCCAGACAATCAGAGCCTCACTCATACCGGACAATCATAGCTGACCTCCTCCCTCATGTCTGCCGTGCCTTCACTCTAGCAGTCACAGAAACCCTAACTGCCACTCTCTTCCATTAAAACCCTAGCCGCTGTGTTTCTATCCCTGCGTGTAAACCCTATCCATTGCCACTCTTTCATTAAAACCCTAGACACTGTGTTTCCATCCCAATGTGTAAACTCTAACTGTCCCGTGTCCAAATACTCATTCACTGTTCACAGTATTGTTCATTGGCACTATTCACAATTACTATTCACCGACTACTGTTCGCGGTACTATTCATCGATGTTAGTGTACACATACTCTTCACGTTTTTAGATCCAGCTTTTCCAGATCGTCTCTTTAAGATCTATGTTCCAATACAAACTCAAGTTGGTATATTACCAACTTGAGTTTGAGGGGAGATGTTAACATATATAATATATATTTGCTAGTTGTCATTTATACAGTTACCATTTATTATAATTGACTATCAATTTCTAAATCTCTAGGTTGATTAGGTTTTTATATTTTCCTTATTTATATCATTCTCATAACCCCATATAAAAGCTCTCCATTGTAACAGTTTTAAAAACAATTAATTCAATAATATTTATCTCGTTTCATATTATTAACAATTACAAAATGGTTCCAGAGATTAGAAGGCAAATCTTATTGAATAACCCTGGCAGCTTGGTTGAGTGGTTAAGGAACCCTGTTGACCACAGTTTTGTGTCATTGTGTGTTGCACTCAAGGCCTCTATAGACGGTTTTATCAATGGATGTAGGCCTATTATAGGACTAGATGGTTCTTTTCTAAAAGGAAAGTAGACTATTAAATACTATATTTTTCAGAAACAGGGCAGCAATCAAAATTTCCCTTTTTTCTAATAAGAAGCAACAAAAATTCAGTATCATTCAAACAGAATGATACAGAAAGACTCAACCAAGCTGGGAAGGAGGACAGTGAGTGATGGACATTTGCAAGCTTGGGTCCCAATGCTTTATTTTGGCAGTTTTAGATTATAGAACAATCTTTTAAACCTATTATTCTGTTAGGATGAATTTTCCAAGAGTTGAATTGTGAAACTTATTTCCTTCGTGTGTTTAATTCTTCCATTACCAAACCCTAATTTTCCATCAAAGTGCCCCTGATTATCTCCTTTTAATAACACAAAGCCTTCTAAGGCAACTGATGAGCGGGGAAGCTGCACTCGCTGGGTACAAGGTAAAAAAGAAGCTCCAATGTTTTTATATCATGAAACAGCAGCCCTGCTTTTGATCTATCCTCATTCCTCGAATTAATGAGGTGAATAAATATTTTAATCAATCACTTTCCACAACTATCTTGGAGAAACCTCTATTAAATGGCACCAGGATTACTTAAAAATCAGGCCTACCCTATGACACCTTAGGCCAGCCAAGAAGCAAGGATGCCTAAGAAAGTGCAGAAATAGAACCTAGTCTTGTGAGCAGGTCGCTGTAGGTACAGGTAAGCTACACACTATAATTTGCGCCACATAGCACGGTTGTATAAAATAGGAGGTCTTTTGGGAAAGCAAAATTGTGAGGGCTTTAGCACAAAATGGGCAATATCTACCGCGCAGACCGTGGCGTTATAGAAAAGGTGGGTCCTACATTTACAGTCATGGGCTATTGCCTGTAGTGGTTTAGTTTAGCAACTCACTAAGGGCCTGTTTGGCGGTGTAAATTGCCTAATTTTAAAAGTAGCTCACTTTCTGATGCGGCAAGGCTAGTAGAGTAAGAAGCTATTTTGGACTTCTTAGAAGATGTTGGAATTTGAAGGGTAATAAGGGCTTTCTAGGTTATTTTCGTAATTTCATAATTAGTTGTCATTATTAAGTCTAGTAAATTTAAGTGTGGACAGGTCAATAGAGTTCCTAGTCATTAAATAGTTCATTTTGGAAATAATATGCATTTAAGATGAAGTTTGACCGTTTGGGAAGTATAAGGGTCAGCTTTTTGTTATCTATAAATAATATTGTAATGAGACAAACTTTGATAATTAAAATATCTTACTTTCCGGGGATTTACCCCACTTATCAGCCCTTTTAGGCTTCAGGCTTCTCCGCTATGCTCTCTGAGTCTTAGCACCTTTTCAATGCATCAAGTGGTATCAGAGCAAGTTCAATCCTGCTGAGTTTCCCATGTTGCATTGCAAAATAATGATGCACGAGCGGAAGACTGAGGAGAGAACACAACACCAAAGAAGTTGTTGACATTATGATCCCTAAAAGGATTAATAGTGATGTTCAAGATCCTGAGATAAATTTGGAAGCGGTATTCTCGGATAGCAATTTACCTTCATCAACTTTGTGTCCAGGTGAGTGGAATGTACCTCCAACATATGATGAATATTCAAAGGATGGCTGGTTAATCACTACCAAAGCCTAGTAACTTCAATTTGATTAGAAAGGCTAAAAACATTTCTTTTGGTTTTTTCCTGCACTTTTAGTTAAGAGTGTTGCGGTTGCGGTTCAGACTTCTATTTAGATTTGATGGTGAATCAAAGGTCCAAAATTATCATTATGATGGTAAGGGGTTAATGAACACTTCAATCTACACAGTTATTTGAATCAGGTTCCATTTTCACAAGAACCTACAATGGAGAGAGCCTCTTGTCATCTAATTCTTATGCTATTGAGAAAGTAGAATTTTGAAATGGAAAAGTTGTCAACATGTTTAAGACGAGATCATTTGGATTCATTTAACGGTTCTTCTACAAGATGCTAAAACATATCCAATATATTATTTAAACAACTGAATTTTTGGGTTGGTCAAAAACCTAAGCTTAAGCAACAGCACAAGCATCATATTCAAAACTCGCCAATAACTCGAGGGCGAGTTTTTTCTCGACCAGGGAAGAGTGATGCACCTAGGCTAGCAAAGTAAGAAGCTATTTTGGACTTTTTAGAAGATGTTGGAATTTGAAGGGCAATAACTGTTTTCTACGTTATTTTGGTAATTTCATACTTAGTTGTCATTATTAAGTCTAGGAAGTAAGGGTGGTCACTAAAGTTCCTAGGCATTAAACAGTTCATTTTGGAACTAGTATGCATTTAAGATGAAGTTTGACCATTTTGGAACTCTTAAGGGTTAGCTTTTTGTTATCTATAAGTAATATTTAAATTAGATGATGAAAAGCTGACATGGATTTGATAACCAAAATATCTTATTTAGCTGGGATTTCCCCACTTATCATCATTTTTGAGCTTCTTCGCTGTGCTATCTGAATTGCAGCACTTTCTCGCTGCATCACTTTCAATAAATAATTGAAATTAGTGCATTTCTTGAAAGCATTGCATCGCTTTCAAGATATTCCAAATATTAGAATGAAAACATATTCAAAATTCTTCTATGTTATTTGACGTTTTGTCTACATGCATCATCTTGAAGTGTGGACACTAAATCTCCTCGAAGTATAGAGTTGGAGTGAATTCCCTACTTCCCTAGTTCTAGCATTAGGCAATTTCAGGTTTCACTTGAAATCACTTAGTTTGTGTTTTCATGAATCAACTTGAGTTATCATATATACCATTGTTCAACTCAATAAAACAAAAACAAATGCAAAAATTTGTTAATTGCCAAATTCTAGATTATCTAATTCATGATTTGAGGGGCAAGCAAATGTTCCCTAAGATCAAAGGATGGCGACACAACCTTACATTATCAAAATTTTCTTAGACCAGTGGAGATACTCTAGTGATTACAAATCTACACTTACGATATAAATTTCCTTTTGTAATATAGGGATTTAAGGATCTTCATTCTCACAAGAACTTCTCCTTGTTTGTCCATGTCTGCCGTTGTGCGCAAGAATGGATAAATAGAATTTGGCCTCAAGCATAACCACTGTTTTCAACTCAAAAGGATGAAGCATGCACCCATCTCTGCTCCTACATTTTTGTGTTTCATTCAGGTCTAATCCTCCCTCTTAACAGCAAAACTTAGCCATCAAAATACAATCCAGGGCAGGTAAAGATGTGTCATAAACACACCCATACCCCCACATATGGGGAAGGTTCAATTTAAACATGGTGTAAAATAACTTGAACCTTCCTTTATATGTGTGTGCGTGTAGAGAGATAGTACCAGAACTATTATGCCGACCGTTGCCCCAAATATTTGCCAAGGTTCATCATCCTCGGGGTCTTCAGAAAAGTCATCATCCTCTGGTCTCCCAAAATTACCGCCACCGCCACCTTCACCCCTACCTGGACGATTTCCATCGCTGCCTCCATCATCAAAGTCTCCTCCATTCTCAATCCGCTCCCGCAATGCATCCTCTAGTGATACTTCTTTTTTACTAAAACTTCCTAAGGCTTTCTCAAGAGATGCCAATGGATTAACCTGCCAACAATTTGAATTCCAGTGAACATCTACAAGCTTCCCCAGTATTTTTGTTAAAAGTCACACATAATGGATAGAGAAACAAATTACAAAAATATGAGTTCATATTTAACCAAATTGAAGATTTTAGAGAAAAGACAATGGAAGCTTAAATTAAGCATTTAAGCATGTGTTAAAGGAAGGGTTAGAGATCCTGTTGCATATTAAAATATCTTTTTTTACGAGTCCGAACTGCGTCTGGCTTCATTTTCTTTAAATTTGTCGAAAATCTAGGATTTGAATTGATGAACTTTGTCCTCCTAAATTGAATTGATTTATACAAATGATTTCGTCTCAAGTCAAATTGGCTAATCACCATTCTACCGCTATTTTCGCGCACATTTGTACCAATCCTTCTCTATATCCACCCCAAGATGCATAGCTGCAAAAAAGGGCCATTATACAAGAGAACTTTATTTGACTATGATTACTCGATAGCTGCATGTAATACCCACTCCACCAATCTTATGTTAATAATTTCTTAATCTTGCTTAAATTCCTCAATTAGCGCATTGAGTAGTCAAATTTGCATCCGAACATGTTCTCATTACACGAGCACCTCTCGTACGGCACATTTTTATGATTTTTCTTAATTAGAAATTATGTTTGTGATGTTGATATTTGCTTTTTTAGTGATAATGGCCATGACATAATATTTTAGTTATTTCATTAGCAAAGAAAATAATATATATATATATAATGAGTCCAAATCTGGCCTCACACGCAAAAACCTGCCTCGCTCCTTTTAAAACATTGCACATCACCAGTGAGTTTGACTAAGTTTGACCCTTGAAAATACATACCCTGCATATTTTGATCGTTCCTAAACATGCTTTTATTGCTTGGCTGGCTTTTAAGGGCAGGTTGCTTACCAGAGATAAGGTGAAATTGCAGGGGTTCATTTAGGATGATGATGATGATGATGATGATGATGATGTGTGTGTGGCAATACTAGCGAGGATCTGCCAAGCACTTGTTCTTTGGTTGTGCTTTCTCTGAAACCATATGGAATGAAGTGTTGAGAAGGAATGACATCAATAGAGAAGCTATCGAATGGAATGAAGATAAGATAATTTACATGAAGCTCGAATCAGAAGTCTGGTGTTCTCAGCCACAATTTACTTCTTGTGGCAGGAGAGGAATGGGAGAATTTTCAAACAAAGTGCTAAGTATTGGAGGCTTATTTCGTGAAGCTACATGGAATTGGATGAGTAAAAGAGATTGTGAGAGTTGGGTTGCGTGCAAGGAGTGGAATATCAGAGATTCTATTGTCTTGGCGTGATTCTTGTTGTATGTGTTGTATTCTGAGTTGTTAGCAGTTCCCTTGTAGATGCTGTACTATAGGTAGGGTGAGCGGTAGTGTTGTTGTGTGTTTGTTTGAGAGTTTTCAATGTACTGTGTAATGCCTTGTTTGTTTATGTATAAAATTATTTAAAATTTTCCTCAAAAAAAATATAAAAATATACATATATATATTTTGATCAAAAACAAAACGCTTTTACTAAAATCAACTAATCAATGTACTGTGTAATGCTTTGTTTGTTTATGTATAAAATTATTTAAAATTTTCCCCAAAAAAAATATAAAAATATACATATATATATTTTGATCAGAAACAAAATGCTTTTACTAAAATCAACTAATCAAAGCATTACAATGGTTATTACATCATTGGTGAACCAGCAGTCCACCAAATCCCCTCATGATATGAGGGGGGGAAAAAACTACACAAAACAGAACACAAATATCAAAAAAAAGTCAAATAGACAATTATGTGGCAAAGCCACATCCAGCGCCATCACTGGACGGCTGCACCCCAATTCCAACATGATTCTGAGAATGAAAAGTTTCCAAACAGATTTGAAGAGCTAGCCCAAAGTGACACAAACTGTTGATTTTACTCCAAACTTCCGCGGCATCAGAAGATTTGTCTCCAAATATCCTAGCATTTCTCTCCTGCCAAATGCCACATGCTAATGCCAAGCAGCAACATATCCACAACAATTTTGATTTCTTTTTATTCCCTTGGGAGCATAGAAAGATTGTTCGTAGAGGAGATTTTCAGCACATTTGCAGAATCAAAGCTTGGATTTGCCAGGGTTTTGTCAAGAACCGGCAAGAACACTCCCTCACTTAGGATTTCAATTGTTGGGGCATTTTCACAAGTCCGGTGCAACAGACACTTGGGAGCCCAAAAATAGCGAGAATACTGGACCAAAAATACCAAAATCTAGAATACTGAAAATAGCAAACTTACGGTAAATTATACAAAATCTATTAAAACGACCTCAAAAGCTTAAGCTGTTAGGTAGTTGGCCAACAATGCAAATGATGCCCTTCAACAATCCCCCTGATGAGCAACCTGCAACCCCCACTTGCACGTGGAGAGACAAACCAAGGTGTACCAGGTGTGTGTAATACTAATGCAATTGCAAAGGGGGACAACAAATGCAAATGCCAAGACTCGAATTTGAGACCTCACTGCAAACTTAAGCTCTGATATCATTTTCGGAACCATCTCTCCCAAAAGCTTAAATTGTTAGGAGATGGGACCACAATAAATATAATGCTTAATAGCTAACAGTCATAAAAAATACCGAAAATAGCCAAAAACCGCTTGGTTTGTTTCAGTTTCATGTTTTCAAAAACCAAAAAATGAACAGTATGGTTATGATCTTGGTATAGCTGAAATACCAACTAAAACCCCTCCCTAGTTTAACTCTTGATCTCCGGTTTCTGAGGTAAGAGCAGATGCCACAGGCTATCCCCTTGGAGTTAAATTTCTATTATCACTAGACATGCAGCACATGCGATGTGCTGATGTGTGTGTACGCATTATTCACATGCACGCACATTTTTAAACAAAAACAATATTATTGAATGGTTAGTATTTTTATTAATAACCTAGAGGTCGTTAGTTCAAATCCTGATGATGTAACAAATATTTTCAAAAAAAAAATAATAGGGGCAAAATAGGAACATTACATAATTTGGTGTCATTACCAAATGTGACACATTAGCTTTTATACATACATAGACATTTATTATTTCTATAATAGATG
Source organism: Lonicera japonica (assembly GCA_021464415.1). NCBI lineage: Eukaryota > Viridiplantae > Streptophyta > Magnoliopsida > Dipsacales > Caprifoliaceae > Lonicera > Lonicera japonica. The sequence continues at coordinate 18,672,868 of CM038468.1, forward strand.
GTTAGAGGACACTAGAGTACAAAGAATTCCCATTCTGGTGCAAATCAAATCAAAGGGAACCATTTGAAATGAAAACCGCTAAGATTTTTTTTTTGTAAGTATGCAGCCTTATACACTTTGGCACAAGTAGCGAGGAAACACTTAAAACTATCGCATCTTTGTTGATGGCTTCAGGTACAAAGGGCAGAAAATGGTAATTGGATGGGAATGCAGTAGAAAGATACCTAATTGGTGCAGATCAAATGACTAAGATCAGGGATCCATCGGGACAATGTATTCAGTATAAAGTTCATAGAGGTTCTTCCTTCTTTATTTGTTAATCTCCCTCTCTCCTCTCCTCCCTCCCTCTTCTCTCTATCTATCTCCCTCTATTTTTCATTACTACCTCATATACACCATGTGTATATATTAAAGTATGAAAGCTAGGTGTGAATGCCATTTGGGTGAGACTTTTGTAACAACAATAAAGGGCCACTTCAAACACATCACAAAAAACAGAGGGACCAAATGACCAATAGGTGCACTATATACATATCTAAATGAATTAATCTATTCAGTTATTACAAATAAATAGTAGTGGACTGTATGAATGGGTCATTCACTAGTATGTATAAGAACATATATTACATATATATGTATAGGAAAATGAGAACGCCAAAGCACTTTTAGCTTCTGAGCAAATAGTGCATTGATTGGTTGTATATTTTTTATTTTTTTTTGGATAACCATGGGTATCGGGGCCCCACCCCCACTTTTGCCTTCTGAGCAAATGATTGGTTGTATATTATGCTTTAAAAGTAACATATTGCTCCGGGAGTAGCTAAAAGTGCATTGCAACTGTGTTACCCTATATATATAGTTTACACATATAGTTTATGGTTAAATAATGCAAAAGTGGAGAAAAGATTTCTTGGTGCCTTACCTCATTACCACCGCCCGACTTTCCTTTGTCACCAAAAACACAAACAGGTGTACATTGCCGGTACCTAGACACACGAGCAGTCGGCTTAAGGGAAGGCCTAGGAAGTCTCATACACTGGCAGTTTAATGAGCCATATAAACTTTTTGAGGAATTCTTGTGGCGCTGAAAGACGACTGGTGGAGCAACACATTGCATTGATGGTGAACTGTGTAAGACATTGAAGGCCGGCTGACAGGCAGTAACTTGAATGGAGTTCATCTTGCCAAATAGTTCAGCAACTTTGTGAACCACAGATTAAGCTCAAACACACTGATATTTCATTCTTCAATTAACTGCACATTAAATAGCCACAAGGAAACTGTTTATGTTTCAAAATGCAAAAGGAATAGTTTGAGAATATAAACCAACATCATGTTTTATATCCAAACCGATAAAAATCAATATTCGACACTACAATTTCACGAGGAGGTCAAGAGAATTTAGAGAACAGAATATATAACATTGAAATTCAATCCCGTACAAACCAGGAAGTGAAGGATAAAAAGCTAATTAACCCTATTTAAATCTCAACATTCTGAATCAGCTTACCCTAGAACAACATGTGATAGTAATGTTTGAGCATGGTGTAATTAAAAACCAATAAGCACAACTGAGATTTTTCGAAAAAGAAATACATACAACTTAACTCAGTAAACAAATTAACTTTTTTTTCTCAAATAATATTTTTATTACTAAAAGATGTATTACACACACAAACAGTTTTACAATAAATAAACTAATAATGGCAATTGCTATTGCCAGAGCAGAATACCTACTACATCGGTATTGTGCTAGAAGCATAATGTAAAAGCATATATTTGCACACCATGCTCCAGCAAAAGCAATTGCCATACATAAAATAGATGGCTAAGTGCTCGGGTAGCATACGCAATTAGATGATGTGGCACGCTAAATACACTATATTGTAAGCTGAATATGCTATTGTGAGAAGGTGTATGCTATCTGTGAGAAAAAAAAATCTCTTAAAGAGGCGAGACAGTTACTAGATCGAAACAGACACGCTTGCTCTTGGCTGCGGAAAGAGAATTGACAACCCTAGATCGCTTTGTCCCTCTCTGCTTGCTCTGGCCTCTCCTCGATGAAACCTAGTCCACCTAACTTCAAACTAATATTGATCTTGGAGATTGTATCAAAAAGTGCTTCCTGAAATGAATCACAATGAACTAAAACTGATTTACTGACAAAACCCACTGTTCCAATCCAGATTTCTTTTCCTCAGTGCGAATAATAACAAATTGCACTGTCCATCTTTGCCAAGCAATATTATAGAATTTGCTCAAAACAATACTTCATTCTTTCAAGAAAAAAATGAAAAATTAGAACGACTGCTTACTTATATTTTGTTCATGACAATGAAAAATTAGAACAACTGCTTTCAATGATACAAAGCACAATCATTTTTTTATTTTTTTGTGTTTATACTACATATTATGTCTTTCTTATTTTCATTTAAAATCATGTGTTCAAAATAAAATAATAAGGGCAAAATGATCATAATAAAAAAAAATTCAGTTTTCAGATGTGTTATATTAAAACAAACAACATTTTTTCAGATACATTTTTCAGAAGTAAACAAGCAACTTTTTCAGTTTTCAGTTTCAGTTTTCAGATTTCAGTTTTTTTACTAAACGCCACCTTAGTCTGTATATGATACAACATTGTCGGAATGAAGAGGCTTACAAAGTCTGTAGTCATTTCAGGCATGGAGAAATAAACAATGGTTACTAGTCTACGTATAATGTTTTCCTTTTTCTTAAATTTTTTTTTTATTATCCTATGTTTACAAGTGGCCCTACAAATACAGCATCCCTCTCACCTAAGGACACTTGCATCTCTCTCACCATTAACTATGTCTTCTTCTCTTCTCCTCTCTTATCAATTGTAAGTGAGGGTGCTCTGATTAATTTTCGAAATAAATCTATTTTGAAAATGATTAGATGACTCAAGCTCCATCAATTACTAACTTAGTGCTAAAAATGCCCCATTTAAAAATACTATGTAGAGAGAGAGAAAGACAACTGCTGTAAAACACAGAGCAATTAGCTATGGTAAAACACTTAAATCTGTATATGTAGAGAGAGTCGGAGATAGATATAGTGAGAGACGAAGATTGAGATTGAGAGACGAAGATTGAGATTGAGAGACGGAGATAGATAGTAGCGTACCTGTGAGAAGTCGTCGATGGCCGAGAGTTGGGGCTAGGGTTTTGTTTCGATGGTGGCTGGGGGGGGGGGAGTCGGGGCTAAGTTTTACGGGAGAGAGAGAGATTGAGATTTGTTATCAAACTTGTTTTATTATTTTGTATTATTATTATTATTTATTATCTAGAAATTAGATAGAATGTCTTATTATATATTAATTTTTATTAAAAATTTAATGAATGATATTTTTTCGAATAAAGGGCCTATTTTTAATTGGTAATTAGTGTAAGAGGCCTATTTTTTTTATATTTTAAATGAAGGTATTTGAATAAATTTAAATATCATTTAATTAATAAAATCCTGTTATATATTACCTAAATTTTTCCTCTTTATAAAATTTGCACAAAAAATATGGACTGCAAAGTTCATATTGCAGTGAAATATGGACTGCAACATGAACTTTGCACTAGAAATATGAACTGCAAAGTTCACATTGCAGTAAAATATGGACTGCAATATGAATTTTGCACCAAAAATATGGACTGCAAAGTTCACATTGCAGTGAAATATGGACTGCAAAGTTCACATTGCAGTGAAATATGGACTGCAAAGTTCATATTGCAGTAAAATATAGACTAAAAAGTTTATATTGCAGTTCATATTTTAATGCATATTGGTATTTTTTTAGTTTACTTTAAGGGTTGAAATGTCATTTTACAATAAAAAAAAAAAGACAGATGTCATATTATCAATAAAATAAAAAATAGGCCCTTTATTTACAAAAAAATTATTCCTTGGCTTTAGTGTGAAAATCTTTCTCTAATAAGACCTTTTTTTTAATTGTCCCATTTATTATTTATTGTTTTTACTTTATACATTTTAAATTATTTTTAATTAGAACTCGTTTTATGTGTTTTTAGCGAGTCTTTCATAGGGGTATATTTTTATATTATTATTATCATACCAATTTTTATCATACTATATTATTGTTAAGTGTACTGAATTTTAATAATAATATAATATTAATTAATATTTGTACTGTATTAAAATAGTATGATATAATATTGGTACTGAAAATCAATCCGATGGTATAAAGTATTATATCAAAAATTTTGTATGTATCATACTAATGGTACCATTAATACCAAATAATATTTTATTTAAATTTTAATACTAAATACCAATTATACCACTCATTAATCACCTCACTTTGTCATTTTACTTTTATGTTTTCATTTCTATTTTTCACTCAAATAGTCGTAATCCATAGATCTAATATCTCTCTCTGTCTCTCTCCTTCCTCTAACACACCTGCATATCTGAGAAAGTGAGAACATCTACCATCGCCAACGCCCATATTATACGCTATTGCTATATGTGATAAGCCCACACTAGCTACTACAGTTGCCAATGCCCATGCAATTCGCCATAACCACTACCACCATCTCACAATATTTAATCTCAATTACTTCATCTAATTCTGCTCTTTCCAATTCTACTAGACCTATTTCAATCTGTTTGAGATTAATTATCTTTCTTTCATATTCTCTCTTTTATTCATCATACATTCACTTATATCAACTGTTTGCCATATTTCTTATTATTCACTTATATTTCTTTATTTCTTTTTATTCTTTTTATTCTTTTTTTTCCTATATCTTCCACACCCCTGATAATGAATTAACAATTTAAATAACATATTCACCCATCATTCGGCCTCTCTTAATCAATCAAATGTTAATCTTATTAAATTTCAAATATCAAATATATTTTTTTTAAATCGTATTAAATTTCAATCATTAAGCTTCCAAGTATCTGATAGATGTGTATATCTTGATTATAATTTATAATGGAACAATATTTATATATGGTTTAGTATTTTTGGAACAATCCATTGCAAAAACTTAATTAAAGGTAAGTAAAAATAACTTAATTATTTTGTTTTAGCCAAAAATGCTGATATGATTCGGTCTAGCTTCAATTTCTATTCAACCATGGTGGTTTGTGGCATTCTAAATGATGATCCATACCTGATGAATTACAAGGATAGAGCATGGAAATTCAAAAAGAATTCCATAGAATTTCAAGACTTCTATATTATTTCCTTAATTATTTAGGAGTTTATTTTAGTCGTCTTATTTTATTATTCAATTAGGAATTAGATTAGTAGTTTCCTTTTTGAATAAGTTTCCTTATTATTTATTATTATTTTCCTTATTGTTTTAGGATTATTCTAGAAGTTATTTTCCTTTTCTAAGTAGGAATTAGTTTCCTTTTTGAATTAGGATTCTAGCTTTGTTTCTCCTATTTAAAGGAGACATATTATTGTTTTATTAATAAAAAAGTTTTGATGATTAATTAAATTGAGAGTTTTCTCTTTGTGTTCTCTAAGAACATGTTGAATTAAATTAATTCAATTATTCTTGACTTATCAATCAATTCTCCACCAATTGATTGTGGCGTCTTCGACTATACCGAGGTTCGCGCTTCTTTAAGCGTTGGGTTGAGGTTTCCGCATTCCATCTTTCGCGTGATTCCAAGGTTCTAGTCTGTTTATAGACTACGGGTTGAGGATCCATTAGCCTGGCTAGAAAAGATGATCCAGGATCGCGTCATTGGTATCAGAGCAAACTTTTCTATCCAGAAAGTATGTCTTGTCTAAACTTTGAACATGGAGAAAGGTGGCTTCAAGAGGAGATTAAACGCGATAGTGCACGATTAATGCAAATAGAGATTGAACGGCGCATGCGGTTGAATAAAGCTCCTAAAGAGAAATTGAAAAGTCATCCTCGTAAAGTTAAATTTGAGGATGAATGGGATTCGGCTGTTACTAATGAGGTTGGAGGAAGTCGGGTTCGAGATAACAATATGAGTAGTAGAAAGAAGAAGGTTTCTTTGCTTGGTGATGAATTTATTCGTAGGTTTGAGGAGATGTTTGCCGAAACCTATAAGCAAGCTAAGAAGAGTGGAAGCCTAGAGCCAAGTCAAAGTCCGAATATAGCTTTTGGCGAACCAAATCAATTGAAAGAAGAAGAGAAACCAGCCATATCTAAGCCGCCATTGGAGAATAAGCCGAAAACCAATAAGATCGAGGAAATTGAAATGACAGCTGAAGAAGGTGAGTTGTGGGTTGAAGGTGTAGTTTCAAGTTTGCAAGAAGAAAAAGATGATGAAGTTATAGTGCAAGTTGAAGAGAATTACATCGAGGAAAGTCGATGGATTCTAGTTGAGGGACGAGTCGACAAGCAAGAGACTTCAACTACTATTACTCTAGTTCCATTGCCACCTAAGCAAGCTCATGAAGATCAAATGAAGTTACAAAAGGAAAGTATTTTGAAAGTTGATGACGTGGAACATATTTACTTCATTGGTGTGGACAAGTATGATTTCCATCCGAATTATCAGCCGGGAAGTTTCTCCAATGAACTAAAGATGATCGAGTTGAAGCATAGCCTCAAGTTCGATGAATTTCGTTTGTCAAAGAAGGCAAAGCTGCAAATTGGAAGATGCGGGTTGAATCAAACAATGCTTAGCAAAGATTCGAGGACGAATCTTCTTGAAGAAGAGGGGTATGATATGATCCGGTCTAGCTTCAATTTCTATTCAACCATGGTGGTTTGTGGCATTCTAAATGATGATCCATACCTGATGAATTACAAGGATAAAGCATGGAAATTCAAAAAGAATTCCATAGAATTTCAAGACTTCTATATTATTTCCTTAATTATTTAGGAGTTTATTTTAGTCGTCTTATTTTATTATTCAATTAGGAATTAGATTAGTAGTTTCCTTTTTGAATAAGTTTCCTTATTATTTATTATTATTTTCCTTATTATTTTAGGATTATTCTAGAAGTTATTTTCCTTTTCTAAGTAGGAATTAGTTTCCTTTTTGAATTAGTTTCCTTTTTGAATTAGGATTCTTTCTAGCTTTGTTTCTCCTATTTAAAGGAGGCACATTATTGTTTTATTAATAAAAAAGTTTTGATGATTAATTAAATTGAGAGTTTTCTCTTTGTGTTCTCTAAGAACATGTTGAACATGTTGAATTAAATTAATTCAATTGTTCTTGACTTATCAATCAATTCTCCACCAATTGATTGTGGCGTCTTCGACTATACCGAGGTTCACGCTTCTTTAAGCGTTGGATTGAGGTTTCCGCCTTCCATCTTTCGTGTGATTCCAAGGTTATAGTCTGTTTATAGACTACGGGTTGAGGATCCATTAGCCTGGCTAGAAAAGACGATCCGGGATCGCGTCAAATGCTCACTTTTGACCGTCCACTTTCAGGGTTTTTTTTTAGGATTGATTTTTGATAATGTATCATGCCACATCATACCGTACCATACTAGTATTTCAGTATACCAAAAATTTGCTATGGCAATGGTAATGAATTTTAGCGTACCGAATTTTCGGTACGGTATTGTACCAAATCCTCCCCTAGTCCTTCACATATCCGACTAAAAAACATAATAAAATATATGACACTTTTTGACACGCATGTCATTCAGATGTCCAAGTGTGTCCACATGTTCAACACGTGTTGGGCAAGACACGCATCATCTAGAGAAAACCCACGCAAGACATTTTTTCGAGGATAATTGATGTGATCCGATCTAACTCCTGTTTCTATTCAATCATTGTGGTTCGTGGCATTCCAAATGATGACCCACACATGATGACACACAGGGATAAAGCATGGAAATGCCAAAGGAATTCTATATAATTTCACATGCTTGATGCAAGAAGCTTGAAAGATAATCATACATTCCAAGAAATTCCTAAAGATTGGAAGTGGAAGTTTAAGATGAAGATAGCCTGAAGTTAAAAGGTGAAAAAATCAGAAGAAATGTTTGCTTATAGCGTGGGCACGTCAAAGTTGGGAATTGTGACCAAAAGGCAGAAGCGTTGTTTTGATAAGGCGCAGGCACGCCTTAATATCCGAAATTCAGCCTTATTTTTTAGTGTGCTCCACGACTGACTGGCGATATAATTTAATTAGTTTTTATTACTATTTTGGCAACTTCTTTATTTATTTAATAGGCCTTTTTAATTATGAGATAATATTTAGTTTGTTTCCTTTTATTAAGATTCCTATTTTTAATAGGAATTAGTTTCCTTATTGTTTTAGGATTCTATTATTTTGTTTCTCCTATTTAAAGGAGGCACAATATTGTTTTATTATCAAGACAATTATGATTAATTAAATTGAGAGTTTTCTCTTTGTGTTCTCTAAGAGCATGTTGAATTGATTAATTCACGTGTTTCTTGACTTATCAATCTAGCATCCACACTAAATTGTGGCGTCGTTCACTATACCGAGGTTCGCACTTCTTTAAGCGTTGGGTTTAGGTTCCATTATCCATCAATTCATCATATTCCAAGGTTCTAGTCTCAATGTAGACTATGGGTCAATGATTCACAAACAACGTCGTTAGGAGTACGATCCGGGATCCCGTCATTAGTATCAGAGGTGAATTTCTACTCCAGGTTATCTATCTTTTATTTTATTTTTTTGTGATTTAAATTCTATAGCCCTAGTCTTTGATTCTGCGAATTGGGATTATGTATCTTGATTTAGGGTTTGTTTTAAAAAAAAAAGTAAACAGTGGGTATGAATAGTAATGCGTGAACAATAAAAAAATAAAAAAAATTCTTGAAACCCTATAATTGAATTGTTCATTATTTGGGTTTTGATATTGTGGCGCCATTAATCATAATATAAGTCAAATTCTTTGAACCCTAGAAATTGTTTGTTTTATTGATACTAGGGTTTAAAACGCTGCGAATTGACTTGATTTAAATTTGCAAATTGTGAATTCTTGAAAGTTGAAAATTCGAAACCCTAGATTATTCATTGATACTTTTTTTGTTCGATTTTATCTTGTGATTTTGATCCATATAAATTTCGTTTGGTTGGAAAATCTAGAAAACCTTAGAAAAAATTTGATTGTTATACTCGTTAGAGTTTGAAATTCATTGGTGTTTTGTTTGAAAATCTGCTTGCAGACTCTAGTAATTCTAGTAATTTGTTTGGTTCCTTATTATTGCTAGAAGTTGGTTTCTTTGAATCTTGGTAATCTACATTGTTGAAGACGTCCAATTTAATTGTTGGGTGTGCGATATGTTTATTAAAGGGACTTGCGACGAATTCATATTGTTCAACTTGTTTAAAAGAGTTCCAAAAAGAAACTGTGAGGTTATCAATATTTTATGTGCTAAACACGAGCAGTAAAAAAAATAAAAAATTTCAGAGTGGCGTCTTTTAAGCGAAACACGTAAGGGAGTGCAATGAGAAATTTTTATTTTTTTTGTACTAATCCTTATTTTGGCAGAGTGGGAATGTCTTATTTTAATTTGAGCAAAGTTGCCGTGATGAGGAGTTTAAAAGGGATAGCGAATGAGTGAGAAATCTAGAAATTAAACAACACAAGCGATTAAGTAAAACTCCTAACGGGGAAAGGAAAAAACAAATTTTGGGTGGTAGCATGAAAAATGCTTCCTTGTTTGATGATGATGATTGTTCTAAGTTTAATGAGTTGTTTACCAAAGCTTATAAGCAGTCTAAGAGGAAGAGAAGTTTAGTCCCAAACCAAATTGAAGAGTATGCCGTAAAAGGAGAGTTGCTAGTCGAGTTTGGCGATCCAAGTACGCAAGCAAATGTGTTTCGAACTAGATGTCTTGTGCAAGATAATGTCTGTAGTTTGATAATTGATGGAGGAGTTTGATTGAACTTTGCTAGTGTAGTAATGATTGAGAAGTTGAAATTGCCTACGATCAAACATCATTGTCCTTACAAGTTGCGATGGTTAAATTTTAATGGAGAAAGAAGGGTGGACCAACAAGTGCTTATTTCTTTTAGCTTTGAAAAATACAAAGATGAGGTTTTATATGATATAGTTCCAATGCAGGCAGTCACATGTTGCTAGGCCAACCATGACAGATTAAGAAGGGAGTTAAGCACAATGGCGTTTCTAATAAGTACTCTTTCAAGATGAATGAAAGAACCGTTACTCTTGTTCCATTACCACCAAATCAAGCTCATGAAGATCAAATAAAGTTATAAAAGGAGAGTGATCAAAGAAGAGAGTGAGCAGAAGTAAGAAAAGAGTGGTAAAGGAATGAAAAATGAGTGAAAAAGAAAGAGTGTAGTGAGCAAAAAAAAAGAGTGGTGAGGAAAAGAAAAAGAATAGAGAGTAAGATCTTAAGTGAATGCAAAGAAAAAGAATGCGAGAAAAAAGAAACTTAAGTTGTAGTCATTGAGGGACAGCTTAAGAGAAAAATAAAAAAGTTAAGTGAGAATTTGAGAGATATTGAGGTAAAAGAGAGAAAAAGAAAATTTAGTAATCTCCATTGAAGGTAATTTTGAGGGAAGACAATAGAGAGGTTGTGTAAAAGAGAGCGAATTGGAGAAAGTATTTTCAAATACTAACAATCTTAATCCAGTTTTGCCTATATCTATTGTGTCTTATTTGTAAGGAGTTGGAGATCAACACCAAGGAAAAGTTGAGTTGGAACGTGGCCAACAAGTTTTAAAGTAAAGAGTTTGTGAGTTTCTAAATTGGAGTTGGTAAGTTGTTCTCCGAATAAACAATTTGGATTCAAAACAAAGTATGGATTGTTTGAATGGGTAACTAATTCTTTGATTTTGAATAATGCTTTAATGAATTTAAAGAATCAAGTTTTGAATCCATTGTTGGGAAAAATTGTTTTGAAGGGTTTTGAACGTTTGAATTTCACACTGCCATGTTGCAATATTAATTTGAATTATAGCTTATCGATTAGTTTGAATGATCAATTGCTTATGGTGAGTTTTGAAGCGCTAACCGTTAACCTCAGAAAGTGCACTTTCGGTACTGATGAGATTGTGTCTGCATATTTTGTTTTGAGGGCTGTAGGTAAGCAGGTTGTAGCGGAGGAATTGAATAACATGGCAGCCGTAGAAAGTGAAAGGAATATGGAGATTATTTGTGCAGGATAGCATGGAATTTCCAAGGCAGCCATGGAAGCGAGGATGATCTTTGCAAAGGGAAGACAAGAGATTCTAGCCAAAGAACAAGAGCTAAAAGTTGATGAAGTGGACCATGTAGACTTCATTAGAGCGGACAAGTACAATTTTCATCCGCAACTTCAATTGGGAAGTTTCTTCAATGAATTACGAAGGATCGAGCTAAAGATTGACAATGTTAAGCATATTGACTTCATTGGAGTGGATCGCTTTAATGTCCATCCAAACTTTCTATTGATATAATTCTTCAAGGGAGCATATTGACTTCATTGGAGTGGATCGCATTGCAGCATAGTTTGAACTTCGGGGAGTTTTGCTGTGACGCCCCAAAATCCCGTTGAGAGGATTTCACCTCCGGGATCCGGTTAATCACGGTGTCGTACGCGACGACGGATGATAAGCTGTAAATCATAACTTATATAAAAAGGGAATTCTATGTATAGCAGTAATTTTAGAAAATTTTGGCATGTGGAGTTTGTTCATAGGGCAAAAGCCAAAACCTATTAATATGTACATATAATCCATTTCCAATAAATACTCCACATTAAAGAAAAGTCATTTATACAAAGCCTCCAATGAGGTCCCAATCTCAATAAGCTTTATTTCAAAATACAACACTATAATACATAAACAACTACTACACAAGTCGTTTCCCAACGACTTAGGGGATCATAGTCCATCAGAGCTATCTAGACTTGTCCTCGTGCCATTCCCACGAATACCTGCAACACTGGTTTGGAAAATGGGAGTGAGCCAAACGGGCTCAGTGGAAACTATAAGAGTTCGTATAGAAAAATAGCTTAGAAATCATGCATGCCATGCGATGCAATTTAATGAAAGTAAATTTAGTTTATAAGCTGCTTCTCGGTAATAAATCACATTTCTCTTTGTATATACAAATATAAATACATATACACATGTGAAGCAGCTAATGCATGGAAACCTTTCGTGAAATGTATATATAATGCCCCCAACCCAAAGTACAAGAAAGGCAACGTATATATATACATCATCATACTGCATATGACACAACACCACGACTAGATCTATCACATCAATCACATATATCATACTCACGTCTAGGATTTTTTCATAAATCTACTGTACAGAGATAGCCAGCAACTCGGTTTCTTCTGCCCAAGGCAGGGACCGCCTACCAGGTCCACCTAGACGCTACCTCACGCAGCCACACAGGCATACGCTACCTCACACCGCCATAAAGGCGCACGCTACAATAATACTCACGTAGCCACCAAGGCTATACGCCACCGGTAATCACCATCTATCTAGTACGAACGGAGTGGCCATCCGATATGAAATCACATAAATCATCTCATCAAAGAATATAATATAATCAAGAATATCCAAATACAAGCACAACATAAAGTATATGAAGTGTGTAGGCCAATACGCCTTAAAATCTGTAGTAGTATTGTTGTTCAACTTAAACAAGATCTGCCAAGTCCGTCAATTAGTAAAAGAAACCAGAAAATCATCAGTTTGGGAGGTTTCATATGTTTTCATCAATTTGGCCCCAAGCCAAGTCTAATACAATCAAACAATGTATATGAGTTCCCAAATAGCCTCCCATAATGATATAAAGACTTCATTTAGACAAAACATATACATGCATACTTACGGACTGGTTAGGTAAGTAGAAAATCTCATAAATTTGGTTTATAACTTAAAACACAACAACAATACCACTAATATATATAACTTTGTCCAAAATATGGTTTAAATCCCATATATGACATCATACATAAGTGTATCAAAGTCTAGCGTATATAATCGTATACGTACTTGAAGGTCATATACCAAACTTTCTTATAAATCATTTATAATTGGGGCTTTTTGTATAAAATCGTTATCGATGTCATATGTGATGCAAATCTATCAAAGTTATCCAAAGAAATTGACCCAAACCCCATGCATATGCAACTTTGAGTAAAAACCCTAGGTTTGGATTGATTTGAGATGGATAAGTTGTAATTGTAAGAAAAATTGTTAAAATACTATTGTTCCTACCTTAAGAGGGTCAATCCCTCGAAGTATTGCGGAAGAATCAAGCTGAAACCGCGTAGACGCGAAAATCCCCAATTTAAGCACAAAAACCCTAGCTATGGTGGATGGAGGTGAAGGAGGAGATGAAAATGATGATAGAGATGATGAAGATGATGATGATTTGGTGGGAATAATACACATAGATTTATCTCACAATATCCCCTCAAATCACTCCTCATTTCTCTCTCTATGGCTCTCAAATGGTGGGGTGAAATGAGGATGAAAGGAGAAGAAGAAATATATAAAAAACCTCTCCAGCACGATGTAGTCGACTCCCCACTGTTCATGGAGTCGACTCCATGGCTTAATTTTTGCCTCCTTCAGTTTTTGGTTAACAGCTCGACTTCGCACGCACTTTTGGGCATCAAGGAGTTGGAATTGGGTCTCGGCCAAAACACGAAAGTTGTAGAGGGCATTGAAATGAAGATGTGGCCGAAAACGGGGACTCATTTGGAGTTCGGATGAAGAATTTATGGTCTTCCAAAGTTGGGTAAAAATAATTAATCGCATAGATCGAAACTTGTGATTTTCGAGCCAATTTCCGTCCGAGCCACCCGAAACAACTTATGGTCATTATAACACACTTAAATATATTAATATGACTTGTTGGAGGTTTCCAAACCATACCAACCTTTCCAGAACCCAATTTGGCTATCCGGAGCCCGATTCTGCCTTATACGCGATACGGGTCATGATTCGCAAGCGATAAAGAAACCAGGTGTTACATTTCCTTTGCAAGGAGAATCAAGCGTCAAAGATATTCAAAATATTTGTTTTCATGGCAAGGAAGAAAAGAACCATCTCATGTTAAGTTCCGATGAATGAATGAAAAGTATTCAAAATACCTGTTCTATTGGCATGGGAGATTCAAAGTTCCAAAGTTGCGTCCAAATGTCAAACTTGTTAAAGACTGGCTAAATCGAGGGATGGATAGGCTAGATTCGCGAACAAATCTTCTTGAAGAGGAGGGTATGATATGATTCGGCCTAGCTCCAGTTTCTATTCAATCATGGTGGTTCGTGGCATTCCAAATGAAGATCCACACATGATGACACATATGGATATAGCATGGATATTCAAAAAGAATTCCATAGAATTTCACATGCTTGATGCAAGAATTTCAAGATGAAGAAAGCTGGAGTGGTAAAAGGCGAAAAAATCAGAAGAAGTATTTGCTTAAAGCGTGGGCACGCCAAAGCTGAGAATTGTGACCAAAAGGCAGAAGTGTTGTTTTGATAAGGCGCGGGCACCCCTTAAAGTCTGAAATTCAGCCTTATTTTTCTAATGTGTTCTCACGACCGACTAGCGAAGAATTTAATTAGTTTTATTATTATTTTGGCAGCTTCTTTATTTCTTTAATAGGCTTTTTTTTAATTAGGAGATAATATTTAGTTTGTTTCATTTTATTAGAATTCCTATTTTTAATAGGAAATAATTTCCTTATTGATTTGGGATTCTATTGTTTTGTTTACTCTTATTTAAAAGAGGCACAATATTGTTTTATTATCAAGACAATTATGATTAATTAAATTGAGAACTTTCTCTTTGTGTTCTCTAAGAACATGTTGAGCATGTTGAATTGATTAATTCACGTGTTTCTTGACTTATCAATCTAGTATCCACACTACATTATGGCATCATTCACTATACCGAGGTTCGCGCTTCTTTAACTGTTGGGTTTATGTTCCATCTTCCATCAATTCATCATATTCCAAGGTTCTAGTCTGTTTATAGACTACGGGTGAAGGATTCACAAACAACCTGGTTAGGAGTACAATCCGGGAACACGTCATTGGTATCATAGGGTACGCGTCATTGGTATCAGAGGGAACTTATACTCCACGTTATCTATATTTTATTTTTTTTGTTATTTCAATTCCATAGCCTTATTCTTTGATTCTACAAACTGGGATTTGATATATTTGATTTATAGGGTTTGTTTGAAAAAAAAAACGTGAACAATGGGTATGAATAGTTCTGTGTGAACAGTAAAAAAAATTTCTTGAAACCCTAGAATTGAATTGTTCATTGTTTGGGTTTTGATATTGCGGTACCATTACTCATAATAGAAGTCAAAATCCTTGAACCCTAGAAGTTGTTTGTTTTATTGATATTAGGGTTTAAAGCGCAATGAATTGATTTGAAATTGCAAATTGTGAACTCTTGGAAGTTGAAAATTTGAAACCCTAGATTATTCATTGATACTTATTGTTGGGTTTTATCTTGTGATTTTGATTCATATAAATTCCGTTTGGTTGGGAAAACTAGAAAACCCTAGGAAAAATTTGATTGTTATACTCGTAGGGTTGATATTCATTGGTGTTTTGTTTGAAATTCTGCTATAATTGTTCTAGCAATTCTAGAAATTCGTTTAGCTCATTAATATTGCTAGAATTTGGTTTATTGAGTCCTTAGTATTACATTGTGAAGGCGCCCAATCTAATTGTTGGGTGTGCGATTGGTTGTTGGGGACTTGCGATATATTCATATTATTCAACTTGTTTTAAAAGTTCTAAAGACAAATTGTGAGTATATAATTATTTGTGTGACAAACACGAGCGAAAAAAAAATCGAAAGAAATCAATCGAGTGAAACAGGTAACGGAGTGCATGAAATTTATTTTTCTTTATTTGTACTAATCCTTGTTTTGGCAACGATAATGTCTTATTTTAATTTTGAGCAAAGTTCGCCATATGAGGACTTTAAAAGGGATAGCGCACGAGTAAGAAATCTAGAAATTAAAAGGCACAAGTGGTTAAATGAAGCTCCTAACAGGGGAAGGAGAAGACAAAATTTGAGTAGTTTCAAGAAGAAAAAGTCTTCCATGTTTGAAGATGAAGATTGCCGTAGGTTTGAGGAGATGGTTGCCACAGCCCATGAGCAAGCTAAGAGGAGGAGCAACTCATTTCCTAGCCAAATGCCGAATGAAGTTAAATCCAAACCTCCCGTGGATAGTACAGCTTCCATTGAACCTATGTCATCATTGAAGGTCATGGAAACTAAGCAGTTGGGAGAAATTGAGGAACAAGCCGTAAAAGATGAATTGATAGCTGAAAATGGAATCCCAAGCGTGCGAGCGAATGTATTTCGAACTAGATGCCTTGTGCAAGAGAAGGTATGTAGTTTGATAATTGATGGAGGAGTTTACACAAACTTTACTAGCACAACAATATTGAGAAGTTGAATCTACCTACGCTCAAGCACCCATATCCTTATAAGTTGCAATGGCTGAATGATAAAGGAGTGATAAGGGTGAATGAGCAAGTGCTTATTTCTCTTGGCATTGGAAAGTACAAGGTTGAAGTTTTATGCGATGTGGTTCCAATGCAAGCCGGCCAAATAATTTTGTGTCAATAATGGCAGCTCAATAGGCAAGTCTGACAAATGGCGTTTCCAATAAGTACTCTTTCAAGATGAATGAGAAAACTGTTACTCTTGTTCCATTGCCACCAAAGCAAGCTCATGAAGATCAAATGAAGTTACAAAAAGAGAGTGATCAAAGGAGAGAAAATGAGTAAAAGAAATAGTGTAGTGAGCAAAAGAAAAAGAGTGGCGAGGAAAATAAAGAGAGTATAGAGAGGAAAAGAATAGAGAATGAGATCTCAGGCGAGTGCAAAGAAAAGGGTTGCGAGAAAAAAAGAAACTCAAGAAGTAGTCATTGAAGGGCAGCTTGAGAGGAAAATAAAATATAGTGATGAAAAGAGAAAGGCTGAGGTAAAAGAGAGAGAAAATGAAATTTTAGTGGTCTCCAGTGAGAATGAGTCTGAGTGGAGACAAAAGAATTGTTATGCAAAAATGAGTGGGGGGGTATTTTTAAATACTAACAAATTTAACCTGAATTTGCATATTTCTACTTTTTCTTCATTGTAGGAAATTGTTGACCAAAGTCGAGGGCAAGTGGAGTTAGAACATGGCAAGCAAGTTTTAAAGCAAAGAGTTGGTGATTTTTCTAAGTTGGACTTGGTAAGTTGTTGTGACGTTGTTGTACACGATGGCGGGTTTAATGTACTTAATATAAAACAGATATAATAGAAAATCACATGTAAGGCCACATTTTTCAGAAAATTTTGGCATGTGGAGTTCCTATTTTCAATAAAACCAAACCTATAAATAAGAAAATAAAGCTTAACTAGAAAGTTAACTCCACATCCATAATGATTTCTAATCTATACAAATCTAATAGTTCAATATATATATATACCAATCCCTCCAACAAGGTCCCAGAATAAATAAATAAATGGCCTTTACAAAACTTATAAAAATAAATTAATACAAATTAATGATACAATAAAGTCTAATGGTTCTAACATCTATAATCCATAAGGAATGAGTCATCCATGGACGACTATAAACGTTTAGGGTCATCAGAGGTTTCTAATTTCAAATATGTGCTGCCCCAAGGAGATACCTGCAAAACTGTTGAAAAATGGGAGTGAGCCAAACACGGGCTCAGTGGAAACTATAGCAACTATAATAAAATACACATACAACTTGAGATAATGAAAGTAGTAATATACTTATGTTATCAATATAGGTATGCAATACTCTAATCTGTAAAATAGTACACTGAGTCTTCACCCATCAAAGATGAGCGTCCAAGCTGCTCTGCAAAGTTAGCTTGTCCCAATGGCTCAATATATATATATATATAATACATGCATGCTATGCACATAGCATGATGTCCCAACCCAAAATAGAAAACTTGTTTATTCAAATTACAAATGAAATATCAATCATAAGTAAAAATAGTAAAATAGTAATAAGAGCGTAGGCACTAATCTTATAATTACAATCTCTAGTCCATCTGACTCGTATCTTTATATCTTAAGTCCAATTATCTCAATTCGACATCTAGGATTTTTTGACTATGCACAGCGATAGCGACCTAAGCCCCCAAGGCTGGGTCCCCCTGTGGACCACCTAGATGTGCAGGGTATGGCGCCTCGTGCGGTCCCCCTTACTGGACCATAGAGTATGCCGCTCCCAAAGCAAGATCCCCTAGCTATGCCGCTCCCAAAGCGGGGTCCCTTTACGCGAACCAGGGTATGTAGCCATTAAGGCTAAGTCAACCCCATGGACTATTAGTGCATGTCTGAGCTTAAAATAACATGTTTACGAAAATAGTGAATGCCCCAGTAAATTATATATATATATATACCTTACATATGTACACAACCCATACATATATCGCATCTCTATATACACGTAGATATCTCCAATTACATCTTCGTAGTACTTTTACCTACCAACGGTGCATCGAGTTCCTTATACAAACTATATGTGCCATCAAAATATGTGTAAGTGATAGATAGATTAAACTTATGATGCATTTAATATATATATATATATATATATATGCCATTAGGGAATCAATATCATCGCCTACTTATATCCATGTATTACTTGAACTATTCTGACGAGAAAATACTAGTTTATTTGCGATAATTTCTTGGCTCATTAAGAAACCATCCATAAAGCAATTAGTCTATAAAATAGCACAAGTATATCATGGATATAATCACCATATCCTTTGGTAGAGAAATTATGTATTAATTCGCCATTTAGTAAATGTGTAACTAAATTTGGAAATAAAGTTCTTGCTAAAATAGTGGGTCTCTACCAAAGTCCTGATATTAACAATCCAATGGCATATAAATATACATCCTCTACATAATGCAAACATGATGTTTGCACAACCCATCTCATGTACTAAATAGAATTATATATATATATATATATTCCCAAAGCTTTTTATAGTATGTAAACAATTGCTAGCTAAGCACACTAATGTGGGAGTAAGTTTACTTATATATACTTATCAAGTAAATCCCTCATCAACTCCAAAACATATATATATATATAGAAGTCTTATAGCACGAGGTTCGTAACAAAACCCTTATAGTTTAAAACTTGTATAAACTCTCATTTCTTAGATCATAAAGTAATACGCACGTACGTATATAACCATAAACTGAATGCACGCACATATGTGCTAGTGGGTATCACTTAGGGCTTATGATATTCTATCATATAATAAAATACTCCCATATTAACATGAAACTACAACAAAACTTGTTCAAATCAAGAGAAATAATCAATAAATTTTAACCCACAACCCCCTGTATATGCGTATCAACAATTATATAAGAAAAATACCCAATTTGCTAAGAAAATAAAGATGCAACACATAATCTTTGAAATTGAGCTTAGGTACTAGTGTTCCCACCTTATCTAAGCCAATATACGAAGGTTTGAAGTGCCGAATCAAGCCGAAAGTGGAGCTAGCATAAAATCCCCAAATCTTGATGGAGGATGGAGATGCTTGATGAAGTTGTAGGAAGCTAGGAACCATGTTAATTTCATCCTTACAAGTCTCTCTCTCATCTCTCTCGAGCTGCTCTGAAGGAAGGAGAGAAAAATGGATAAGGAAGGAGAAAGAAAGAATGAACATCAAAGAGGAAGGAAAGGGGTTAAAAAACCCGATGAGGTACCTCTGATCGATCAGATGGTACCTCTGATCGATCAAAGAACACCTTGGCTAAAGTCCCTCATTTTACTTCAAAAAAACGCAGTTTTCGCGGCCCCCACGAAACGACTTCTATTCGACTCGGCCTTCAAACGAAAGTTGTAGAGGGGAATGAGATGAATACATGGCCATAAATGGGAACTCATTTGGATGTCATATAAAGAAGTTATGGCCTTCCAAAGTTGGCCAAAAACTCAATTCGGCAAAAGTTCAATTTTTCGCCGTTAGCCGCCAAACTCAACCGCGGCTTCCCGAAATACGTTCTAACCATACACGCATACTTAACATCATTAAAATAACATATTAAAAGTATAGGCTCAACCATAGAGGTCCCGGAATGAAAATCAACTCCTCAAACGAATGTTTGGCCTTAAACAAGTTAAGGAGGAGGATTGACTCGAAAATGAAATACGAGGGTGTTACAATCTCCCCTCCTTAAGAGGTTTCGTCCTCAAAACTCAGTGTACGATGGGTAAGATACAAAATAACACTCCCGATAGTGTCAGTCTCCCCTCCTTAAGAGGGCACTTACAATTCATAGTGTAATATTCTAACTTTGGATACTTGAGTAGCCACTACTAATAGAGAACAAATGAATAATGGATTCTAGGGCACATAAAGCCTTCATCGATGTTTGATCCGAACAAGGGATAGAGAAAAAATGACTCTAAACGCAGTTTCTCATTATTAGGATGCTAAAGGATATCGAGCAATAAAGCTACGGATATACAAGGTCAAATTGATCCATTGATGCTATCCACGGTCAATTATGAAAGAGTTCTCAACATGTGGATCATCATTTTGAATTTCCATGCTCTTTCCTTGTGCGTCATCATGTGTGGACCTTTATTTGAAATGCCACGAACCACCATGATTGAATAAAAACTGGAGTTAGGCCGAATCATATCATACCCCTCTTCTTCAAGAAGATTTGTCATCGAATATGGCCTATCCATCCCTCAATTCAGTTAGTCTTTAACAAGTTTGACTTTCGGACGCAGCTTTGGAACTTGGAATCTCCCATACCAATAGAACAGGTATTTTGAAAACTTTCCATTCCTCATTTGAAACTAAACATGAGATAATTCTTTTCTTCCTTGTCATGAAAACAAATATTTTGAATATCTTACACACTTGATTCTCCTTGTAAAGCAAAAGTCCTCGAAGTTTAAATCATGCTGCAATGCGATCCTTCGCAACTTATTGAAGAATTCTATCAATAGAAAGTTTGGATGTACATCAAAGCGATCAACTCCAATGAAGTCAATATTATCAACTTTCAGTTCCAGTTCTTTGGCTAGAATCTCTTCTCTTCCCTTTGCAAGGATCCCTCTCGCTTTCATGGCTGCCTTGGAAATTCCTTGCTCTCCTTCACAACTAATTCCCATATTCCTTTCACTCTCTACGACTGCCATGTTATTCAATTCCTCCACTACAACCTGCTTACCAACAGTCCTCAAAATAGAACATGCAGACGTATTCTCATCTATGCCAAAAGTGCACTTTTTGAGGTTAGCGCTTCAAAACTCACCATAAGGAATTGATCATTCAAACTAATCGATAAGCAACAATTCAAATTACTATTGCTACATGGAAGTATGAAATTTAAATGTTCAAAACCCTTCAAAACAATTTTTCCCAACAGTGGATTCAAAACTTGATTATTTAAATTCACTAAAGCATTATTCAACATCAAAGAATTAGTTATCCATTCAAACAATCCTTGTTTTGTTTTAAATCCAAATAATTTCTTCGAAGAACAACTTACCAACTCCAACTTAGAAAACTCACAAAAACTGATACGACCTACGGTGAAATCGCTCGAAACCCGCAAACACAACGAATTGGTTGTGCGAACCTCGACACAGACACACACGAAAACCATAGCAAATTAAGAACCTGGACCGTTTCTACAATCAGATTAGGATGGAAACCGAAGACACCACAACCGGGTGCGGAATACCGATTGATAAGTCTGGTGAACGCCACGGACAAACCGATAAGTTCAAGTAGTTCGTGAAGAACCAAAGAGGATTAAATCACTCAATCTTATTATGAATAAAGTCTTAGATAATAAAATAAAACAATGAATCCCCCTTTAAATAGGGAGAAGAAAACTTAGGCCACAAGAAACCAATCCAATAAGGAATCCTCAAACAAATCCTAATTGACTAAGGAAAATATTCCTAATTAAATAATGAAAACATTCCTAATTGAATAAGGAAATAATTCTTATAATTAAACCTAGTTAAAATAAAGCTTCTAATTTATTCTAATGGGCCTCCACAAGTTGATTTAAGCCCATGTAGCCTTGACCGCATCATTCCCCTCCTCTTGAAAAGGATTTGCCCTCAAATCCGTGTTAGGTTGTACACAAATCACCCACTTTTCGACAAAATTAATCCTTGAATGCCTCTTCGAAGCTTGATATCTTCCATGCCAATAGAACAAGTACTTCGAATATTTACGATGCTTGAAATTCCTTGCCTTTCGAAACTCATCAAACTTCTTGCCATGCAATAATTCATTTTTTTCTCAATTTGTTGAAAAAGTTAACTAGCTGGTAATTCGGAAGAATATCAAACTTATCAACGCCAATGAAATCAATATGCTCAATTTCAACAATCTTTAAATCTAATCCTTCAACTTGAATATCCTCTTTTTTCTTAGTGACAATGACGTTCGTGTCAATAGCTATCTTTGGAGCTTCATGCATAATGTTTTGTACTTGAATAATATCTTCTCGCTGTACTTCTTCATCTTCTTTTACTTGCACACTTGGAACTATGCTTGCATCCAACAATTCGCATTGTAGATCACTCTCTTCATTAGATTCTAGTTCATTATTTGATAATGGCTTGGATATGGCTTCTTTCTCCTCCTCTTTACATTGATTTGATTCGCAAAAGGTTGCATTCGGACTTGACTCTATGCTGCCCATCATGTTGAATTCAATTCCCGGATCCCAATCATCTTCAACCCTATTTTTTCTAGGATGAATTCTCCTTCTCCCATTAGGATCATTATGTGATAGCTTGCCTTGTCTCTTCTCAACTTGATCTAGATTTTTACAAACTTTTGCCAACCGCTTATGAAGTGGATCAAATTCCTCTCTAAAGACCTTTCTCAACTCAGCAAGGAAAGCCTCGGTAATCAATTTTGAATCATCCATAACTTTAAATTGCAAATCACACTTTTTTTTTTGCAGGTGCTATCGTAAAACTGCTATAACTTTTGATTGCACCGTTGGATCGGGCTGATTTTCGGATATGTTGTTCGGAACGAAAAATTATAATAATTGCGCGGAAAATCAGGACGATCCGAGGCTGTTTCGATAGTGAAAAAACACAATTTTCGACAACCAGCGGGAATTTTTTAATTTTTTTTTGAAAAAAAATAAAAAATTGGAACTTTTTTTTTTTTTGGAACCAAATTGAATCTCTAACAAGAACAAGAAATAAAAAGATAGAAAAACCTGAATGTAGAAGCTCTCCTCTGATACCAACTGATACGACCTACGGTGAAATCGCTCGAAACCCGCAAACACAACGAATTGGTTGTGCGAACCTCGACACAGACACACACGAAAACCGTAGCAAATTAAGAACCTGGACCGTTTCTACAATCAGATTAGGATGGAAACCGAAGACACCACAACCGGGTGCGGAATACCGATTGATAAGTCTGGTGAACGCCACGGACAAACCGATAAGTTCAAGTAGTTCGTGAAGAACCAAAGAGGATTAAATCACTCAATCTTATTATGAATAAAGTCTTAGATAATAAAATAAAACAATGAATCCCCCTTTAAATAGGGAGAAGAAAACTTAGGCCACAAGAAACCAATCCAATAAGGAATCCTCAAACAAATCCTAATTGACTAAGGAAAATATTCCTAATTAAATAATGAAAACATTCCTAATTGAATAAGGAAATAATTCTTATAATTAAACCTAGTTAAAATAAAGCTTCTAATTTATTCTAATGGGCCTCCACAAGTTGATTTAAGCCCATGTAGCCTTGACCGCATCAAAAACCTTGTATTAGAACTTACTTGCCATGTTCTAACTCTATTTGCCCTTCTTAGCTTTGGCCAACAATTTCCTACAATGAAGACAAAAAATAGAAATATGCAAATTCGGGTTAAATTTGTTACTATTTAAAAATACGTACTCATTTTTACACAACAATTCTTTTGTCTCCCCTCAGACTTATTCTCACTAGAGACAACTAAAATTTTCTTTTCTATTTCTTTTACGTATTAAAGAAATAAAGAAGCTGCCAAAATAATAATAAACTAATTAAATTCTTCGCTAGCCGGTCGTGAGAACAAATTAGAAAAATAAGGCTGAATTTCAGATTTTAAGGCGTGCCTGCGCCTTATCAAAACAGCACTTCTGCCTTTTGGGTCACAATTCCCAGCTTTGGCGTGCCCACGCTTTAAGCAAATACTTCTTCTGATTTCTTTGCCTTTTTCCACTCCAGCTTTCTTCATCTTGAACTTCCATGCCCAATCTTTAGGAACTCCTCGGAATGCATGTTTATCATTTAGCTTCTTATATCAAGCATGTGAAATTCTATGGAATTCTTTTTGAATTTTCATCCTCTATCCTGGTGTGTCATCATGTGTGGATCATCATTTGGAATGCCACGAACCACCATGATTGAATAAAAACTAGAATTAGGCCGGATCACATCAATAACACTCCAGATAATTAATAAGAAGAACATCCATACAAGCCGACTTCGCACTTTGAAGAACTACACCAGGAGACTACACTTCATAAGCCGAGTGTCCATTAGTAGTGCTACTACTTTTCAGATCTTACCATTCCCTTAGTAGCGCCGCATGAAACCACTCCACTGTTAAGGAAACTCATCTAATCCATAACACATAGTCCAATAGGAAGGTAATATACACCGAGTGGGCTCTTATTTGTGGACTTTCAACCACGGGTGGAGTCACCCCCGAGTGTTGATGATCGAGACTAAAGACTTTATGGATGTCAGGACAGACAGGGGAGGAGGCTGGCTAGCAGCTAAAAGGCTTGTAGTTTGGGGGCTGGGGAAAAGCCGAATTG
Organism: Lonicera japonica; assembly: GCA_021464415.1. Taxonomy (NCBI): domain Eukaryota; kingdom Viridiplantae; phylum Streptophyta; class Magnoliopsida; order Dipsacales; family Caprifoliaceae; genus Lonicera; species Lonicera japonica. The sequence continues at coordinate 18,697,669 of CM038468.1, forward strand.
AAAGAAAAGGTGCGAATGAACGAACATAAGGCGTGTCTAGCTGATATGATCCGGTCTAGCTCCAGTTTCTATTCAATTACAGGGATAGAGCATGGAAATTCTAAAGGAATTCCATAGAATTCCACATGCTAGATGCAAGAAGCTTAAACGATGATTATACATTCCACGGGGTTCCTAAAGATTGGGCGTGGAAGTTCAAGAGGTTAAAACTGCAAGGAGGCCATTGGAATAATTTAGAAGATATTAATTTAACTTGTTTTTAAATTAATATGGCTTCTTGAGTCTCATTATTCAATTCGGAATTAGATTAGTGAATGATCAATTGATAAGTAAAGAATAATACGAATAAATCAATTCGTAATCATTCAACAAGTTCTTAAGAACTCAAAAGTGAAAACACTCTAATTTTATTAATAATAATTAACCCTTTAAAACAATGAATCCATCTCCTTGAAATAAGTGAACAAAACAATTAGAAACCTGGAATAATCCTAATGCAATAAGGAAACTAATAAACACTCTAAAATAAGCGCAATACATTCCTAACATGGAAATACTCTAAATAATAATTATCTACAATCCTTATGCTTTAAGAAATATAAAATAAATAATTAAAAGTAATTAAATTATTCAGCCATCCGGTCGTGAGAACAAGCAAGAACATAAGGCTAATTTCTTGGCTAAAGAGGGCTAGGCTCGATCACATCAACAAATACTTTCAAGATTTGATGGTTTTCGGTTCTGGAAGCTTCTGGTAATTCTCGCAACTTCTAGTCCGGGTGGCCTTTTTGCTTCCTTCTGACTTGTATCACATGTATATAGTATATATGCATGTATGAATGCTCGTGTATGCATGTGTGCTCGTTTCTTTAAAGATCAGGATTTTTGCGAGAGTCACATTTAAATAATTAAATAATCTTAATACATTACATATATAATATATATAAAGGTACACAATAATCAAGACACGCAAAATAAAATCTATGTGTGCGTAGATATATAAGTAGTACAAAATTAAGACTCATGCTATGCCATTAAAAAGGAAATAATATAAGTAGTGATACAATACACTAATGTGGTGAACCATAACTAGAGAAAAGAATTTGTTAAACTCCAATTTATGACCACACATTGAGGAGAAAATATAAGCCCTTCTCATGTTCTCTTCCACAGAAACTCATGCACATAATTAAACACCTGTAAAAGCTCACCCCTATAATTATTCACACACAGGCCATCCTCCTCTTATATAAATATATATATATATATATGTATGTGTTTATATTTAAAGTATAAATGCACATATCACACATTTATAATTAAGGCATGCACTTAGTCAAACAAATCACTAACACCTTCACCTGAATTAAATCCGACAAAATGAAAACGGATATTTTTTAGTATTTATATATACACGAAGCAAGATGATTTTATACATGCATATTCATACTCAAAACATATTTAAATATAGGGGATTGATTTGGTGTAGTCTTCCCACCCAACTATAATATTAAAGAAATTAATTGATATCTAGAACAAGAAATCTAACCCGAATACCAAAAGCTAGGTTGCCTTCCCTTTCTTGCCTAAACCCAATCATCGTCTCGTTCCCGATTGCTTTGTAATGGTGGCTACACTAGTTCTCTCCTTCCCAAAATTATTAAAAGGATAAAACCCTAGCACCCATTTGTTCTCCCATTTTTAAATGTGATACCCACGTTCCACATAAGTAATTTTTGTTTACTCTCTTAAAAACTTATCTATATCCTTTTCTAATAAGAGTCCTAGAAGACTAAACTATACCAATTAACCTTGGAGTTCCAAAAGAAATCAAATGTTGTTAAATCCCCCCATGTTATCCTCCTCCAAAATTGACCTTATCTAGCCATTAATTACTAAAATAAAACTAATTCATATAAAACAATATAAAAACTAATTTACTAATAAACTTGCTATTACATTAGTTGTTCTTAAATTAACTTCATAAATGATGATGATGATGATGATGATGATGATGATGATGATGATGATGATGATGATGATGATAATAATAATAATAATAATAATGCCATTAAATGATCATATAATTATTTTATCAAACGTAACAACGTGATAATATATACATATATATGTATAATTATTTCTCAACATAATAAAAAGAGTTCAAAGATTCTTCGAGAGGTCTAGTGTCTCAAATCCTCTTGATGAAAGTGGGTCTAGTACAGCTACTCCAAAGCCTAGCTTAGCATGATGGATCGACTAAATGTTGTACTCAACTCGAAAGTGAGGGAACGCCTTAAACACAAGGAGCAAGTTCGACTTCCCTGTTTGTTAATTATAGAAGGGTTATTAACGATAAGATACATGTTTTAAAATTGAAAACAATAGGTGATGGAAGTTTATTTGGCATTAGGCACTACACCAAAAACAGGATTTTGTGACTGCCAAAAATAGTCACAAATAACTGTCACATAAATGGCTGTCACCGGATTATTTGTGATTGCCAATCCTACTACAATTAAACATATATATATGATCAAAGAAACTTAATCCAAATAGGATAGTAAAATCAATCATGAATTGAAGTTCAAAATCAGCAAAAGTAGTAATCAATTGAGTGAAAGAACATCACACCTAACTTAATTCAACATATAGCCCCTCATATAGCCTATCCCCCCCACCCAACATATAGCCCCTCTCTCTCCGCCTTTTTCTCTCTCTCTAAAAACACACTAACAAAACATATTCATGTCCAAAAAGACACCACCACATTAGTTTCTTTTGCCTTTTTGTTTTATGTGCTTCCTATGCAATTGTCCATGCCTGTTTGTGGGTACCCTTCAAGAATCAAGAACCCCAAAGGATTCCAATTCTTTTCCTTATTGAGAATAATTTATTTTATTTTATTTTTAACAAAAGTGGGTTGTTTTCATGGAAATTGATCTAAACCACGAAGTGACTGATGTGGAGAAAAATGGGTACTATTGTAATGGGGAGTGTAACGGGTGATGATGGGTGTTTTTTGCTGGTATTTGTCTTCTTCAAATTCCTCATCATGTTCTTAAACAAATAAAAAATTACCTAAACACAATATTTATTTCCAATCAAGTTCAAACCCACTTTTTCATGAATCTCGTTTTCATTGTAATAATTTTCTCCCTTTCCTTTCATTTTCATTAAATGTATACAAGTAAAATGAGAATTTAGTAACAAATACAACCACCTATCATATTATATAAAATTAGTTGATAAAATTATAGGCAATGTCACCTGTGCTGGAGGAGATTATATGAAATGATTCATATTTACATTCACCTAACCTCCTTGCATCTGAATAGGGCGAGAGTGAATTTGTAGAGTGGGATCTGAGAGTGAAAATGGTGAGACTTGAATCTGAGTGTGAGATGATCCCAACCACTTCTTGAATCTGAAAGACGAACAAAATCCACTTCTTTGAGATGGACAAGCACCTAATCTAACCCTTTTGCATTTGAATACGACGAGAGTGAATATGTAGAGTGGGATTTTAGAGTGAAAATGGCGAGAACCCTAATCAATTTCTTGAATCTAAATGTGAGATGAAGCCATCTCCTTCTTGAATCTAAGTGTGAGATGAACAAAACCCATTTCCTTGATCTAAACGTGAATCTTAGCAAGAATGGAGTATTACGGCTGAGAATGAGAAAGTCATCGCAAGAGTGAGATAAAATATCATTAGGGTTTGTGATATAAAACATTAAATGGTATCATTTTATACATTGCCGGTCAAAAACTTGGATTTGTTTTAAATTTTTTTTTACTATCAAAGGCAGTCATAATATTTTTATGACTGCTGTGACGCCCCGAATTACGTTAGGAGGTTTAGGCATCCGGAACCCGGTTAATCACGTTGTCGTACGCGACGGAGGGTCTGAAGTTCACAATTTAAAACTTATATAATATAAATTATCATGTTTTAGCCTTATTTTGGAAAATTTCGGCAGAGCGCTGTCTTCGGTGAATTTTTGAGAATTATCCATCCATAATATCCATGAGGAAACTTCCTCTTAGGAAGTTGTAGATCTTTGAATTACTTTTTTGTGGATATAAAGATCACCTCAAATGGAGTTCTGAGTAAGAAGTTATGGTCAAAATACTAACAGTGCACCAGATTTTATTCATCAGTCGACTGATGGGATTGATCACTATACTGAAGGGGTCCTGAGCCCGATTATAAAGGCAAAACAGAGCTTATTTCGTCCATATCGTATACACTAACCTAGAGAGCTCCGAGGGGACAAATGGGGGGTTATTTTGGGAGCTTTTGAAAAGGTTTGACCACCCCTACATATGATTCATCATTTGAATCATCACCATCATCATCTTCCTCTTTAATTCCTTTCCTCCAATAATAAGGGTTTCAAGCTCAACTTTGGGAATTTCGCAATTTCTCGAACTACGGCTCTATCCACTGCTTTTAACCTCGAAAATATGCTTAATTGAGTTGGGAACACTATTACTCAAACCTATTTTCAAGTTATATTGTGTTATATGTTTGATTCACACCAATTTGGGGGGGGGGGGGTTAGCTTAATTTTAAAATTTGGCTCGTGCATGGGATTGAGTTGATATTCTTGCAATCTTTTGGTTGATTTATAACTCATATAACTCCATTTTAACGATTCATAAAGAATCTCCCATCATTTGGTAGTATACATGAAGATTGGTATAAAACCTATTTAAATGTGTACGCTAACGGATAAGAAATTGGAACATGCATATATAATTGATAGAATGATCAGTTTAAATTGTGTTTTGGCTACGATTACTCATATATGAGATATTATTGTTGTACTTAAGCTATGGGTTGACTATTTGTTAAAAATGTTGAATAACTGGCCATTCCATAACTACGTTGAGCAGATTTCTAAAATCATTTTGAGTAAACTATGTATTGAGATCATGTGGGGAAGTTTATATCAAACCTAAGTATTATAAAATAATTCATTATATTTGGTTTGGTTTCGATTGGACAAATCCTTGTGAAAATTCCCCAATTGGTGAAACTAATAGACGAAACTCTTAATTGAACCATAATTTGATGGACTTGGCAAACTTGGCTTAAGTTCAGCAATGATACTACTATATGATTTGGGATATTCATATATAGAGAGAATGCTATATATGTATATGTTGATTTAATATACGATTTGATATGTAAACAATATATAGTTTTATGATTGCAATTCTTTTAATGGCTACTGTGTAGCCTAGTTGAACCGTGATTAACCGGGTTCCGGAGGCCTAAACTTCCTAACAAAATTCGGGGCATCACAATTGCTCCTAACAGTCACAATATAAATTATCTTTAGTGACTATCAAAAACATACATAATTATTACTATTTTGTGACTGCCAATGGCAGTCACGAATGTAGCAATCTCCATAGTCACGAAATCCTATTTTTGGTGTAGTGAGGTTGACTTGGAATAAAGCAAATGGAGTCTATTTGCATCTATCACAAAATTCGGAGGTACAAATATTGATAGATAATACAAGATTGTGTGATTTATTTAAACGACAAATTCCAATCATACAGTTGTTGACGTTGGTGATATGCCACCCAACATTATACCTCCCAACATGACTTAAAATACTGATTGTTCCAATAGTTATGCGAAGGTTGTTGGCGTTCATGCTTTCGGTTCATGAACTTTTAAAGATGGTAGTTGTATAACTCTCGTTGCTCGTCATTTATATGCGATAAATCCACTGACATTAATGCATTTTTTTTGCATGCTCTTCTTATTTGTCTCGAGTAATTTTTTCAAGAATATTTCTTTCTCATTCTACTTCTCTAAAACTCGCTAAATGCTTCATGTGAAGGCGTAAATCTTCAAATTGTTTTGCATTTACTGTCACTTTTTCTTTGTAAAGTTTATGCACAATGCCTCAATTCTCTTAAGTTCTGCATTTGCGGCAGCCAACGCTTTAACTTTCCCCTTCTTTTTTTGTCTAACTTTGTTTCGTTCCTTTTTGTTGGTCTATTTGAATCCAGATCTTCAATGGAAATATGAGAATAATCGGAACCTATGTTAATCGAAGAAGCAAAGCTATCATTAGTTGGGCAGAAACGGGAGCATTGGGTGTTCGAACATGTTGTAGTCAAACTATAACGTTGGTGGTCCTTCAAAATTTGATAACAATGAATAAAATGGAAAGCTTTTTTTTTTATCATTAAGGTATTGTGTTTTAGCCTCCCATACCTATTTAATAAAAATATATATATAAAAAAAGTATTGTTATATAATATAAAATTAGTAGCAACTACAATTAAAAACAATATTATTAGATTAAAAAAATGAAATTAAATTTTGTTTATACCGCTCCTCTGGTTGTTCATTGCATGCTATAATTTGGCAACAAAGTGCATAACCAAAGAACTAATTAAGTTAGATCGTGACCAAGGAGATTCTAATGTCATCCGAACAAAAATTCTGAGTTGCTCATAGTATTTTGCAACAATAACTTCCCACAATTTTTCTAAAGTTTGATTAGCACCTTGTACAAGATCAATGCTTACATTAATATATGCTCGACACAAAGTTTTGTCCTCAACAAATGTAATATTAACTCCTTTTAAGTAATATTAAGCTTTAAATATATGAGAATTGGTATGAGAATATAGAGTAACGAGAGAACATAAAAATTCAAAGCTGCTAAATTTCGTGAATGAAAGAGATCAAAAACATGGAGGCCTATTTATAATTATGAAAAATGTCAAAGAGTCGTTTGGACATAATGGCAGTATTTTTGAAATTTGAAAATCAAACACACGCGATGTAGATAATTTTCCTTCATTCCCCCTTTTTCAACTTTCCCTCCATCTAATCCCGCCAAAATGCACCTAAAAATGACCATAAATATAGAGCAGAGCAGAGAAACTGAAATAAACTTCAAAACAAATAAAATTTGAGATTAATTCACCTCATTGTTGTGACTGCATGAGGAGGATTGTAAGCAAGACTTCATGGACTTACTCTGTAACATCCCGTATTTCATTTCCGAACCAATCTTCCTCAGCTTGTTTAAGGCCAAACCTCTATTTGAGGAGTCGATTTTCATTCCAGGACCTCTGTGGTTGAACCAATACTTCTAATATATTATTTTAATGATATTTAAGTATGTGTGCATGGTTAGAATGCACTTCGGGAAGCCACGGTTGAATTTAGCGGCTAACGGCAAAAAATCAAACGTTTGCCGAAGTGAGTTTTTGGCCAACTTTAGAAGGCCATAACTTCTTCATACGAAGTCTAAATGAGTCCCCATTTGCGTCCATGGATTCATCTCATTCCTCTCTACAACTTTCATTTGAAGGCGGAGTCGAATATAAGTTGTTCCGGGATTCGAAACGGGCCACAAAAACTGCGATTTCTTAATGAAAAAATTGAGGAACTTCAGATTGTGCCTTCTAATCGATCAGAGCAAGCCCGGCGGATTTATAACCCAATTTCTCCCTCTTTGACCCTTCATTCATTCATTTCTTCCATCTCCATTTGGTTCCATCTTCAAGTGTGAGCTTGAGAGAGGTGGGAGTTTGCTTAAGAGAGGTTCTAAAGAGGGATTCCTCTAGCGTCTTTATCTTACACAAACCCCCCATCATCATCATGTCCATCTTCCTCTCCAAGCTCCTTCCACCATTTTTAGGGCTTTTGGAGCTCAAAGTGGGGATTTGTGAAATTATGCTTTCCGTCTTGAATTAACGGTAAGTATTCAAGGGATTACCCTATATAGGTGAAAACACTAGTACACAAACTTAATTTCAATTATTAAGTATTGAATCTATGTTTTCTAACAAAAATTGGGATTTTTCTTATAAATTGGATTGATGCTCATAAATGGAGTTTTGGGGTGTGATTTGTTGATACTTCTCTTGATTTATATATGTTTGTCATAAATTAATGTTACTTTGGAAAAATCTCATTATACACGAGAATGTTGCAAGTCGTAGTCGAACCCACTAGCGCGTGTGCGTGTATACTTAGTTGAGACTATATATATATATATATAATATTATGGTTTTATAAAGAGGAGTCTTGTAAGAGTTAAGCTTGATAATATGTAAGTCATAGCCGTAATTGTCTGAATATAGGAATCTCTTCACTTACTAGTGCATCACGAGTTGTCGTTACTATTCGATAGCACGTTTACTTAGTCCGTGAATATTTTATATCAATTTATGATCTACAAGGAGAGATTATATATATGGCATACTTACTAGTTCCTATATATATATATATATGTTTTTCAGTTGTAAAGGAACTACTTTGATAAGTATACAAGAAACTCCATTTGCACATTTGTGTGCTTAACTAGTAATAGTATACAACCACAAAGTGCTTTGAATGTATACTTTATTTAGAATCTTGAGATGGAGTCGTACATATATATTTCTTATGTTATGAATATAGCATACACATGCCATTAAAATTACTAATACCATGAACGTGGCAAAGACCCACCATTTTGGGTAACAAACCTCGTAATATTTTTTGTGTTACAGGCTTGACAATAATGGGTTAATCAAAGATTTAACTATCAAAACCACTATGATTATATCCATGCGATGGATACCCTATAAAATGGGCAAATTACCTTGGGTTCAGTTTTTTATTAGCCCAAGAGCTTAATACTAAAAAATTACTAGTTTGCTCATTAGAATTATTCAAGCGTTGCATTGATATAATCATGCGATGGTATCAGTTTCCTAAAATGACAAGTGTACGTTAGGTCCATCTTAAGTTGTTTCTATTTTCGTTGTTTATGAATCTGTCAACTTATATAATACATATATAATTAATAGAAGGATCAGGCATTGTGCATAGAGAAATATGTATATATGTACATATATGTATGATCTGTATATAAGTATGATCTTTAAGAATACTGTCTATTGATGTTTTGGATTTGTAAAGCACTAATGGTTCATGGGGTTGACTTAGCCTTAGTACCTACATACCTTGGTCTGCGTAGAGGGACCTCGATTTGAGAGCGGCATACTCCATGGTTCCTAGGGGGACCCCACGAGGCGGCATACCCTATAACATCTAGGTAGTCCATGGGGGACTCAGCCTTGTGGGCTGCATAACCTAACCTTGGGGGCTTAGATCACGATCGCTATGACAGTCGAAAAATCTTAGATGCCAGATGAGAGATGAGATTGACGGTTACTAGATTGGTGCCTACATTTATTCTATGACTATATTATCTCGAAGATACTTTGTTACTGAATTATTTCAGTACTTTGATGATATTTATATTTATTTATCTTATTTTTGGGTTTGGGGATGGCATCCTTTGTGCATTGCATGTAATGTAGTTTTATTATATTTAAGTAGAGTGATATATATATATATACATGTAGACTACATATGTCGGAATAATATCAACAGATAGATACGACTTTTGCTACTTTCATTACTTCACGATGCATGTGCTTTCCTATTATACTTTTAGTATACAAACCCTTATAGTTCCCACTGAGCCCGTATTTGGCTCACTCCCATTTTTCAAACCAATTTTACAAGTATTTCCTTGGGGCGGCATGAATACGTGATTAAAACCCTCTAATAACCTAAGACTACATATAGTCATCCATAGACGACTTAGCTCGTCTATATAGTAATTTGTATAAACCGTGTAACTTCATTGTATCCAAGTTTATTCATAAGAGATGTAAAGCTTTTTAAATAATTGTTGGGACCTTGTTGGAGAGATTGCTTGATGATTAATGACTTTAAAGGTGTGGAGTTATGTTTCTAGTTAAACTTTCTTTCATTATTTATAGGTTGAATTTATTAAACTTACGAACTCCACATGCCGAAATTTTCTAAAAATGAGGCTTTACATAATAATTTATATTATATAAGTTTTAAATTATGAACTTCGAACCCGTCGTCGCGTACGGCACCGTGATTAACTGGGGCTTGGAGGCCTAAAACCTCTTCACGTACTTAAACCTGGGTAAAAGATTTAGAGCTTGTCCAATCTTTGGTGTAGGTTATTTTTAGATGTTTCTCTATTTGTATTTTATTAAAGCAAATGTAATATAAATTTTTTGGCAAATCTAGGAAAATGGTTATGGTTTTTTCCAGTGGATAGATCCTCCCATGTGTGCTAGGTCAAGAGAAATCATTCCTAGGCTATTGAGGAAAGTGAAAAGATGAGATACTGAAATTGCAAAGTATAAGAAGTTAGCTCGGATCTTGGTCTTTGTATTTGGCACACCCGTTCCGGAGATGTTATACAAATCTCATAGTCAAGGTGGACTAATAATAGCTAATAATCATAATTTTCAAATATAAAACTTCAATAACTTGCAGAAACTGAAAAACATTTGGAAATAAACATCACTTTAATTTTATAATAAATATCCATCTTCTAAGTCGTTTATACAACCACCATCATCAAAAGACACAACATGTAAAAATAATTCCCAACGACTTACAATACACATTAGGGTTAACATAACCCTTTTATCATATTTCCCACCAACACTACCTCCCCCACGGGTGTAGATATAGCCAAACTACAATCTAGCAATGACAATGGTCTACCAAGATGCATTAAATTTGTGACATCCCATACATTATTTTTTATTGATACTATTATATAGGGAAATGATCTTAAGAGGACCAATTTTTTGGTCCTTAAATGCGGACCAATCAATTTGAGGGGGTAAATAGATGAATTTTTTGATGAAACTTTGTGTAAATGATCTCCATGATTAGTAGATCACCTCCACCAAATTTTATTGAAAAATTCAATCGGGAAGAGGGTTAATTAAAAAATTGATATATATGCACTTTTTTTGCCGTTAAAATTTAAGACATTTAGCTAACCTACTTCCCGATTGAATTTTTTGATAAAATTTGGTAGAGATGATCTATTAATCATGGAGATTATCTTCACCAAGTTTCATAAAAAAATTCATCCGTTTACCCCCTTAAAATGATTGGTCCGCATTTAAGGACCAAATAAATGGTCCTCTTTAGATCTTTCCCCCTATTATATATATATATATATATATATGTGTGTGTATTAAATATATATATATATATATTTTATGTGTGTTTTGTGGGGTATGGGGAAATTATATCCTATGTGGCTGTTTTAAAATTGGTGTCGCCGTTTTTCTTTGGGCTAACGTGGCAAATTTAAGGCCAATGGGGCCCACTTGCTCAATTCTTATTTTATAGCCTTGGTATTTAGATGGCAAGAGGTATATTTATATATATGACAGTGAGTTCACTTGTGAAGAAGCCATAGAAGTTTCGTGAGAATTTTTGGTAAAAGTAGTGGGAGTTTTATAATTATGGTGCTATTTTTGAGGTAAGGGGCTGTACTTAACATGCATCTTAATCTCTAAAGTATTTATTTATTCTCCTATACGTTGTATTCTTCTTAAATTCATTACGTTGGTTGAATTCGGTGTATTTATTTAGCCTCATTAATTGGTGTCATTTATTGATGTTGGCTAAATTAAGGTAGAACTAATTGGTGCATGGTTAAATTTACTAGCCAATCAGTCATAATAAGCCCATCGTGTAAGGCTTTGGAGATAAGTTTCAACGTGGGTTATCGGAAGGACCTATGTATGAGGCCGGTCGATGATTTGGTTGAATCTTTGGTATTGTTGAATTACCGAGATTTTTGTTTAGAATATTTTATTGTGTATAAAATATTCTATTGAGATGTTTTTCACTCCTGTGTATTATGTACTACCCACTTTCATTTTTTTATGATGCATGTGACTTGAGACGAAGTCGATTTTTGACTAGTTAGTCGGGCGCGGTGCAGTTTATTATTTTTGTTGATTAGAATAGAAATATGTTAATATATTTTAATTATAGAGAGCGGAGTTATTGTAAAGATTATGTTTTTACAAATTAATTTGATTTATAAAATGGAGTTGGATTTTAGTTATTTTATTTTTATCGCGTTTTCGGATCCAGTTGGATCGTTTTTCTGAACCAAGTTAATGGATCCTCAACCCTTGAATTATGAAAGTGCAAGAACCTTAGAATTTCGTCGAAGAGATGGAACGCAAAACCTAAACCCAACCCTTGATTGCAAGAATTGAACCTCGGTATAAGTCGAAGACGTCACAATCAATTGGTGGTGAATTGATTAATTCAAACAATTCAACAAGTTCTAGCACGAACTAAAGGTGTAAAACACTCAATTTGATTAATGATAACTTCTTGATGATCAAACAATAATGTACCTCCTTTAAATAGGAGTAAAAAAAGCCTTAGAATCCTAATTCAAAAAGGAAACTAATTCCTACTTAGAAAAAAAAAATAATAACTCCTAGAATATTTCTAATATAATAAGAAAAATAATAATTAAAATATAATAAGGAAACTTATTCAAAAATGAAACTACTAATCTAATTCCTAATTGAATAGTGAAATAAGACAACTAAAATAAACTCCTAAATAATTAAGGAAATAATATAGGAGTTTTGGACTTGTATTTTCACATCTCCAAATGTCTTCCCAACATCCTTGGCTGCCATTAAACACACTTTGCTTTAGAACTTCCATGCCCAATCTTTATGAACTCCATTGGCTCGGAATTTCCTTGTAGCTCTTGAAATAAGCAATTTGATAACTTTTCCTTTAAACTTCCATGCTCTATCCTTGAATCTAGGCGTATCAAAGCCTTCATTCAAAAACTCATAATACTCTCAGATTGAATTGAATTGAGGGCTAGGCAAGATCACATCATAAACTGATACGAATCACGCCAACAATGTGATGAAACCCGTAACAAAGATGTTTGAAAGATCGTTTATACAATTAGATTTAAATGGCACCGCGACCTGTTACTTATAAAGAAGCAAGAATCTTGGTATATAAGGATAGATGGATTGATGGACACCCCGACCGAACATTTATAAAGAAATGCGAACCTTGGTATACGCGAATGATGCCACAATTGATAATGATGAATCAATTGATAAGTCGAATGAACATTACGGACAAACCAGATTTGTTCAACATGTTCTAAAAGAACAAAGGAGAAAAGCTCTCACAATTCTATTAATCCATAGCTCTTTAATTAAAATAATACAATCATTCCTTTTAAATAGGGTGTAGAAAAGAAAGACTAATCCGAACACAATAAGGAAAGTAAAACAATCCTAATTGACTAAACATTCCTAATTGAATATCCTATTTGACTAAGGAAATACTTTTAAAACAATTCTAATTGAATCCACGTGCTTGATTATGTGCTAGCCTTGTCCACATCAGATTGTGACATCCCATATATTTTTTTATTGATACTATTATATGTGTGTATTAAATATATATATATTGTATGTGTGTCTTATGGGGTATGGGGAAATTGAATGCTAGGTGGCTGTTATAAAAATGGTGTCACCATTTTTCTTTAGGCTAACGTGGCAAATTTAGGGCTAATGGGGCCCACTTACTCAATTCTTGTTTTATAGCCTTGGTATTTAGATGGCAAGAGGTATATTTATATATATATGACAGTGAGTTCGCTCGTGAAGAAACCATAGAAGTTTAGTGGAAATTTTTGGTAAAAGTATTGGGAATTTAATAATTATGGTGCTATTTTTCAGGTAAGGGGTGGTACTTAACATGCATCTAAATCTCTAGAGTATTCATTTGTTCTCCTATATATTGTATTCTTCTTGAATTCAATACGTTGGTTGAATTCGGTATATTTATTTGGCCTCATTAATTGGTGTCATTTATTGATGTTGGCTAAATTAAGGTAGAACCAATTGGTGCATGGTTAAGTTTACTCGCCAATCAATCATAATAAGCCCATCGTGTAAGGCTTTGGAGATAAGCATCGACATGGTGAGGTGGGTGAGGCAGACAGTTTTTAACATGTTACCGAGAGGGACTCGTGTTTGAGGCCAGTCGATGATTTATTGAATTTTTGGTATTGTTGAATTACCGAGATTGTTGTTTATAATATTTTATTGTGTATAAAATATTATGTTGATATGCTTTTCACTCTTGCGTGTTATGTACTGCTCCCTTTCATTTTTTTATGACAAAAGTGACTCGAGACGGAGTCAGTTTTTGACTATCTAATCGTGTGCAGTGTAATTTATTATTTTTATTGATTAGAAGAAAAAGATGTTGATGTATTTTAATTATAGAGAGTGGAGTTATTGTAAAGATTTCATTTTTACAGATTAATTTGATTTATAAAATGGAGTTGGATTTTAGTTATTTTATTTTTATCGCGTTTTCGGACCTAGTCGAGTCGAGTCGTTATAGTATTAGTTATTGTGATGGTGGTCATGTTTTTCACGTCATTTGGGGGATGGGGGATGTATAAGTTGGAGATGGAGATTGTAACAAGAATGGCATGTAATAAAATGTAATCTAATTATTTAAATATGCTTTGTTTTTGTTATCTTTGCTATTCCAAACTATTTTTCCAAAGATGATTACTTTATTTCATCAAGTAATTGTAATAATACTACATATCCATCAGTTTTTCGACATAACAACCCAAATTAATTCAAAATATCATTAAAAAAACATAGTAAATAGAAGTACTTTTCTTATAACCCTAACTTGAAACAAAAAAAATAAAAAATTAATGTCATGTAGTTTGTTAGATGAAACCTGGACATATGTGCACAAAAAAATAAGAGAAGGATCATACACTACTTTTATGGAGGTTTGTTAGATGTTGCTGCTGCCTTTAAACTTGTCATTGTTATGTAGTTTCTACCCCTTTTTGAATGAAGTTTGACTGTGATTGTGGCCTTTGATGCATAGTAGTTATTGGTACTCTTTGTGGCTGTGTGAAAGGCCTCTGATGCATAGTAGTTGTTGGTGCTCTTAGTCCATGTGCTTGTGTTGTTGGCATATAAAAAGAATAGTCCTTGTACCACTCGCCTGAAAGCATACAAATGAATGTAATTGAATAAAAAAACAAGTGATCCTTACAATTGATGCATTCAATACCCATCTTTGTCCATATGCTTGTGTTGTTGGCTTATGAAGAGGTACGTGCCTTGTTCCACTCACCTAAATGCATGCAAATGAATGAAAAAAAGTGATCATTACAGTTGATGCATTCAATACCCTGCTACTAGCTGTTTGAAATGCTGGAATGGGCATACTCACATACAACACATTGACTATAACTAATACATGAACTGAATTATAAAAAGGATTTAATTGAATTAAAGTAAGCACATACTTTCTCATGCTATTGCATTGTCACTAGTTGCACCATTTTCAGTTTTTTGCATTTTACAACTCCTTTTATTGTGCCCAACTACCCTCACATTGACTACATCTCAATGAGTTATGACATTTCTTTCCAAGCTTGTGTGAATCTTGCTCTTTTTCATCCATCTACCCCTTCCTCACCTTATATTGTTTCTTCATGGCTGTTTGTTGGAAATTGGAGATGTAACAACCCGTCTAATTAAACAGGTGTTGATGGATGCTGTCTCTAATTAACAACATATAAACAACAATTTGTACAAGACAAAGAAATCTGATAAAAATTCGACATGATGTATTCGTATCTCAAGAAATATCATCCTGGATAACAAACCAAACATCATATTCCAACAAAGGTAGAATTCAAAAGAATCCAAGTTTAATAAATACAAACTAGAACATCCATAGAGTTTTAAGTACTCAAACTTAATTAAACATTACAAGTTCCACAATAATAAGATAAACAACAACTAATCCCATAGGGGCATCAAAGGCGGCTCTAAGATGAACTTGGACCTGATCCACGACCTCTACCCGAAGCATGAGGTACACCGGAAAGATAAATGAGGGAATGATTCAAAAATGGACCAATAGGAATTGTAGGGAAAAGGAAAATGCGATGCATGATCGTACCACAATATATAAGAAATTTCACAACTACAAACGTTAACAAGATTTCCCAATAACTACCAATTAATAGGAAAGCTATTTATTATGCATCAATATAATTCAATTATTATCAATATGTAACTCACACAATAACAATATAAACATCCACCTCATCCTCATCCTCATCCTTGACCTAATACCGGTACTAGACAAAATATACTACTCTCAAATGCACTCCATTTTACCATGGGTCAGTGCACTAGTAACCAAATTTATGGCACCCCATCTTCCCATTGGTCTATGCAATAACAACAGTACAAGCATTTTTATACCAATGCTTATCCAGTTCCAACAACTTCGTTATCTCATAGCGATTGATTAATTTGTCCAAAAGGTTATCCATAGGTTGTCTTATATACTAATGACGTTAACCAGTTTATACTAACGCAATATTCAACTCAGGTTTTCCCATTAACTAATTAATTATCAGGTTTGAGAAGGATATCTTAAGAATTACACAACATGCAACCGTAATAAGCATGGTTTTCAGTGGTTCGTAAGCCAATAATTGAAGAGAAATCACTAGACAATTTAGAATCATCATCAAGCACTGAGTACATGTCTAATAACAAGTTAAAATATGAATTAAGAGTGTTTTATATTCTGGAAGTTTATGAATTTACGTAGAAATATCAAGTATTAGACACGTATATGATGTTTCTAGCCATTTCAGTACCAAATTCTCAAGTGAGTACATAAATGTCGACATGCAAGACAATCAACCCCCTATTTCCATCAAATACAACCAACGTATCATCAATAGTAAAAACTCAAAAGGCTAATTCCATGGCTATACAACATGCATGTAAGGAACACTATTAATTTGGTACCGAAAATCTAAAAATTTCAACTCAATCAAGTCAAAATTTCAAAAAACAAAAAGGAGAGAGGAGTTCCCACCTGGAAAACTAGAAGAACAGGGGTTGGGTGGCTTGAGGTGAGCTCAAGAAGCCTCCCAAGCATGCATGCCAATTCCGGAATTGAGTAGAGAATGTGAAGAAGATGAAAAATATGAGTTTTCGGTATGAAACTCTCACTTTTAAGCTATGAAATCTCAAAATCTCACTTTTATTCATCCTCTCTTTCTAGAAATGTTCAGAGATTTCTCTCTTTTGAAAATGAACTGAAATGGAGGAGAAAAGAGTTTAAAAACGGGTCAAAACGGTTAAATCGATATAAGCGACATTACAATTTTCATATATCGAACCGGTATGGAGAATTTGGAGACCGGTTCGGCGCCAAAGTTCCTCCAAATTTTTTACTGGCAGACTAGTATGCCAAAATGGCCATACCGGTCTGGCGCCAACCTAGACTGAGAGATTAAACTCAACTAAAAACAGTCCAAACTTGCCCAATTCGAATCTGGTTGCGATGAAACTTCACCGAAGTGATATAATGGAATAATGTAACCTAGTGATAAACGTGAAACTAATTACGAAGTTTAACTCAATAATAAATAATTAAAAACAAGGGAAGTTACATGAGGCAAGATAAGGGGGTTAGTACTCTTAGGCCATAAGTTGGGGCCATTCATTGGATTGAGAATGTATTGATATATCATCTTGTTTATCTCCACACTATAGCATTTATGCATGTAATCTTCTGGCTCATGCTCCAAGTAATAAATAGCAGAAATGGCATGAGGGCATGGAATGCCACTCAAATCCTATCTCGCATAGCTACAACTGTTATCATTCAAAAGAACATTGAACTGCTTTTCATGTACTCCATGAACTTGAAATTTGTTTTCCCCTAAACATTCTACAATGAAGTTTGCAGCTCCCAGTTTATACTCCTACCGTTTAAGTTGAATCTTGGGGCATATTGGTCCGTACTATTGCTGGATTTTATCTCTTTGGT
Source organism: Lonicera japonica (assembly GCA_021464415.1). Lineage (NCBI taxonomy): Eukaryota > Viridiplantae > Streptophyta > Magnoliopsida > Dipsacales > Caprifoliaceae > Lonicera > Lonicera japonica. Next base: position 18,715,469 of record CM038468.1, read on the forward strand.
CTTGCATTCTTCCCATTATGAAATTTCAGATTCCTTCAAGCAAACTAATAATTAAACACCCTTTTGCATCAGGAATGCATTTGTTAAAGTTCTCACAAATATTGTTCACCAACATGTCACATTTGGTGAATGCAGAAAAATGGGATCTAGACCAAAACTAGGGTGGCTTATCATTGACCCATTCATTAGCATCTTCACTAGCCTCAAATATCTTAAATATATTAGTCAAAATAGGCCATATTTAAAGCTTGAGCTACATTCCAAAGGAGTTCTTTCCATGTTTTTCCTTTATAACCATCCATTTTAAAGTTAGCATGCAAATGCATAACACAAAATCTATGGTGCACTCTGATGTGGACAAGGCTAGCACATAATCAAGCACGTGGATTGAAGTGTACATAGGCTCAATTCAAGTTTCCATGAGTCCGATTACAAGAGCTCATGCAAGAAAATTCAAAGAATATCATATTTTAATTACTTTTAAATTATAAGTGTTTATTATTTTATTATTCAATTAGGATTAAGAATGTTTTCCTTATTCAATTAGGATTGTTTTAGGAGTATTTCCTTAGTCAAATAGGATATTCAATTAGGATTATTTTACCTTCCTTATTGTGTTAGGATTAATAATTCTTTTCTACACCCTATTTAAAGTGGATGATTGTATTATTTTAATTAGAAAGTTATGGATTAATAAAATTTGTTTTTAAAGAACAAGTTGAACAAATCCAGTTTGTCCGTACTGTTCATTCGATTTATCAATTGATTCATCATCATCAATTGTGGCGTAATTTGTGTATACCAAGGTTCGCATCTCTCTATAGATGTTGGGTCGCGGTGTCCATTAATCTATCTACCCTTATATATCAAGGTTCTTACTTATTTATAAGCAACGGGTTGCCGGTGCCATTCAAATCTAATTGTAAAAACGATCTTTCGACCATCTTTGCTATGGGTTTCGTTACATTGTTTCCGTGGTTCGTATTAGTTGGTATCAGATGTAGCTTTTACCTTTAGGTTTATCTATCAATTTGATTCAAAAAAAAGAGTTTCGAATATAATTTGTTTTCAAAATCCCACTGGGTTGTCTAAATATATTATTTTTCCTACTAAAACAACCTCTGATCATCCTGATTTTCCATGCGATAGGAGTAACTTTGTGTTTTGAACAACACATCCAAAAATTAGCCCAATCCAACAGTGTGATCAAAAGTTACGACTGATTTACGACAAGGTCAAAATAAATTTCGTGAAAACCTAGTGTGCATGAATCTCCTAAAGATATCTATTGGTATGGGCAACATTATAACAAAGATTTGAGGACAAATCCTTCTCAAAAGGAGGGGAATGATGTGGACAAGGCTAGCACAAAACCAAGCACGTGTATTGAAGTGTACATAGGCCTAATTCAAGTTTCTATGGGTTCGATTACAAGAGCTCATGCTGACGCGAACTCGGATCGTCTTTCCTAGCCAGGCTAATGGATCCTCAACCCTTGAACTACAAACGTAGCAAGAACCTTGGAATACGTCGAAAGGATGGAAGATGGAACCTCAACCCAACGCTTAAAGAAGCGCGAACCTCGGTATAATGAATGACGCCACAATCTAGTGTGATTGCTAGATTGATAAGTCAAGAACAATTGAATTTACTCAATTCAACATGTTCAACATGCTCTTAAAGAACACAAAGAGAAAGCTCTCAATTTAATTAATCATCATAACTTTTATTAATAAAACAATAATGTGCCTCCTTTAAATAGGAGAAACAAAACTAGAATCCTAATTCAAAAAGGAAACTAATTCCTACTTAGAAAAGGAAACTAATAACACCTATAATATTCCTAATGCAACAAGGAAATTAATAATAAAAATAATATGGAAACTATTCAAAAAGGAAAATAATAACCTAATTCCTAATTGAATAATGAGACTCAAGAAGCCATATTAATTTAAAAACAACTTAAATTAATATCTTCTAGATTATTCCAATGGGCCACCTTGCCGTTCTACCCTCTTGAACTTCCACGCCCAATCTTTAGGAATCCCATGGAATGCATGATCATCGTTTAAGCTTCTTGAATCGAACATGTGAAATTCTATGAAATTCCTTTTGAATTTCCATGCCCTATCCTTGTAATTCAGCATGTGTGGATCATCATTTAGAATGCCATGAACCACCATGGTTGAATAGAAACTGGAGCTAGACCGGATCATATCATACCCCTCTTCTTTAAGAAGATTTGTCCTCGAATCTTGGCTATGCATTGCTTGATTCAACCCGCATCTTCCAATTTGTTGCTTGGCCTTCTTTGACAAACGGAATTCATCGAACTTGAGGCTATGCTTCAACTCGATTAACTTTAGTTCATTGAAGAAACTTCCTAGTTGATGTTGTGGATGGAAATCGTACTTGTCCACTCCAATGAAGTCTACATGCTCCACTTCATCAACTTTCAACTCCGGTTCTTTGGCTAGAATCTCTTCTCTTCCTTTTGCAAAGATCCTCCTCGCTTCCATGGCTGCCTTGGAAATTCCTTGCTCCCCTCTGCATTTAATCTCTGAATTCTTTTCGAACTCATCAAGCTCCACGGCTGCCATGCTACTCAACTCCTCCGCTAAATCCGGCTTACCTACAACACTCTCATCAAAGCAAAGAAACATAGTCTCATTCGTGCCAAGAGTGCACTTCTTGAGGTCAGTGGTTAACGCATCAAAACTCATCATAAGCAATTGATCATTCCAACTAATCGATAAGTAACAATTCAAACTACTATTGCTACGTGACAGTGTGACATTCCAACGATCAAAGCCTTTCAAAACAATTTTTCCCAAGAATTGCTCAAAAATTTGATTCTTTAAACTCATAAAAGCATTATTCAAAATTAAAGAATTAGTCACCCATTCAAACAAGCCATACGTTGTTTTAAATCCAAATAATTTCTTCGGAGAACAACTTACCAATTCCAACTTTAAAGCTTGTTGGCCATGTGCCAACTCAACTTTTCCTTGGTGTTGATCTCCAACTCCCTGCAAATAAGACACAATAGATATAGGCAAAACGGGGTTAAAATTGTTAGTATTTGAAAATTGTTCCTCCGATTCACTCTTTTTTGCCTCAATCTCCCTCACTTCACTCAAGTCTTTTTCAAACTCATTCTTGCTAAAGATCACTGAATTTTCTTTTTCTCTCTCTTTTACCTCAATCTCTTTTATTTTCCTTTCACACTCTTTCTTTTCCTCAGTAGCCTTACTACTCTTTTCTTGCTTTTGCTCACTCTCTCTTTTTTTATCACTCTCCTTTTGTAACTTCATTTGATCTTCATAAGCTTGCTTTGGTGGCAATGGAATAAGAGCAATGGTTCTCTCATTCATCTTGAAAGAGTACTTATTGGAAACGTCATTATAAGTGACTTGCCTATCAAGCTGCCATTGTCGACCCAAAATCATGTGGCTGGCTTGCATTGGAACCACATCGCATAAAACTTCATCCTTGTACTTTCCAATGCCAAGAGAAATAAGCACTTGCTCATTCACCCTTATCACTCCATTATCATTCAGCCATTGCAACTTATAAGGACACGGGTGCTTGAACGTAGGCAGATTCAACTTCTCAATCATTGTTGTGCTAGCAAAGTTTGAGTAAACTCCCCCATCAATTATCAAACTACACACCTTCTCTTGCACGAGGCATCTAGTTCGAAATATATTCGCTCGCACACTTGGGTCAACACATTCAGATAGCAATTCACCTTCTACGGCATGCTCTTCAATTTGGTTTGGCACAAAACTTTCCCTCCTCTTAAATTGCTCATAAGTTTTGGTAAACAATTCGTTAAACTTAGAACAATCCTCATCATCAAACAAGGAAGTCTTTTTCGTGATGCTACCCAAATTTTGTTTTCTCCTTTCCCCATTAGGAGTTTCACTTAACCGCATGCGCCGTCTAATTTCTAGGTTTTTTACTCGCGCACTATCCCTTTTAAACTCCTCATCACGCCAACTTTGCTCAAAATTAAAATAAGACATTCTTCCGCTGCCAAAATAAGGATTAGTACAAATAAAGAAATAAAAATTTCCTCACGCACTCCCTTACGTGTATCACTCCAGTATCACACATTTTTTTTTCTCTCATGTTTGTCACTCAAGTAATAAAAAACCTCACAATTTTTCTCCTTGGAACTTTTAAAACAAGTTGAACAATATGAATATATCGCAAGTCCCCAACAACCAATCGCACACCCAACAATTAGATTGAGCGCTTTCACAATGATTAACTAAGGACTCAAGAAACCAAATTCTAGCAATATTAATGAGCCAAACGAATTTCTAGAATTGCTAGAATATTGCAAGCAGAATTTCAAAGAACAAACGAGCAATAAGTCCTAGTTTATAAAGCAATTCAAAGTTCCTATGGAGATCTAGAATTCCCAACACAATCCAATTTAAGAACGTATCTCCAATTAGAATCCCCCAACTAGAATTTTCTAGGGTTCAACTCAAATCCTCAATTTCAATAATAGCGCCCAAATTCGCAGCAATTGAATCGCTATTCGACGAAGAATAAACAACCTAGGGTTTTCGCTTCAACATTCAAACTTTGATGTAATCCAATTCAAAACAACTAAACCCTATACACAATAATCAATTTTTTTTTCTAGGGTTTACAAGCAATTCAAAATTCTGTTTTTTTTTTTTTTTTTGCAGCAGCACTGTTCACGCACAGCACTATTCACAGCAGTCACCCTTTTTTTTTTTTTTTTTTTATTCAATGCAGGTGCGGTCGTAAAACAGCAATAACTTTTGATCCAACCGTTGGATCGGGCTGATTTTCGGTTATGTTGTTCGGGACGCAATTTTACTATAATCGGGCGAAAAATCAGAACGATCCGAGGTCGTTTTGATAGCGAAAACCACAAATTTCGACAGCCCAACGGGATTATGAAATAGAAATCTGTTTTTTTTTTTCAGAAATCACTGTTCATCGACACTGTTCATGCGCTACTATTCACGCGGCACTGTTCACAGCACTGTTCATCGTTACTGTTCACGCGCACTATTCACGATTACTGTTCACGCGCACTATTCACGATTACTGTTCATCCGATTTTTTTTTTTTTTTTTTTTTTCAGAATCTATAAACCCTAACACAATTTTTTTGGAATAAGATTAACAAGAATGAAGGCCTAGGGTTTCAAGAATCTACTAAGAAATTGAAAGAACAAGAAACTAAGATAGAAAACCTGGATAAAAAAGTCTCCTCTGATACCAATGACGCGAACTCGGATCGTCTTTCCTAGCCAGGCTAATGGATCCTCAACCCTTGAACTACAAACGTAGCAAGAACCTTGGAATACGTCGAAAGGATGGAAGATGGAACCTCAACCCAACGCTTAAAGAAGCGCGAACCTCGGTATAATGAATGACGCCACAATCTAGTGTGATTGCTAGATTGATAAGTCAAGAACAATTGAATTTACTCAATTCAACATGTTCAACATGCTCTTAAAGAACACAAAGAGAAAGCTCTCAATTTAATTAATCATCATAACTTTTATTAATAAAACAATAATGTGCCTCCTTTAAATAGGAGAAACAAAACTAGAATCCTAATTCAAAAAGGAAACTAATTCCTACTTAGAAAAGGAAACTAATAACACCTATAATATTCCTAATGCAACAAGGAAATTAATAATAAAAATAATATGGAAACTATTCAAAAAGGAAAATAATAACCTAATTCCTAATTGAATAATGAGACTCAAGAAGCAATATTAATTTAAAAACAACTTAAATTAATATCTTCTAGATTATTCCAATGGGCCACCTTGCCGTTCTACCCTCTTGAACTTCCACGCCCAATCTTTAGGAATCCCATGGAATGCATGATCATCGTTTAAGCTTCTTGAATCGAACATGTGAAATTCTATGAAATTCCTTTTGAATTTCCATGCCCTATCCTTGTAATTCAGCATGTGTGGATCATCATTTAGAATGCCATGAACCACCATGGTTGAATAGAAACTGGAGCTAGACCGGATCATATCACATGCAAGAAAATTCAAAAAAGTTCGTATTTTTAAAATTATAGGACTTGTATTATTCAATTTGGATTATGAATGTTTTCCTTAGTCAAATAGAATATTCAATTAGGATTGTTTTACTTTCCTTATTGTGTTAGGATTAGTAATTCTTTTCTATACCATATTTAAAGGGGATGATTGTATTATTTTAATTAGAGAGCTATGGATTAATAAAATATTGAGAGGTTTTCTCTTTTGTTCTTTAAGAATAAGTTGAACAAATCTGATTTGCCCGTAATGTTCACTCGACTTATCAATTGATTCATCATCATCAATTGTGGCATCGTTCATGTATACCAAGGCTCGCATCTCTCTATAGATGTTGGGTCACAGTGTCCATCAATCCATCTATCCTTATATATTAAGGTTCTTACTTCTTTATAAGCAACGGGTTGCGGTGCCATTCAAATCTAATTGTAGAAATGATCTTTCGACCGTTTTTGCAACGGGTTTCGTTACATTGTTGGCGTGGTTCGTATCACACTTTTGGTAACACAAACTCAAAGGCAGGTGACAATCCTTTCTATTTGTCTGAAATGAAGGTCCACTATTCTTGCTTATCAATGCACAAATCTTGAGTTAATGATTCTAAAAACCAAGTCCATGACTTCTTAGTTTCACCCTCAACCATAGCATAAGCAACAGGGAACATACAATTATAGGCATCTACACCTATAGCTGACAATAACATGCGCTTATGTGGCCTTTTAGATGGCAACCATCAAGCTCACCCAATCTCCTACACCCTGCTTTGAAACCCTCCTTACAAGCTTGAAGGCAAACACATAATCTTTTAAATCTAGGCTTACCTCACTCCATTGTACCATCCATTAACCTCAAAAAAATAGTTGTACCAAGGCCGGTTCTTCTTGCGTTGTCCATATAATTCCACAAACTACCAAACTATTCAGCATATGAACCTTAATGAGCTTCAGTGCTTTATTTTTGGTCCCATAGATTTATGACTTTAACACTTGAACCACATATTCTTTCAAAACAGTTTTAGCAAAATAACTTACTGGGATATTAGGATTGGACCTAAATGAATCCACATAAGTCTCTAAAAGCCATATAGAGTTTACATGTATATTTTTAAACTTCATACTACACTTGTGCTCATCATAAAATGTGTTTAAAATGCATGTTAAAGTTGCCATGCATTTTGGAAGCATATAAAGACCATAGACACTTATCACTACTAGTGCACATTACCTTCACCTTCAATGCCTTACTCCTTACTATTATAATGTTTTTACCATTCTTGATTGAATAACTTTTAATGGCATCTTCTAACATTTTTTTGTCATTAAATATCATTCCAAGTTTAAAAGTGAGATTTTTCTTTTCAAGTGCAGCATTAAAAACAAGAAAGCTCTTCTTTCTTTCACTTTCTTCATTTGATTCACTGCCACTATTTATCACAATTAACTTCATCATCCGAAACAACTAATTTTCCCTTTCAAGGCTTTCACTGGCTGACTCACATGTTCATTCACTGGCTCTTTCCTCTTTTCTTTCACTTACTCACCTATATGTTCATTCACTGGCTCCTTCCTTACCTCATTCTCTACCTCATTTTCTACCTCGTTCTATATATCATCATAGTCATGAACATTAAAGCTTTCACACTTAGAACTTCCATCATCAAATACCACTACTTAATTCAGTATGAACAAGTGGGTTTTTTTTCAGTTAGTTTCATTTTCCCAAGTGTAACCGCTTTAATTGGGGACTACACAACCAAACAAGGGTCAACCTCCCCATCCTTGTAACACCACTTGTAAATCTTAAAACATCAGAGTCAATAATTATTTCACTCAAAGTACCATCATACTTTAACATGAAAAACTGTCACATACCCAAATAATATACCTTTTGTACTCTCAAATCATCTACCATTATTGACAACTCAATCATAGACAATTTATCAGTTTCACAATAGTCAACATATGACACTTTATGATTGGGCCTACAATACACTTCATGTGCCCCTTTTTCAAAGTGACCTATATGATGCAATTTTATGGTATAGTAATTAGAAGAAGGACCTGTATTTTGGTTTCCAGAGCAATTGAAAAAAGGCAGCTAGTTGGCTAGCGCGTGCGGAAGCAAAAATTACCTAGATATTTTATTATCTGGTTACTTGAATAAAATTGATTGACAAATAAAAACTGTAAAAGTAAACTCTAGATTTCTACCAATTTTAATTCTGAAAAGATTGTTGGATCTTGTCCAACATGCACAAATCATTCACACAAAAAGTAATCAAACAATACCAGAATTAATGGGGTATCCCTACTTACATAGGACTAATCCTCAAGAACTTTACACTATAAAATACAAGAGTTTACAGACAAATTAATCACAAATACAGACTTACAAACTTGAGTCACACAAGAATAGCTGTAGTCCCCACCTTCGGTGCTTATAGTCCTTTTATTCGAATCACACGAATAGTCTCATAACAAATCACTCGTCACGGTATCACACCGTTCTCACAATTTGGGATTTGTTGCTCTTTTATGAAGAACTCAAAAGATTGGCACGTAAAATCAAATCCTAGGTGGTGGAGGATTTTTGCTTTTCAAAAAAATGAAATATGGAATTTTTCTTCAAAGGAAAAGCTTGTTTTTAAACCTAGGATTCAAGCTCATATATATAGATGAACCAAGTTTAATCCAACTTAACATGAGGTGTAGACAACTCGTGATGAGGTGTAATACATTTGATTTCATGTATGGATTTTACAAAAAAAAAAATTGATTTAAAAAGGAAGATAAATCCAATTTGAATTTCTCCTTTGAAAATTCAAAGGAAGCTTTTAGAAAACTTTTTTGAAGAAAAATTCAATTTGAATTTTCAAAAGAAGCTTTTTGAAAAACTTTTCATGGACCAATAAAAACACACCACCTAAGTTTAAAAATCTCATACTTTTCAAAGTCAATGCGAACATGATCTTAAAACTGCGGCTTCTAGATTTTTGCGCTCCATCGAGTGTGAATACGAACAAAATATTTACAAAATAAAAATGTGATTTTGTCGAAAGAATAAAGCCAATAAAAATAACCTAACAATCTCCCCCTTTGGCTATTCCGACAAAACACATTACAACCTAAACAGACTCGATAACTCAATAACTATAACGATGCAATCCCGTACGACATCATAATTACATAAATCAAAAAAGCCTATTACAAACTATAAATTTAGAGACATGCCAACACCTCAAATCTTTTAGCCAATTGCTTCAAATCCATGCTTCTTTTCAATCTGAAACACCAAAGCTCAAACAAAAACTTTAAGAATCATTTGGGTACCGAGAGATAAATTAATAATAAAATCAATGAAATCAAAAAAATACACCCTTAACCCAAGAAAATTTAAAATCATTTAAAATATCTACACATTCATTTATACTCCCCCTACTCCCCTATCTTATCCCCCCCTTTTGTGAGGAATAGACAAAGGAAAATGCAAACATGTAAGAAAAATAAATTTTTTTCCCCCGTAATTAATTTCCATTACTATGTATTCTCCCCCCAAAGTAAAGAAAAGATAATAAATCAAGGAAGACGTGAAGGTTTGGAGAGTTGAAGTAGAAATGTGCCAAATAAAAATAATTTTAGCATAACTTAATATGCATTGCTATGTACATATATCAAATTCGGAAATTATCAATTAAGATAAAAAAAAACTTGTGATTTCCATTAGCTTGATACATGTACTATGGCTAAAGTATGATAATTAACTAGTAAGTATATATACGCCAAGCAACAAAGAGTATTCAAATATATCTCGTTGTGCATAAATTTTGGATCATACAATATGAATAAGCATAAGTCTTGAAGGATTAATGCACCCATATGCATGAAAATTTAGAAAGCCTCTAAGTCATTAAATTTTCAACTATTTGTCCCTTAGAAACAATCTTTTCTCTCACATATGCAAATTTTTGCATTCAATTGATGATGTTTTTATGCAAGCAATCAATGAAATTGATGGAGGCTTTCACCGCGTAGTGGAGGCCAGCTATACACCATAATTGATGGAGGCTTTCACCTCGTAGTGGAGGCCAGCTATACACCATTTTTTGGGAGCTACGGTTCTCCTTCCACAATGGTAGCCCTTTTTCATTCCCTCTACATTTTTTTTCTTCACTTGCTTGTCATTTATATTTTCTCTAAAAACTACATCACCAAAAACCTCACTGTATATAATCACAATTCTTAGACTACTTCTCCCTAAATAATCCATATATGGGAGCTTATAAATTTTTAATTTAAAGAACCATGTCTAACCCATGTGATTATTCAAATATTCCAAGACCTAAAGTATACTAGATGAACTCCTAATCACCTATGTAGGTGCAACGGCCCCCTTGGGAACCCAAATTTTAACAACACGAGGAGTTCTAACCTTTTCATATCCCCTAGAATGTCTAAATCTAGAATCATCATCATTTCTTAAGGCTCTGAGCTGATTGATAATCCAAGTAGACTGGGAAACAAGTGACGCAAACCCCGGATCGTCTTTCTGAGCCAAGCTAATGGATTCTCAACCCTTGAACTACGAACGTAGAAGGAACCTTGGAATACGTCGAAAGATGGAAGGCAGAAACCTCAACCCAACACTTAAAGAAGCGTGAATCTTAGTATGATCGAAGACGCCACAATCAATTGGTGGAGAATTGATTGATAAGTCAAGAATAATTGAATTAATCAATTCCACAAGTTCAACATGTTCTTAAAGAACACAAAGAGAAAACTCTCAATATTATTAATTATCAAAAACTCTTAATAATAAAACAATAATGTGCCTCCTTTAAATAGGACTAAACAAAGCCTTAGAATCCTAATTCAAAAAGGAAACTAATTCCTACTTAAAAAAGGAAAATAATAACTTTTAGAATAATCTTAATGCAATAAGGAAATTATTATTAATAATAATAAAATAATAAGGAAACTTGTTCTAAAAGGAAACTAGTAATTCTAATTCCTAATAAAATAATGAGACTCAAGAAGCCGTATTAATTTAAAAACAACTTAAATTAATATATTCTTGATTATTCTAATGGGTCACCTTGCCGTTCTAGCTTCTTGAACTTCCACGCCCAATCTTTAGGAATCCCATGAAATGCATGATCATCGTTTAAGCTTCTTGAATCAAGCATGTGAAATTCTATGATATTCCTTTTAAATTTTCATGCCAATCCTTGTAATTCATCATGTGTGGATCATCATTTAGAATGCCATGAACCACCATGGTTGAATAGAAATTAGAGCTAAGCTGGATCATATTATACCCCTCTTCTTCAAGAAGATTCGTTCTCGAATCTTGGCTAAGCATTGCTTGATTCAATCTGCATCTAGTAATTTCCTGCTTGGCCTTCTTTAACAAATGGAATTCATCGAACTTGAGGCCATGCTTCAACTCGATCATTTTTAGTTCATTGAAGAAACTTTTCGGTTGATGATTCGAATGAAAATCATACTTGTCCACGCCAACGAAGTCTACATGCTCCACATCATCAACTTTTAACTCCGGTTCTTTGGCTAGAATCTCTTCTCTTTCCTTTGTAAAGATCCTCCTCGCTTACATGGCTACTTTTGGAAATCTTTGCCCTCCCCTATAAATAATCTTCATATTTCTTTCGAACTCAACAAGCTCGACGGTTGCCATGCTACTCAACTCCCCCGCTAAATCCAGCTTACCTACAACACTCTCATCAAAGCAAAGAAACATAGTTTCATTCGTGCCAAGAGTGCACTTCATGAAGTTAGCGGTTAGCGCTTCAAAACTCACTATAAGTAATTGATCATTTAAACTAATCGGTAAGTAACAATTCAAACTACTATTGCTACGTGACAGTGTGAATTTCAAATATTCAAAACCTTTCAAATCAATTTTTCCCAACAATGGATTCAAAACTTGATTATTTAAACTCATAAAAACATTATTCAAAATCAAAGAGTTAGTTACCCATTCAAATAATCCACGCTCAGCTTTGAATCCCATAAGCTTCTTGGGAAACAACTTTCTAATTTCAGTTCATCAACACCTTGCTCTAAAACTTGTTGTTCTTGTTCCAACTCAACTTTTCCTTGGTGTTGATCTCTAATTCCCTGCAAATAAGACATAACAAATATAAGCAAAACGGGATTAAGATTGTTAGTATTTGAAAATACTTCCTCCGATTCGCTCTTTTTTGCCTCAACCTCTCTCACTTCACTCAAGTCTTTTTCAAACTCATTCTCACTAGAGATCACTGAATTTTATTTTTCTCTCTTTTACCTCGGTCTCTTTTATTTTCCTTTCACACTCTTTATTTTCCTCACTAGGCTTTTCACTAGGTTCTCTAGAGCTCTCAGTCTTTACTTCTCTTTTCTCATTACTCTATCTTTTTCCCTCTTCACTCTTATTATTTTCCTCACCACTCTCTTCTTTCTTTTGCTCACTATTTCTTCTTTGATCACTTTTCTTTTGTAACTTCATTTGATCTTCATGAGCTTGCTTTGGTGGCAATGGAACAAGAGTAATGGTTCTCTCATTCATCTTGAAAGAGTACTTATTGGAAATGCTATTGTAATTGACTCGCCTATCAACCTGCCATGGTCGACCCAAAATCATGTGGCTGGCTTGCATTGGAACCACATCGCATAAAACATCATCTTTGTATTTCCTAATGTTAAAAGAAATAAGCACTTGTTAGTCCACCATTATTTCTCCATTAAAATTTTACCATCGCAACTTATAAGGACACGGGTGCTTGAATGTAGGTAGTTTTAACTTCACAATCATTTTGTGCTAGTAAAGTTAGAGTAAACTCCTCCATAAATTACTAAACTACACACTTTATCTTGCACGGGGCATCTAGTTCGAAATATATTGGCTCTTATGCTTGGGTCACCACAGTCAGCTAGTAATTCACCTTCTACGGCATGCTCTTCAATTTGGTTTAGCATAAAACTTCCCCTTCTCTTACATTGCTCAAAAGTTTTGGTAAACAATTCGTTAAACTTAAAACAATCCACATCGTCAAACAAGGAAGCCTTTTTCGTACTACTATCCAAATTTTGTTTTCTCCTTTCCCCATTAGGAGCTTCATTTAACTACATGCGCAGTCTAATTTCTAAATTTCTTAGTCGCGCGCTATCCCTTTTAAATTCCTCATCACGCCAACTTTGCTAAAAATTAAAGCAACTTGACATTCTCGTTGCAAAACAAATATTAGTGCAATATATAGAAATAAAATTCCCTCACTGCACTCCCTTACATATTTCGCTTAAAATAACATCACTCAACTTTTTTTCCCTCTCGTGTTTATCACACAAAATAATGATATACTCACAATTTTTTCTCTCTGGAACTTTTAAAACAAGTTGAATAATATGAATATCACAAGTCCTCAACAACCAATCACACACCCAATAATTAAATTTAAATGCGTTCAATAATGATACCAAGGACTCAAAAAACCAAATTCTAGTAATAATAATGAGCCAAACGAATTTCTAGAATTGCTAGAATAGCGTAAGCAGAATTTCAAAGAACAAACAAGTAACAAGTCCTAGTTGATAAAGAAATTCAAAGTTCCTATGGATATCTAGAATTCCCAAGCAAAACAGATTTATATGGAACACAAAATAAAAATCCCAAATAGAATGAAGATGCAACAAGGATCAACAAACCCAAACAATTGAATAATATTAATCGGAATATTCTAGGGTTGAATGCGAATCTTCAATTTCAATAATAGCACAAGAGTTCATAGCAATCAAAACCCTATTCCATGAAGCATAAAAAAAAAACTTAGGGTTTTCGCTTGAACAATTCAAACTTTAAGTTGAAACAACTAGCCCCTATAAACAATAATCAAACTTTTTTTTCCTAGGGTTTCCAAGCAATTCAAAAATATGTTTTTTTTCCAGAAATTACTGTTCACGTGACACTGTTCACAAATTAGTGTTCACGCGCACTGTTCATAGTTACTGTTCATGCGCACTATTCATAGGTATTGTTCACGGCACTATTCATTTTTTATTTTTTTTAATAAAAACCCTAACACAAATTTTTGGAATAAGATTCATAAGAATAAAAGATCTAGGGTTTCAAGAATCAACTACGAAATTCAAATAATAAAAAACTAAAGATAGAAAACTTGGATAGAAAAGTTGCTCTAATACCAATGATGCGAACCTAGATCGTCTTTCCTAGCCAGGTTAATGGATTCTCAACCTTTGAACTATGAACGTAGCAAGAACCTTAGAATATGTCGAAAGATGGATGGCGAAAACCTCAACCCAACGCTTAAAGAAGCGTGAACCTTGGTATGATCAAAGACACCACAATCAATTGGTAAATAATTGATTGATAAGTCAAGAACAATTGAATTAATCAATTCCACATGTTTAACATATTCTTAGAAAACACAAAGAGAAAACTTTCAATATTATTAATCATCAAAAACTCTTAATAATAAAACAATAATGTGCCTCCTTTAAATAAGAGTAAACAAAGCCTTAGAATCCTAATTTAAAAATGAAACTAATTCCTACTTAGAAAAGGAAAATAATAACTTTTAGAATAATCCTAATGCAATAAGGAAATTAATAATAATAAGAAAATAATAAGAAAACTTATTCAAAAAAGAAACTAGTAGTTCTAATTCCTAATTAAATAATGAGACTCAAAAAGCCATATTAATTTAAAAACAACTTAAATTAATATATTCTTGATTATTCCAATGGGCCTCTGATACGAACCACGCCAACAATGTGACGAAACCCGTAGCAAAGACAGTCCTAAGATCGTTTTTATAATCAGAATGGATGAAAAACCTTGACACTTTGCTTATATGGAAGCAAGAACCTTGGTATAAGGAATAATTATGGATGGGGAAACCGCGACCCAACACCTATAAAGAGATGTGAACCTTAGTATATTGAAAACGCCACAATCGGATATGGAAGAGCCGATTGATAAGTCGGATGTGAATGCCACGGAAAATTTTGATAAGTTCGATAGTTCTTTAAGAACCAAGAGAATTAAAAACTCTCAAATTTTATTAATGAAACTCTCACTTGATGCCCCAAATGGAATGGGATGGGGAGGTATTTATAGTTGTTACAAAATACATCCAATGGTCTACATTCAATCCCACCAACTATGATCTAAGGACTCACATTTATTCTCACCTACTACAAGTGATATATGCAATGACATCACTAAAGACTTATGTAAGTAATGACATCATCAAGTACATGACAAGATACTAATTTTAAAATATAAAATAAAATAATTATAATTATTCCGAGGCTTGAATTATGGAATTCTAGCCTAAAACTCGAGACAAATGATCAACACCTTCAATGGGCCTCCATGAATTAGCTTGAGCCCATGTTGCTTGAATCAGCCCATTAAGCGCTTCTTTGAATTTCTTTGCACGAGCTCTCTTGTAAGCGGCCCTACTGGAACTTGAATTGGATCTGAGTATCTTTCAATTCACGTGCTTGAGCCTGTGCTCGCTGTGTCTTCATTAGCCTCCTTGCCGTTCTAACCTCTTGAACTTCCACGCCCAATCTTTAGGAATCCCATGGAATGCATGATCATCGTTTAAGCTTCTTGAATCAAGCATATGAAATTCTATGATATTCCTTTTGAATTTCCATGCTCTACTTTTATAATTCTTCATGTGTGGATCATTATTTAGAATGCCATGAACCACCATGGTTGAATAGAAACTAGAGCTAGGCTGGATCATATTAACAAGTAACTTAACCTTATCCTCAGAACTAACGAATATAGTATTAGGTTTAGGTTTTTTGGGATAGCTTTTGACAACTTTTTCTTATCTTGCCAACAAAAATCTTTTAAGTGACCTTTGTGGTTATAGAACTCGCACCAAAAAGGTTATGGTAATGTATGCTCAAATGTTTTGAAAGGGACCACTTTAGAAACCTGTTCTTGTGAATGGAAAACTTGTTTAAGAATTTTAATGGCTTGAGCTTGCTTAACAGGTTTTATTTTCAAGATGTTTTTTTCAATGCATGCCTTGACAAAAGTTGGTTCCTTTTTAGAATTCGATGTGGATAGAGCAAATTTATCAAAACCTAACCCACTTTTGTCATTTGAGAAGCGAATAGGGTTTGTAAGCATGTGAGTGAGTTTTTCGGACCTATTCTAAAGATCTACCTTGACAACTTTAGCCTTATCAAGTTCTCTTTCGAGTTGCATAACTTTAAGTTTAAAGCTATCGTCGTCTTTACCTAAAAAGGTAAAGTTATCTTTTAACTTCTTATTCTTATTAAGGAGAGATTGCCTTGAGAATTCAAATTCAGACATTTTGACCAACAGTGTGTCTTTTTCATCATTAAGATTTTCAATTAAACCTTCGCACTTTTGTAAGAGAATCATCTTTTCATCAAAAACTTGTAACTTATTGTCAAGTTTGATATTTATCTTTTTGGTCTTAATCAATTCTTCACATAGCTGTTCATAAGCTGTTTGAAGATCAAGTTCTTCAGTTTTCTCTTCAGAAGCATCGTTTAACTCGTGAGATGAGCTAGACTCAATGTTCTTTTCTTCCTTAGAAACTGAGGTGGAGTCGTGTGAAGTGTAACTGGCAACTAAGGTTAAACACGACTCATCATGGGTTTGCGAATCATCCTCATTATCACTAAATGTAGCATGCATATCAAATTATTTTGATTCGCTTTCCTAAGATTGTTAAATTTAGTTGCACATTTCCAAGTTTGATGACATTTCCCATGACATTCAAAACATTCATCGCTCTTAGCACCATTATTCCTATATTGCTTTTGAAATCCTTGATTGTCTTTCTGATTTGATGACCAATCATTGTTTTTGTTTTTATTAGGTTTTGAATGATTTTTCAAATTATTGTTCAACCTAAGGAATTTTTTAAGATTTTCGGCAAGATTGGCCATCTTTTCTTCATTGAGATCAAGATCCTTATCCTCATTATCAGAATTTTGAAATTTTTTAGCTTTGAATGCAATATTTGAATCCTTCTTTTGTAATGAGGATTTTGAAAGCATATTTACTTCAAAAGTTTGAAGAGAACCCAAAAGTTCATTTTCTTTCAAAATATTAAGATCTTTACTCTCTTCGGTAGCAGTAATTTTGGGAACGAATCGGTCTGGCAAAGATCTTAGAATTTTTTTTACAACTCTGTGTTTGGGAATTATTTCATTCAAGTTGTAAAGAGAATTAACTATATCTTTTAGTCTACTGTGGAACTCTGTGATGGTTTCACTGTCTTTCATTGTAATTGTTTCAAAATCAGAAGTTAACCGTTATATTTTATATTTTTTGACAGTGTTTGTGCCTTCATAAACCACCTTTAAGATTTCCCATGCCTCTTTTGAAGTTTCGCATGTGGCAATCTTTTTAAATTCATCCTCCGTCACATGACTTTGGATGGCGTTTAGGCCTTTAGAGTTCCACTTTGCCAATTCTAATTCATTAGTACTCCACGTTTTAGAAGGTTTGAGATTAGTCGAAGTAACATTCTCAACTGTGGTAGTTATAATGGGTGTTTTCCAACCATTCATTATTGCAAGCCAGACGCATTCATCTTTGGATTTTAGAAAAACTCGCATCCTGGCTTTCCAGTATGGATGATTGGAACCATTGAGAATAGGAGCAGAAGACATCTCATTTTTACCCATGAAGACCAAAAAAATCTAAGATAGGATCTCTCTAATAACTTAAGGGGCTTCCTTTGATACTAATTGAAAAAGGCAGCTAGTTGGCTAGTGCGTGCGGAATCGAAAATTACCTAGATATTTTATTATCTGGATACTTGAATAAAATTGATTGACAAATAAAAACTGTAAAAGTAAACTCTAGATTTCTACCAATTTTAATTCTGAAAAGAATGTTTAATCTTGTCCAACATGCACAAATCATTCACACAAAAAGTAATCAAACACCACCAGAATTAACGAGGTATCCCTACTTACGTAGGACTAATCCTCAAGAACTTTACACTATAAAACACAAGAGTTTACAGACAAATTAATCACAAATACAGACTTACAAACTTGAGTCACACAAGAATAACTGTAGTCCCCACCTCTGGTGCTTAAAGTCCTTCTATTCGAATTACACGAATAGTCTCATAACAAATCACTCGTCATGGTATCACACCGTTCTCACAATTTAGAATTTGTTGTTCTTTTTATGAAGAACTCAAAAGATTGGCACGTAAAATCAAATCCCAGGTGGTGGAGGATTTTTGCTTTTCAAATATATGAAATATGGAATTTTTCTTCAAAGGAAGAGCTTGTTTTTAAACCTAGGATTCAAGCTCATATATATAGATGAACCAAGTTTTATTCCAACTCAACATGAGGTGTAGACAACTCATGATGAGGTGTAATACATTGTATTTGATTTCATGCATGGATTTTACCAAAAAAAATTGATCTAAAAATGAAGATAAATCCAATTTGAATTTCTCCTTTGAATTTTCAAAGGAAGCTTTTAGAAAACCTTTTTGAAGAAAAATTCAATTAGAATTTCTCCTATGAATTTTCAAAAGAAGTTTTTTGAAAAACTTTTTATGGACCAATAAAAACACACCACCTAAGTTTAAAAATCTCACACTTTTCAAAGCCAATGCAAACATGATCTTGAGACTGCGGCTTCTAGATTTTTGCGCTCCATCGAGTGTGAACACAAACAAAATATTTACAAAATAAAATGTGATTTTGTCGAGAGAATAAAGCCAATAAAAATAACCTAACAGTAATGACAACTAATTAAAAATCAATTAGGGACCACTATTAACAAAAGCAAACATATTTTAATGTTTTATCTCAAAATAGATACAATAACAAACAAATATATATAGTTTCGAGGCAACAATGGAGAAGGGGACCACTTCAATACAAGGAAACAAATAATAAACAAATAAGGGTCATTTACCTTTTGGCCCTTATTTATCTACCCATGTTCCTCTTTAACACCCAAAATTTGCATTAATTTCCCCTTTGACACCCATTTGGAAGGTTTCCGTCCGGTAAAAAAGTCAAACCGTTAAATGCATTTTACAATACAAAAAACACACATGCGCCTAGATTTAAATAAAAACGAAGTTATTTTTCCAAGGTCATATCTCACTCAATTGACATTTAAATGGTGCGATCCGCATATGGTTATAAAGCTCTTGTAATATAGATTATAAATACACTAATAATATTCAATAATAAGCACTTTGTATACCTCTAAATCACTGCCAAAGTTGGGAAACAATAACATTTTTAAAACGATAAGTTTCACGAAGCCATTTTCACAAGGCTATATCTTACTCGATTTACACCCAAATGATGCGATTCACGTATAGTTGGAAAGCTCATACAATATATATTATAAATATACTAATAATATTTAATAATAAGCACTTTATATGCCTCTAAAACACTGCCAAAGTTGAAAAAAAATCACATTTTTAAAGTAAGAAGATTTACTAAGTCATCTTCATAAGGCCATATCTTACTTAATTTACATCCAAATGATGTGTTGTATGTATGGTTGGAAAGATATTGTAATATAGATTATAAATACATTAATAATATTCAATTATAAGCATAAAAAATCACATTTTTAAAACAAAAAGTTTACTAAGCTATCTTCACAAAGTCATATCTTACTTGATTCAAATTCAAATGATGTGTTCCATGTATGGTTGTAAAGATATTGCAACACAGATTATAAATACACTAATAATATTCAATAACAATCAATTTATATGTCGACAAAGTTAGGAAAAAAAATCATATTTTTAAAATAACAAGTTTCACAATGCCATTTTTACAAGTCCATATCATAATCACTTTACATTCAAATGACACATTCCACATATGGTTGAAAGTA
Source organism: Lonicera japonica (assembly GCA_021464415.1). Classification (NCBI taxonomy): domain Eukaryota; kingdom Viridiplantae; phylum Streptophyta; class Magnoliopsida; order Dipsacales; family Caprifoliaceae; genus Lonicera; species Lonicera japonica. The sequence goes on from CM038468.1 coordinate 18,735,450, forward strand.
TATTGCAACATAAATTATATATACGCTAATAAAATATGATTTTCCCAACTTTTGTAGTGATTTTGAGGCATACAAAGTACTTATTATTGAATGTTATTAGTATATTTATAATCTATCTTGTAGGAGTTTTCAAATTATATGCAGATCACATCATTTGGATGTGAATCAAGTAAGATATGGCATTGCAAAAATGGATTTGAGAACTTATTGTTTTAAAATTTTGATTTTTTCCCAACTTTGGCAGTGATTTAGAGGTATATAAAGTGTTTATTATTGAATATTATTAGTGTATTTGTAATCTATGTTGTAAGAACTTTCCTACTATATGTGGATTGCATCATTTGGATGTAGGGCTGGGACTGGTTCGGTTCCTTAGCAATTTTTGAAGAACCGCTAACCGAACCGATTATATCATAACGGTTCGGTTTTAACTATGAAAAAGTGAAGAACCGATTAAAGAACCGGATCGGTTTTATCTATTATTTACAATATTTCTATCTATTATTTTGGAGATTGCTCTATTTGCGATATTTCTATATATTATTTTGGCGATTTATAATTCTTCCGTTTTATTGGATGGAATTTCAATGAATTAGATCTATAAGAACTATAAAGTCCTAACTTTTGAATAAAAAATGAATCATTTAGAGCTCGGGTTTATTGGTTAACCGTTAACAAGAGAAAATCAAAATATTAGCGGTTATTGGAAAAAAATAATTGTTATAATGGTTCGGTTCCAAAGCATTGGAATAAAGCTTAGAATGGAAATCCAATAACGGTTCCTTAACGGTTATTGGAAAGAAATTATATCAAGAATTGCTAATCAAACCGCTAACTTTTTATAAGAATTGAACAGTTAAAAAAAAATTAACATATTTATAAGAATCGAACTAAATCGGGTTTTATTGGTTCGGTTTGGACCGATTCTTGGTTTTAATTTCCCAGCCCTATTTGGATGTGAATGAAGTGAGATATGGACTTGTGAAAATAGTTTCCTTTTCATTTGAATCTAACCATAAGGGTATTTTTGGTATTGTAAAATGCATTTAACGATTTGACTTTTTGACCGGACGAAAACCGTCCAAATAGGTGTCAAAAGAGAATTAATGCAAACTTTGACTGCCAAAGAGAAATATGGGTAAACAAATGGAGGTCAAAAGGTAAGTGACTCAATAAATAACTAAAGTACAAAACCATAAATATCCAAACAACAAACAAACAAATAATAAAAGCAACCAACATTAACTTTCACACATACAACAACAACAAAGAAATTAAGAAAGAACAAACCAACTAACTTTAAATAGGGCTACCTAAATCAACAAGGTCCTCTGTTCTTAAATAGAACCTCATTGCGATTCCACCAGCCTTCACATTTTACAACAGTCGTTTGTGTAGAGGAAGAGTAATTTTAGGGTTCTTACCGAGTATCAAAGGGGATGTAGGTTTTAACCATGGGGAAAGGAGGGAATGGGGGAAAATTGTCTATAATGCTAAGCACATAATAGGCACATGGGCTTCAACATTAGTGTTTTAAACGGCCCATTCAAATATGGACAAAAGTGAAACTCGGTCAAAACTTAATTATTTTATGAGTGTCTTTCCAAAGTTAATGCTTAAAGGTGTAAACCAAGGCAAACTTTATGGGTGATATATATAATTAACTCAAATACCTAAGGCATTTTTTTAGATGGATGTTAATTACACACTACTTTACTTGGTAATATTTCATCTTATTTATTCAATCCTATTATATCGAGTATGTGCACATTATCTCAAATTCTATAGGATCGAGTTATTGTTGCTAGCAGAAAAAAATACACTGGCTCGATCATGTAGGATCAAGGTAATGTTAAGGTGTATTTGTTTTGCCTATTTAAATCTAAAAACTTAAAGTTTTTAGATTAAAGTAATGTGAAAGTTGTTTGTTTGACAAAAAAATTAAGTGATTCATCACTTAAATTTAAAAAATTGTATCCAAAATTTTAAGCGACAAGTTACCACTTAAATCTGAAAACTTAAAACTTTTCATTACAAAATATCTATTTTATCTTCATTAAAATCCTAATCATGTGATCTAAATATATTAATAAGTATAAAATTATCATATTAAAAAAAATTAACTTTTAAATATGTTATATTCAAATAAATAATATTTTTTTAAATACAATTTTTAAAAGTAAACAGATAATTTTTTTAATTTTAATTTTCAATTTTAAAATAATTTACCAAACGTCAACCTTAGTGGTATACAGTGTGTTGGCCCCACCTTTTTTTTATTTCATAAACCCTAGGACTCAAGCCCATTACTTTCCCTGCATCTTGCCGCGCACTCGGTCCCGTCCCTCCGTCATTCGTTCACTGCGACACTATAACTCACTCACGCTAGCTGTTGCCTTATTACTCCATCATCTCTCTTCCAGCATCCCCTGCCCAAGATCCTCCTTTACCTCATCAATACCCAGGTGGTTTGCATTCCACCCCCCACCCTCACCCCCACCACTTCTTTAAGCTATATTCTTCTTCTCTCTCTTTTTTTTTTTTTTTTTTTAAATATGCTCTCATGATAAAAAAAACCCTTGTTGTAGCTTTTGTTGGTGATTAGCTTGTATCAGTTTGTCTTAGAGTTAAGAGTTTCCAACACAAAATTATTTGAGAGTAGCCCTTTATCTTATATATATTGTTCTGCGGAGTTTCGATTTCCTGACTTGGGATTTATAACCTGAACAAGCCTCTCACATGTGGCGTAAATTTAAGCCAAACGCTTGGACTAGTTTTTTTGGGTGATGTAGAACCAGTGTGGAGCTTGACACATGGCTTCGATTTCCCGATGCGGGATTTATAATCACAACCGTTTGTATTCACACATTCTCTGTGTAATTGCAGGAATTGCGGCTTTACGGTGCTGACCTTATACTTGTTAGACCAGTCTATCTATCTTCCTCTATCGATAGAGATATAGAAGAAAAAGAATGGGAATATTTGAACCGTTCCGAGCAATCGGATACATAACAAGTAGCGTCCCCTTTTCTGTTCAGAGATTGGGCACCGAGACCTTTGTCACCGTCAGTGTTGGCAAATCATGGCAGATATACAATGTAATTCTCGATTTCCCTCTTTTCTATGAGTTTAAACTTTTCAAAGGGTCTTTTTTAATGTCGGGTAATATTGACTTGTGTCTAGAATTGTTCTACACATACACATGTCTGAGTGGAGCCTATTCAGACTTTAGAGGTGATAAAATGAGCTTGTTTGGTTAAATTTTCAGAGCTTAGTTTTTGGCTCTGAATCATTTAGAGGTTTACCTTCGAATCTGAACAGTAAACACTCACTGTTTATTATCATTTTGTCCCCAACCCAACACTTTTTTGATCATATTTTAGAAGATAAAAGAAGGGCAAAAAGGTCAAAATATGTGTAATATCGATTAAGATATTGCATATAGGTATAAATACAAACAAATTTTTCAGATTCGGTATTTAGACTTTATTTTTAGTATTTAAACTTCAGATTAAGTATTTAGATTCAGACAACAAAACAAATGCCAGCATCGATTCTGTCTTATCGGATTCATTTATACCAGTAGTATAACAGGTCTGTTAGCAAATAATTTTGTGTTTGATATGAAACTGCGATCGTATTTCTATCCAAGCAAGATGGATCTGCAACTTTTAACGTTTGAAGACGCCAGAATCTTGGAATCACGTGAATATGATGGAGGTGGAACCTCAACCCAATTCCTAAAATGAAAAAGAACCTTAGTATAGTCGAAGACAAACAATCAATTTAACGGATTAATTGATTGATAGGTCGAAAAATAACAAGAACCCTAATTGTGGTTGTTCGAGACGTTCTTAGAACGTAAGAGGCGAAAACACTCAAATCGTATTAATTAAAAGGGTGCTCAAACAATAGAGTTATCTCCTTTAAATAGGAGAAAATGTAATAAACCTAAAGAACTAAGCCCAATTTCAAAAATAATCAAAACAAAACGAAAATAATAGTTTCCCACATAGTTTGGGCTCAAACAAAGCTAAAACATAAATTAAACTTAAAGTAAATAAAGCTAGCCCAGCCCATTTATCAAATACATGTTTTAATCTCTTGGGCTACTATTTGAACAAGCAGTGTTTTCCATTCTTGGGCCAGAGCTCCCTCAATGCTTCACTATGCTTCAACTTTGTTCATCATCGCTTGGACCATGGTCATAAGTGCTTCCTTGATCTTCTTGGCTCTAGCTTGGGTGATTGGATCACCTGGAACTCGTATGGGGTTTGCATAGTCTTCACTCCATGATCCAGCCCCAGTACTATCCTCGGGTTCATCAGTGTTGGTTTCTGGTGTTGTTTTGCCTGGCCATATTATGAATGCCTACTTATTTAATTGAATTTTATGAAATATTTATTACTTTATGACACTTGTAACTTATAACATTGTTTTTCTTCATTATTTTGCAGTGTGCTAAGCTCAACTTGGTGCTTGTTGGTAAGACTTTTATTTTTTGATATTGAGATTTCAAGCTAGTGAATTGTATTATTCAGCTTTATTTTGTTGTATTCAGTGTTCTAAAAATCGGGATTTTTTGCCGATAAATCGACCAAAAATCGAAAATCGGGAGTTACCCGATTCGATTTTCATGAATCGGTTGGGAAAATCGGCTGGGTCCAAAATCGGACGAAAATCGGGAATCGGACGAAAATCGGAAAAAAAATGGGGAAACGGAGAAGAAAAATAAGCAGCAACAGCTTGTTGAAGAAGTTGAAGAAAAAGAAAAAAATGAAGAAGGAGGCTCATTGAAGAAGAAGAAGAAGAAAGAAGAAGAAGAAAGCTCGTTGAAGAAGAAGAAGAAGAAGAAGAAGAAGAAGAAGAAGAAGAAGAAACCTCGTTGAAGAAGAAGAAGAAGAACGGGTGGTGGGCAGCGGGCTTAGGTTTCAACGAGTGGGAGAGAATGAGACTCTCAATTCCTTTTATGCTTATTTTTTATTTTTGTATTCAACCCTAATATTTTAAGTTATTTTATTTTGATCCATTTTAAATTTTATATTTTATAAAAGCATCCCTTAAATTTTAGGTATGCATATTTTATTACTTGAATGTTAAAAAATTAATGTTTATTTGAAAGATATATTATATTTTATTAGTATTATTTTATTTTGAAAACTATTTATGAGTATGGAAATGTTATTATATTTATTTAATTCCTGATTTTTCAAATTATGGGTATGCCGATTAATCCCCGATTTTTTTCCGATTTCTCCAAAAATCCTGAATCCCCTCCTCACCGATCTAGGTCCGATCTACGATTTTTAGAACATTGGTTGTATTTGTTTGCAACTGATAATCTTGCAATATGGAAACTTTCATCAAGGCCCTCAACTACCGAAGAAGATACGGGCTCTTGCTTCTTATCGGGACTATACTTTTGCAGCTTATGGGAATAGTATTGCAGTATTTAAGCGTGCTCATCAGGTTTGTAACTGAGAGACTTGTTTTTAGGCTGTAAAGACTCTTGGATTTTGTAAATATTGTTTCATTGTTTAATATATGTGTTTCCTTTGCTTTATAATATCTTCTGCGTCCCATCACATACGGTTGGATTTCTCGTCTTAGTAATTTTCTAGACATGTTATTCGACTTTGTCTAGGTTCTCAAGGAAGGGGAAAAAACAACGTATTTAAAATATTTTTACTTTCATGTTTATTTTTAAAATATTCCTTAATAGCATATGATAACTATTATAATTCATTTTATATCTCAGCACATTGTTAAATTTAATACGGGGTGGGCCAATTCAGTATGTTTGAACTCACCTAATATTTCTAACTTCCATCTCTTTTCTAACTTCCATCTCTGCAAATTTATTTTTGATTTTATTTGAGGTGTTCGCTCATATTTGTTCATAAACATTGTATCTTAATTACATGCGGTTGAACTCATGGAAAGTTAAGAGATTGATAACAATTATAAATTACAGGTGGCAACTTGGAACAGCCATAATGCCAAGGTAAACCAGCTGCTTCTATTTGGGGAACACATCGTAAGTGTTGATGTCGATGGAAGTATCTTCATGTGGGCTTTTAAAGGAATCGATCAGAATCTTACTCCATTTGGGCAAATTTCTCTTGAAGAAAAGTTCACCCCTAGCTGTATTATGCATCCAGATACTTACCTAAATAAGGTATCTTCTTTTTTCTGGCGAGGTTTATGTGAGAATGATCATAATAAAGGCTTGTCTATTGTTCGGTGACTTGTTTCCAATGTTTTAAAAGGCACTAGGCGGGCAGAGACAAAGTGGTCATCTTTATTTTTTTTGTTAAATATATATATACATATATTACTCGTATAATGCAAAGCAGATGAAGTAGTCATTTTGTTCACTGTCCAAAACAAAGTTGAAGCATAGGTTCACATTCATATGAAACTATCAATTTATTTCAACAATTAGCCCAGTGAGTTGCTGCTGTTGATTCTTGCATCGGGCTATGGTTGGGTATGAATGGGAGGAATCAAAGATGGGTTTGCTTAAGATGGTTGATAGGCACTCTTCCGTTTTCTTAAATGGTAATTTTATTTTAACAAAAAGATAATTAGGCAGTTCTACGGGGTGGAATTGGTATGGTAAAAACCGAAACTAATCCGAAGAAATTGGTTTTGGTTTCACATATTTGGATACCAAAAAGGCAAAAAGTGAAAATACCGAAAACAAAAAATATCGAGTTTCTTTGGGTTGGTTTTGGTTTCAATGTTTCAAAAACCGAACTACCAAAATTATAATACCAAAAATTAGAATACTGAAAATACCGAACCAAAAATACCGAAAATAAGGGTAAAATATAGATTAAATTAATATTTTATATATTATATGTGTAATATTTTTGATTTTACCTTATTATGTGCTATAATTTTAAAGTTTATTCCTAAAATAATAGTATTGTTATGATATATAAATTTATCAAAAGAGCCACATCATATGTTATAAGACTATTAATATATACTAATAGCCTAATTCTTCAAATTTGTATCTCATTAATTTGAAGTTTTGTATATTTTAACACTTTTATGTTAATGAAGTCATCATCATCCATATGTAAAGATTGAATAATATAATCGTATTCCTTGTCTTGAGGAAAAATGCTAAAAATAAAATTGGGTATATATATTGAAAAAACAAAATAGTTCAAATACTGAAATTTCTGAAAAACCGCATGGTTTGGTTTTAATTTTTTGTTTTCTAAAACCAAGAGCCAAAAATACCAAGCATCATGCAGTTTTGGTATAGGTCACTTACCAAACCAAATCGACCCCACCCCTAGGCAGTTCTTTAAACAAAGAAAAAAAGAGATAAGAAACTTAGTCTATCTGCCTAGCTCCTCCCAGCCTAATTAGGCGACTTCTTAAACCGCCTAATTAATCCATTGATTGATCAAACGCAAAAACAATATTCGCAGCTCCCCAGGACCTCTTGGTGCTGGGAGGCCGACTTTTAAAACACTGAGTATTTCCTTTAGAATTTTTTCTCATTTGTGTAAACGTGTAACAGGTACTTCTTGGGAATCAAGAAGGTTCCCTTCAACTTTGGAACATTAGCACAAAGATGAAGATTTTTGAATTCAAGGGGTGGAAATCATCTATTTGCTGCTGTGTTTCTTCGCCCGCGCTAGATGTTGTTGCAATTGGGTGTGCTGATGGAAAGATTCATGTTCATAATATACGTTATGACGAAGAGATAGTTACTTTTACTCATTCAAATCGAGGTGCTGTGACGGCCCTATCTTTCAGCACTGGTAAGGATTTGGGTCTTATGGTATGAGTATTTACCATCTTAGCTGATTAGTTGATGTGATGTATGTGATCTGCTGCTATTATTACTGGTAAAGAGTGTTTTTTTACTTCCTAGTACAAATCAACGTGGCACTGCAACCTTTTCTACAAGGTAGTGATTATTTGTAATGATGTAGAATGATATATGTTAACCCATTAGTGTATTTCTTAGGTAAGTGATTAGGAGGAATCCAAGTAACCGATACACGATAATGACCTTGCTTGTCTTTACTTTTATGGTACCTTAGTTTTAATTTATATTCTCTGTATGTCTAGCCGTTTTTTAATTCTTGATGCAAGAAATCATAATGAACTCTTGTGATTAATTATTGCTTGAAATGAATTTTCCGTTCTGATACATACAGTTGGGCAACTGTATATATATTTATTTGCTACACTTTCTTAGATGGACAGCCCCTTTTAGCATCTGGAGGTTCATCTGGTGTCATAAGCATATGGAATCTTGAGAAGAGGAGGCTTCAGTCCGTGATTAGGGAGGCCCATGATTGTTCTGTAACTTCACTCCATTTTTTTGCTAATGAGCCTGTTCTAATGAGCGCATCTGCAGATAACTCTGTAAAAGTAAGATGAATACAATGCTTTTTTTTTTGATGATAAGGGTGTGGTTAGTAAAAAAGCTGGAAAATGATTGAAAAATTATTCATTTTTGTGAAAGGGTGAAAAAAGAGAAGAGTGGTTAGATTAACTGTAATATTACCTTTTGGGTTTCCATGGAATAAAACTGTTTGGGCAGTGGGTAAGAAATTTTTTCCAAGGAAAAGATGGAGAACATATCACCTAATCATCTCTCTTTTTCCAACTTCTCGAAGAACTTAATTGTTTTTTCCATCATTTTCCATCTTTCGTTCAAGGGGTCCAAAAAAAGGTTTTCTTTTTCTTAAGCCTTTTAGGATAGTACCACCTGCAAGACCAGTTTTGAATCTTTGATGATGTATGTCGTCTGATTTGCTTTACTAGAATTTCAATTGGGTCGTTATTGTTCTAAAAGAAGAAAGAATAGGGAAAAATAGTACGCAATTCTACAATATTGACGTTTGTCTTTCATTTGATTCGACCTTTTCTCTTTCCAGTTTATCTGCCTTCAAATCTTATTACTAAAATGATGGAAATGTTGTCATCAAATTGTTTGCTTTTCAATGGAACTCTGTTCATAAATTGATTTTTGCACTAATGAACAAATTATCTGTTAGAGAATTGTGTGCTTTAGTGACTTACAACCAGGATCTTGCACTAATTTGAATTAGTTACAGCATGAATATGAAATTTCTCCAAATTTTTACCACTTTTAAATATTTGACACAGTTTTTTTCCCTCCCTTTGTTTTCTCCTTTTCTTCCTTTCTTTTTGGTGCCCCTGTAGATGTGGATTTTTGACACAAGTGATGGAGATCCTCGTCTGCTACGCTTTCGAAGTGGTCATAGCGCTCCTCCTCTTTGCATAAGGTAATAATGAGTCTTTATGTATTCGATATCTGTGCTTACGAATTTCACCTTCACTCACTTCAAGTACCAGTATGATTTATGAGCAGATGGCAGCTTGCCTGTTGTCTTGTATGCTATTACATTTCAGAAAAATTAGGATCTGGTCCCCAATTTTGAAATTTTTTTGGGATGCGGTCCCCCGGTGATGTTGTATCTGCACCAAGAAAATCGGTATCTACTGCACAGATACTAATATACTAGTATCTCTTGGCGCACATACTAGAATCTCTCAAAAAAGATATTAGCATCTGTTGTGAGAAAATTAGTATGTGTCGAGAGATACAATATTTGTTTGGAGAAATTAGTTTCTGGGCCATGAGATACTATCTATGCCGAGAAAATTAGTATCTACCCCATTGTATCTGTTTGTCTGAGCTTTAGCCAGAGACAAATAACACAAAAAGAGTATCTCCCAGGACCACATCCTTTAAAAAAAAAAAAAACTTAGGGACTGCATCGTAAAAAATTTTAAACTCAGGGACCGGATTCTGATGGTCCCTTTTGTTTCTTATTAAAAATATATACTCTTGTACTCCCTGTGTCTCAAATTAAAAGTAAGAGCCCCATTCCCTTTTGGGACATCTCAAATTAAGAGTCTCATTTCGTTCTTTGGAACATACCAATCTACCATATCTTGCCGCAGTAAATAAGTTATATTTTTGACTATGGATATGTTGATACAGCAGCATCTTAAAAGTTCAAAAGTGATGGTGGGATCTTTAATCTGAGATGGAGGGAGTATGATATATACTCTCCAAAGGAAAACGATCATTGTGGTTTATAGTGCCTGACCCATTTATTTGGTGCCAAATAGCACCCAAAGCCTATTTTTGTTGATATGTTCACATGGAATTCCATTTCGGCTGCAAGATTAAAACTTGTTTGAGAACTTTTGCTTGCATGTTCAAATCGTTTGTTTTTGAATTTCTCATACTAAACAGGTTCTATGCAAATGGGAGACACATTCTATCTGCTGGTCAAGATCGCGCGTTTCGCCTCTTCTCTGTCATCCAGGTTTATGACCTATTGCCATTGTACTTCAGATTTTATTTTGCTATATGTTATTTTTAGAGTTTTTATTAGCGTGAACTATAAAGCAGCAACATTGTTGGAAAAAGGACTTGGTAGTGAAAATCCACATTGCTAGAAAGCTGCATTTGTAACATATCCATTTTTTCAAAAAAGCTTACATCTTAATTCCTTTAGCTGATCAATAAAATCTTGTTTTCTATCAAAAAAAAAAGAAGAGAGCTTGCATCTAATAAAACCACTGATGTTTCCATTGTATTGTCGGCGGAATTTATTAATTCTCCTTCTTATAATTTTCTTCTACCTATCAATATTTGTATTCTTAGCATAATTTTTTCTTTTTTGACAAAACTTCTCGTCTTTAGCTGACTTCATTTTCTTTTTCTGTTGCTTTAACTTGTTTGTGCATTAATATATATATATATATTTTTTTTTATCAGGATCAACAGAGTAGAGAGCTTTCTCAGCGTCATGTATCCAAAAGGGCAAAAAAGCTCAGACTGAAGGTACGATGCACATTATAAGACCTAATAATATTTCGTGCTTTTCTATTTATACGGTAAGTATCAATAATTATATTTTGGCCCAACATTACATAATAATACCATAAATAACCACATAACATTAATAAACTCTTAAAACACTCGCAACAAAAAAGCCCATGGCCTAATCGGGATTTGAAAACTATACTTTCTTACTGGTCTCTAAGATAATAGTTGGTGCTGAGGTCCAATATAGGGTTTCCCTTTACATAAGCTCTTTCGGGTCGCTTCCTGGGTATTTACATAATTTACATATATATAAGTATTTAATGAATGACCAGTCATTTGCAATGGTATATTTGTTACAGGATCCCACACGGTTTTATATATCGTTCAAATGTGTTTTGAGCGATTCGTTGTTATAAGTAAAGGCAGTATATAAAGTTGAAACGCTATGCATAGGGGTTGGCAATTTAGAAATGACGTAAGCACGTCAAAATGAAATTGTTCATATCTTGAGTTTTTAACACGATGTCGTGTTCGTGTCCAAATTTTGGAATGAATTTGACACGAAATTAGAATTATGTCGTGTTAATCGTCTCTAGTCAGTTGTGTCCAAATGAGAGAAAATATTTCGTTTCTAATCGTGTTAGGATGTGTCTATTAGGATGAAAATTGTAATCGCGTCTATCGGGCTGTGTTGCGTTCATGTTAGTTAAAAATAACACGACTAGGTGTCCTCGTTTTTCTTTTCATGTTGCTATGCCCTAGGAATTAGCTCATGCCAAAAAAAAAGTAATTAACTAAAATGCACGGGAATGAAGAAAAAACAGGAAAGTGAATTTTTTTTAAGGGCCTGAAGAAGTGAAATGAATAAACTTTCTAACATTGCATAGACTTAAGAGAAAAATAAGCGCGGGAAGAGAGAAGTAATAAGTTCGTATTATTTGTGTCTATTGATTTTGAGAAAGCGTACGACTATATTAGTTGGGAATTTTTAGACTTTGTGATGGAAATGAAAGGCTTCAGTGATGGATGGAGAATGTGGATAAGAGGCTGCCTTTCCTCGGCCAATTTCTTGGTTATTATTAATGGTAAGCTGAGTGGGCATTTCGGTGCTTCAAGGGGATTACGGCAAGGAGACCCACTATCTCCCTTCTTGTTTATTTTGGTAGCGAATGTTTTAAGTAGAATGATGAAGAGAGCATGCGAAAGTGACCTCATAGGGGGCTTTGAGATTGTGCACAACAAGGTAGTAGTGTCTCATTTTCAATTTGCGGATGATAGCATATTCTTTGTGCCAAATAGGGATTGTTACATTGAAAATATGGTGGGGGTTCTCAAGGCGTTTTCTTTGGTCTCGGGGTTGAAAATTAACATGGGTAAAAGCACTGTGGTGAGCTTGAATATTGAGCCCAGAAGGCGGTCTCATATTACTCGAGTTGGGGTGCTTCAGTGGGTCATGGCCGCTAAATTATCTAGGATTACCGTTGGGTGGGAATCCTAATAACCTTTGCTTTTGGGAGCCCGTCATAGAGAGAGTGTCGAAAAGAGTTGAGGGGTAGCACAAAGGCTGCCTTTCAAGGGGAGGGAGATTGGTTCTGCTTCAGTTGGTGTTAGGGAGTATCCTGATATACTTTCTCTCAATCTTTAAAATCCCTAACAAACCGGCTTTAATGTTAGAGAAAATAATGAGAGACTTTTTTTTTTTTTTTTGATCAGAAACAAAGCTTATATTGATTGGAAAAATCAGATACAAGCAAAGGTGCCGGAAGCGGATGAGAAATCCACCACCAAGACTTCTTTTGGGAAGGGAAAAAGGATCACTTAGTTAGATGGGAGGTGGTATCTAAATCTAAACGAAATGGGGGACTTGGGGCGGGTAACCAAATCAAAAGGAATAAGGCTTTGCTCAGTAAATGGCTATGGAGATTCCTGTTGGAAAAGACTCACTTTGGCATGCAATTATAGTGAGTAAGTATGGTTCTCATCCAAATGGGTGGGACGCCAACAATGATTGCACTAGCTCTCTCCGTGTTCTATGGAAATCAATTTCTAAAGTGTGGAGTGAATTTGTGCAAAACACAAAATTGGTAGTGGGAAATGGAGAAAATTCGTTTTTGGAAGGATAAGTGGATAGGGAATTGAAAAGGAGTCTATTGCCTTTCTAATAATCACAATATATCAATCCATTTGGTTATCTTTTGGTCCTCCTAAGAAACTTCAATGATAGGGAATATGAAGAATTCACATCTTTGACGGAATTGGTTCAATCCATGTGTATTAATCAAAATTCTTTAGATAAGCAGGTTTGGGTTACTCACCATTCGGGGAATTTTCTTGTAAATCCTTCTTTGATGCTCTATTTCAACCATCATCCATATCCTCATTCACACAATCTAATTTTATTTGGAAACAAGAGGTCCCTTCCAAAGTTAAGGTGTTTGCTTGGCTAGTTTTGAGAGGAGAGTGAATACTTGTGACGCAATTCAAGAGAAGAGGCCTTATACGTGCTTGTCACCATCATGGTGTGAATGGCCCTTGCTTCTCCTTCGTTGTAATCTTCTTTTGAGTTGCAATAAAGTTATGTTTCTTATCAAAAAAAGAATGGATAGAAGTACAAGACTGATCCTCTTTATAAATAAAGGTAGTAGGTAGAAACAATCCCAGAAACTGTAACTTGAATATTTAATGAACTCATTACAGGCTAAACAAGAAATACCACCTAGACTTAAATATTAAAAGCTTCTAAAATAAATAGAACTTATAAATCTCCAAAAGCTAATAGGAACCCTGATCCCGACAAAAATAGAACTCCCATAAAATAAAGAAATCGGAATTACTGTTCACCCACTGTTGATTGCACTTTTTGGTTCTATATCATTTTCCAAGCTCACATTTATCTTATTATTAGGAGATGGGAGCTTTAAACCCCAAAACTTCCTACTTCCATGAAGGGTAGATGCTGGTGTTTGCAAGATCACATTTATCTTATTATTTGGAGATCACATTTATCACGCACCAAGATCACATTTTTTTGTTTTCATCAGAAACGAAGCTTATATATTTTTTTTTATCCGAAACGAAGCTTATGTTGATACGACAAATCAAATACAAGCAAATTAGAGACTGCGATTGGACGAGAGGTCCAAAGCCAGCCCTAAAACTGAAAAAGAAACAAACTGCCTAAACAAATAAGACATCCACCACCCGACCAAGCAACAAAAAACAGCTACCCCAACCTACACTATAAATCCTACCAACATCATTAACTATACGACCAGGCTAAAAAAAGTACTATCCACTACATCAAAGCTGCTTTCCGATCTCTAGCTAAAACATAGCCCTTGAGGGGAATTCAGAATCCGATTCTTGTGTCTTGTACTCTTGTCCTTTCAGAGAATCCATGCTTCATTAGGGGTGTTACACCCTTTATCTTTGACCTTGTTTTCCTAACAAGTATTTTTAGGGAGCGCTGTGCGTTTGATAAAAGAAACTGGAAATGATTGTAAGTGCTGCCAATCTTTATGAAAAATTGGAAAAAAGAGTTGAGTGATTTTGGTCTTCCATGGAGTAAATTTCTTTTGGTGGTGATTAAGAAATTCTTTTATGGAAAATAAAGGAATAATTTATGACATCTTACCAAATAAGTCATCTCTTTTATCAACTTCTAATAAAAATTACTAGTGTTTTAATCATTTTCTAACCTTTTATCTGGCGGCTTCTTAGAAACACATACATTTCCTTGTTAGACTACAAAGGAAACGTTACCTCCTTATTTCTTCAAATTTTATCTTTATATTGTTGACCACGATCTTATCAGGTGACCTTACCAGTGTGTTTCTCCTACATGGTTTTTTTAGAGAGGGGGGGGGGGGGGGCGTGGTTTGAGGGTCTCACATTCTCAAACTTACATTCAACAGCAATACTTGACTAGTTAACTTGCTTTCCCAGACATTGACTTAAAAAGCTGACTACCAAAGAACTCATCTTTAGATCTGATATGCAGTTGCATCATTCACATTTCCATGAACTACTCTAAACCTCCTTCCCATGTGCATATACACAATGTTCTAAAAATCGCTAGTCGGTCCTAAGTTGGCGAGGTGGAGACTGGAGATTAGGGGGATTAATTAGACAAACAAGTTTTCACTATAAATATTGTTTTAAATAATATAATACTAATAAAACACAAGAAATCATACAACACTTTTCAAAATGACTTTAATTCTCCAAACAAACCAACATGCATATCCAAAACAAAAGAAAAAAGTTTAAACCCCCATAATACCTAAAGTCAATGTTCTAAAAATCGCTAGGCGCTCCTAGGTCGGCGAGGGGGGGCCTAGCGCCTAGAGGATTAATCGGGGATTAATCGGTCAAACGATTTTCTATTAAAAATATTATTTTAGATAACATAATACTAACAAAACATAATATACCTTTCAAATTAACATTAATTTTCTAACATCCAACCAATAAAACATGCATTACAAAAAAGGTTATAAACTTTAAAAGCATAAATAATTAAAATTAGCAAAAAAAAGAAGTAAATAGGGGTGAAACTACAAATAACTAAAAATATATGGGGTGAAAATAATAATAAAACTTAATAAAACAAAACCAAACCTAATACTCCGTATATATCATATCTTTCCCCGTACAAACTATAGCCCCCATTCCGCAGCAAGTATCGAAACAAAACCCTAAACCCAGCTCTCAACGCCAACGACTTCTCAGCCCCAACCCATCTCAGTGTCGATATTTCTCACTGGCTTCGACAACTTCACAGGTACGATACTCTCTCTCTCTCTATCTATCTCCGTCTCTCTCTATCTCAATCTCCTTCTCTCTTCCACGTCTCATTCAGCCAGTGAGAAAATCGGCGCCTGGACGAAAAATCGACGCCTAATCACCCCAGCGCCTAAACAAAACGACTAGCCCTAGGCCGGGCGGGGGAGCCCCGATTTCCGCCTAAGCGGCGCCTAGGCGCGCCTAGGCGCGATTTTTAGAACACTGCCTAAAGTGAACATCCTAAAACATAATTTCAAACTTTTTTTCCCAACTTTTTTCTGATTAATCCCCAACTAGCTGATTAATCCCTGATTTTTTCCCTTTTTTTCCCCATTTTCTGAATTGGTGTTTTCCATACTAACAGCTCAACTTTGTTTATTATTATTATTTTTTTTTTCAGGAAGAAGAGATAAAATTGAAGCCTGTCATTGCATTTGATGTTGGTATAATTTTCTCTTTTAGTCTTTTCACGCTTATATGTTTCTAATTGAGATTATGAAGGAAAAATATTTCAGGAATTGGCAATATACATTACATTGATAGTTTATACAAAAATGGCTGAGATTAAGAAAATTAGAGTCAATGCTTTGTGGAACAATAGATTATAGAAACGACAGAGATTTGTGTGCAATGCAATGTTTTCAACGTGACGGGATTGCATAGCGTTTTGGTCCCAGGATTGCATAGTGTTAGCAAGTGGCGTATTGCATAAGCTATTCGAACATCTGATTTTGTAATTAATAATAAATAAAAATATTCTTATATAAGAACAATAACATAATAAGTAAACTGTAATTCCTGCAATCAATTCAAATAAGTAAAACACCATAACATCCATACATTGTCTTAGTTACAATAGTTATACACTACGGGGAAAAAATAAAA
This sequence comes from Lonicera japonica, assembly GCA_021464415.1. Classification (NCBI taxonomy): domain Eukaryota; kingdom Viridiplantae; phylum Streptophyta; class Magnoliopsida; order Dipsacales; family Caprifoliaceae; genus Lonicera; species Lonicera japonica. The sequence continues at coordinate 18,751,963 of CM038468.1, forward strand.
TAAAAAATAACACATAGGAAGAAGAGAACCCCCAAAAAAAGAGTAAAAACAGAGAAAGAAGAGAAGCAGAGAAGGGACCAAAAAAAAATAGATGAAAGGGGGTGAAAAAATAATGAAATCAGGGGAAGAAGAGAAACAAAAAACTAGAAAAAAAAGGAACACATGAATAATAAGAGAAGCAAAAAGAAAAAGAACAGAGGAAGAAAAACTGACAGCAAATCTGAGGTCGAGCAGCTAAGTCTATTCCTTTTGACGAACTAGGCTAGATCATATATATATATATATATTTTTTGGACAAGATAGCCTAGATCATCTAGGTAAGGCATATATTTTCCAATTTTGACAGACAAAATAGCGCATGCATAAAACTATTTAGCGTGATAAACGTGCGCTATTTAACTGAAATTTTCTTGTGTATGAGTTAGCAGTTTATAGCCCCTAGACGACCACCACCATAAACCCTAGATGATCTCCAGATCGACGACCACCGCCAGAAACCCTAGTCGACCAACATCTAAAGCCCTAGACAGAACCGTATCATGACAGTGCACCAAAAGCCTCGCCTACCAAACCCTAAGCCTCGTCTACCATGGATGATCGTCTACCACCTGAGTTGAACGCCCAAAACCCTACTTCTCTGCCTCGTCTCTGACGATCTATCACCCCTTACCTTCGTTTTTACTATCCCGTTTTCCCGTCACAAATAGGAAGACGAAAAGTCACCACATCTTAGACCATCGTCTGCTACCATCATCGTTTAGACGTTTACCAAAGTCGACCATCTCTCATTTCCTTCCCATTAACATCGACCAAAAATACCACTCCTCCAGCCATTCTTCATTACAACCATCGACCACCATATACATCGTTCTATCTAATTTTTTATCGTTGGAAGATGAAGGGACAACTGGACTGTCATACCATGAATGGGAATAGATTAAATGGAAAGGAGGATCCGAAGAATGGTGGGTCCTTTATTAATCCAAGACTCATCCAGAGAGTAAGGAAATTTCATTTAGAACACAAATCATTCTCCCTGAGGTTCGATAATGGGGGGGCTTCAGTCATCATAGTGGAGGAGAATTGGAAACAGAAATACACGGTTAGCATTGATTTCGGGGTGGTGGATTGGATGGTCAAAAGCTTGAAGAAAGCAAACTGTCAGTATGATAAAGAGAGCTTCTTTGATAAGTTCCAAGGTTCGTATGCTCTATTTTTGTTACAGCACTTTCGTAACAATAATGGTAGATTTATTAGTTTATCTAGAATCATAAACGGCACGGTTAAAGGCGTTGTAGCGTTTCCAGCTGGAAAGAAGGGTGAAGGATGGTTGGTTGTTGCTCGAGAGTTATCTTGGTTCATTTACGATCCTACTAAGCTTCGGAAGGAAGGTCAGTGGATGAATATAGAGGGTAGATTGAACACATCTACAGAGATAAAAGGCAGAGGTGGGAGAGATCATCGATCTTATGCAGAATGTGTAGCCTCACATTCAAAAGAGAAGACAAACAGGAAGGTGTTGTGTAACAGCATTGGATGGAATTTCAGGCTGGGCAAAGAGGGTATCAGTGACTGGAACAGAATGATAGTTTGTACCAGAGAAAGACTTTGGGATGGATGGGCGGATATTCAAGAATCCCTGAATAAGAAGTTCAATAGGTGCTTTGTCCTTAAACCGTTCCAGCCAGATAAGGCTATGTTTTATTGTGAAGATAGGAACGATGCCGAGTTCTTTGAATGGAATAAGATCATAGCATTGAGGGATGGTCTTACGGTATGTACACAATAATGGAACAGAGCTCCGGGTTGCAATGAACAAAAAATTATCATTCACAGGGGGATGGCTGTGCATTGAGGATTTGCCTTTAAAATGGTGGACTAGGGAAGTATTTGAACTCATTGGTAAGAGATGTGGAGGCTTGCTTGAGTATGATAAAAGAACAACAATTATGTCACAAATCTTTTCAGTAAAAATCAGAGTAAGAGGCAACAGTAGTGGCTTCATCCCGGCAGAAATTGATGTGTGCATTGAGGAGGATAATTTCACAGTCAAACTTAATGTAATCTCGAAATTGAATTTATCAAAAAGGTACCGACAAACTGTGAACTCCGCAGGACATGACTGTAAACGCCATCGGATTGTGGTGGCTGGAAGTGAAGAAGGTGAAAAGGCAGTTGAATTGAATGATCAGGAAATATCCAATGATGAAGATCCAAGTGTGCAAAGATCAGTGGAGAAAGGGGAGGCTAATGCAATGAATAAAGTATTAACTTCGCGGTCAAAAATAATTAATCACAATTCAAATGCTATATTGGTTAATGTGGACAATATTTTTTCTGCTTTAAGAAAGGACTTGGGAGACAATGGGCCAGCTGGGCTTAATCACCTTAAAAGCCCAGTTAAATTAATGGAGGGCCAAACCAAAGAATACTGCTTGAAGCCCAAACGGTTCAAGAGTGGAGAAATAAGGAGTAACATCAATAACAACCTTCTGGTGTACCGCAGGAAGGAAAGCAAAGAAGCTGTGATTCTTAATTATGAAGAAGAAGCACATGTAACCAGATCTGAAGGTGAGGAGGAAGGGGATACGGATGATAATGGTGAGGATGAATCAGAAGATGATGCAAAAATTAAAGGTAATGAACAAATAGAAGTTGGGGAAGGAGACGAAATGCAAGGTGATGATGACCTGATGGATGTCTATAATCAGATTACTGAAACAGAAGATGGAGTGCAGAAAGAAGATGAGGCCACAGAGGAGTATAGCACTGAGGCAGAAACTGAGCATGGCATTGAGGAGGAGGGCCTAGAGGGGGTGAACATCTTTGGGAAGCCAACGCTCTTGAATCCGGTACATGACACACAAATCCTTGCAATTGAGCCAAGTAAATTCACAATAACATCTCCTGTGTCACCTAGCAGATCTCCGAATCAGTCTGAAGGTAATATTCTTCTTACTTTCCCGTCTCCCTCTAATTTAAATTTGCAAGCATTTAATTCACACACCTTGTGTACTATTGAAAAGTTGTGCGAAGGAGTCATTGAGTCTCAGGTGCCTTATACCCCGATAAATGAGAACCAATACTTATTTAGCTTAAATGCATGCCAAGTGAAACTGAATAATCAGCAGCCAATGCCATTAATCGAGCAAAATGGGGGGGAATTTGCGGGGGGTGAGGAAATTATGAAAGGGGAGGAGTGCGGGGAAATTTTGAGCCTTTTGAACAAAATGAGTTTGATTTTGGTACCTATTCAAAACACGTTTGAGAAAAGATTTAGAACAAAAAAGGGAAAGATCATGGGAGATAAGAAATTGACAGGAAATAAGAGTAGGGAGTTGAAAAATTTGGAGTAGTGTGAATTATGAGGGAGGGAGATCGGAGAGGGAACGAAGTAAGTCGGTTAGGAAGGGAATTAGCGGTAATTTTAAATGAAAATATTAAGTTGGAACGTGAGGGGGTGGGGGGGGGGAACAAAAGGAAGGTAGTCAAAGAACTTTTGTGCAAAGAAAAACCGGATGTAGTAATAATTCAAGAAACAAAAAAGAAAGATATCGATAAAAAAATAGTAGGTAGCGTGTGGGGTTGTCGGTTTAAGGAATGGGTCTTTTTACCGTCAACCGGAACGTCGGGCGGGATTCTTGTAATTTGGGATTCGAGGGTCTTTAGAGGTTCTGATTCGCTCTTAGGTAATTTTTCGGTTTCAATTCTCTTACACCCAGTGGGGGGTGGGGAGGAGTGGTGGTTATCTGGGGTGTATGGGCCGTGTAAACGAAGGGAGAGAGATGATTTTTGGGTAGAGCTAGGGAAAGTATTTGGTTATTGTGGAGACAGATGGTGTGTAGGGGGGACTTTAATGTGGTGAGGTTTCAGTTGGAAAAATTAGGGGGAGCAAGATGTACAAAAAGCATGAAAGAGTTTGATAATTTTATTATGGAGGCGGGATTGCGAGACATAGCAATGCATAACTCGGATTTTACATGGTCAAATATGAGGGAAAGGCTGGCTTGCTCTAGGTTGGATAGATTTCTCTTTACATCGGGTTTGGAGGATTCGGTCCAATCGGTTAGGCAAGAGGCATTGGTTAGAGTAACTTCAGATCATTGCCTGATAATTCTCGACACCAATTGTTTTAAGTGGGGCCCAACTTCTTTCCGCTTTGAAAATATGTGGCTAAAAAACAAGGAGTTTAGTGGGAAGTTCAAGGAGTGGTGGGTATCAAGTGTGCATCAAGGTTGGGAGGGATATAAATTCATGTTGAAATTGGGGGATGTGAAAAGAGAGGTTAGAAAGTGGAACAAAGAGGTGTTTGGGGATATTAGATTTGAAAAAAATGCTATTTTGAAACGTATAGAGGAGTTAGATAAAGTTGATTCCTCTTTAAACTTAAATGAGGATGAGAGATTAGAAAGAGGTGCATTGAGGAGAAAATTAGAGGAGTTACTAGTTAAAGAAGAAGAATCTTGGCACCAAAAAGCCAAAGTCAAAGGAGTGATTGAGTGGGATGATAATTCCAAGTTATTCCATAGAGTGGCGAGTGGTAGGAAAATAAATAACATAATCAATAAACTTGAAAATGTGAGTGGGGAGGTATTTCAAACGGAAAAGGATATAGAAAGAGAGATCCAAAATTATTTCGAAAATCTTTATAAGGGTGTAGAGGGTTGTAGCTTCGGGATTGACGGTCTTGATTGGGCGAGGGTGGGAACTCAGAGCATAGAAATGTTAGAGCGTCCCTTTGAGGAGAGTGAGGTAAAGGAAGCTTTATTCCAATGTGATGGGGATAAGGCTCCCGGTCCGGATGGTTTTTCAATGGCGTCTTTACAAGCCGAATGGGAGGTTATCAAAAGTGATATTATGGGAGTATTTCGAGAGTTTTATGAGAATGGTGTGGTGAATGTTAAAACTAATGCCACTTTCATTTGTCTAATTCCTAAGAAGTTGAATTCAATCTCAATTAAGGATTTTAGACCAATTAGCCTTCTTACTTCCTTGTACAAGATCTTGGCAAAAGTACTTTCTTTGAGATTGAAAAGGGTTTTGGGGGAAACTATTGATTTGTCTCAAGGAGCGTTTGTACATGGGAGACAAATACTTGATTTAGTGCTCATCGCCAATGAGGTAGTGGAGGAATATAGGGCGAATAAGAGAGAGGGTGTGGTGTTCAAAATAGACTTTGAAAAGGCTTATGACCACATTAATTGGGACTTTTTGGATTTCGTTTTGGATAAAAAAGGGTTTGGGGGGAGATGGAGGAGGTGGATTAGAGGGTGCCTTTCTTCGGTTAATTTCTCTGTTATGATTAATGGGAAACCGAGTGGGCTTTTTGGGGCTTCGAGGGTATTACCTCAAGGGGATCCATTATCCCCGTTCCTTTTCATAATAGTGGCGGACGATTTAAGTAGGTTAATGAAAAGAGCATGCGAGAGGAAGATTGTTAGAGGTTTTGAGATTGGGCATAATAAAACTGAAATTTCTCATTTGCAATTTGCAGATGATAGCATTTTCTTTATCCCAAAGATAGTATTGTGGTTGATAATTTGGCAGGGGTGCTAAAGGTATTCTCATTGGTATCGGGTCTAAAGATCAACATGGGAAAGAGCATTGTGGTGGGGCTAAACTTAGCTCCATCACGGCTGTCTGAAATTGCAAATACGCTTAGGTGCGGGTGTGGGGAATGGCCTTTTAGTTATTTGGGTTTACCGTTAGGTGGTAATCCAAATAGCGTTGAGTTTTGGAACCCGGTTATTGAACGAGTCTCAAAAAGAGTGGAGGGGTGGCATAGAGGGTGCCTTTCAAAGGGGGGGGGGATTAACTTGGCTTCAATAGGTTCTGGGGAGCATCCCAATTTACTACCTTTCTATTTTTAAAATTCCCCAAAAAGTAGCAACAAGGTTGGAAAAGTTAATGAGGGACTTCCTTTGGGAAGGAAGAGGGGAGGGAAAAAAAGGCCATCTTGTGAATTGGGAGGTTGTTTCTAGACCTAAGATAGATGGAGGGCTTGGTGTGGGGAACTTATCTAAAAGAAATAAGGCACTGCTTGGTAAATGGCTTTGGCGATTCCCACTTGAAAGTGATTCACTTTGGCATGTGATTATAGTAAGTAAGTATGGCACTCATCCGAATGGGTGGGACTCTTCACATGACATTAATGGCTCTTTTCGTGCTCCTTGGAAGTCTATTTCAAGGGTGTGGAGTGACTTTGAGCAAAATATTAAATTGGTTGTGGGAAACGGGGAGAGAATCCGCTTTTGGGAGGATTCTTGGGTAGGGGATAACCCTCTCAAAATTAGGTTCCCTAGACTTTATCGAATTTCTTGTGATCATAATGCTACAATTCATTCGGTAATTTCTTGGTCATCTCATTTAGAATATTCGTGGAATCTTTCATTTCGTAGGTCCTTCCTTGATAGGGAAGTTGACGAGTATGTCTCCTTGTTAGGTTTGATTCATGGTTTAAATCTTAACCAAAATTATTTGGATAAACGGGTATGGGTTGCTCAAATCTCTGGTGTTTTCTCTTGTAAGTCCTTTTTTGAAACTCTATCTCATTCATCGCCCTCAATCACTCCTCATCAGTATAAGTTCATTTGGAAAGGAAAAGTCCCTTCCAAAGTTAAGGTATTTGCTTGGCTTGTATTAAGAGGAAGAGTGAACACTTGTGACGTTATTCAAGAGAGGAGGTCATCTATGTGTTTGTCCCCGTCTTGGTGTACTTTGTGTAAAGAAGGTTTCGAAGGGATTGATCACATTCTGCTCCATTGTAACTATGCATGGGGAATTTGGGCTCGGTTATTCAAGGCATTTGGATGGGTAGGGGCTGTCCCCAAAAGATGGGTAGATTTCATTGGCCTGGAATGTAGCTTCAGCAACGCAAAAGCTGGCAATCTGCGGAAGGTGTCAGTGATGGCTGTAGCTTGGGCAATATGGCTAGAGAGAAACAAGAGAATTTTTGAAGACTGCTACAGATCAGTATCTAGCTTATGGGATCACTTGAGATTTCTGATTGGTCTTTGGGCTAGGGCAGCTAATATTTTTGATAGTACTGATAGGCTTTTATTTGAGTTGGATTGTTGTAGTTTTTTGGTCTAATTGGTTTTGTTATTGCTGGTTTGGGTTGAGTTGTCTCATTTAAGTAGTGGTTTTCTCATCCACTGCTATCTTTATTGCTTTTTCTTTGATGTAACTTTCTTTGAATAGCAATAAATCTTTCGTTTCTTATAAAAAAATAAAAATAAACGTGCGCTATTTCGCAAATAGCATGCCATGTCATCAATTGGCGTACACTTACTGAGCAAACTGCAATTCCAATCCCGCTATTAGGTGTCTTGTCCAGAAAACACGCTGTCGTGCAACATAGTTTGCAATTTACCACTATTGAAAACACTGGTGCAACCCAACGACAGCCTGCTTCTTGTAGGCCAGATTAGGGGAAGAATTAACAGCCTGCTTTCTGATTTATGTTTTTGAGTTGGTGAGGGAAGATATAGTTGCCTTACTTAAGGCTTTAGGGTAGTAGGGAAAACATTTTTGTTTTTTTCTTTTGATCAGAAAAGAGACTTATATTGAGAAAAAATAATCAATACAAGCAAAAAGGGATTGATGGTTTACAAGAAGTTGACCAAAAGTCCCAAAGAAAAAGAAAGCACAAAAAAATCAACAATCACAAAACATGGAGATAAAGAAATAAGCAGAAAAATGAACAACAAAAAGACTCCCCACAAAAACCCCGGGCCCAAGTTACGGACAAATCTTTCAAACCACAGCTGCAGACCAATCCCTCCTTAGATCATCAAGAGATAACGAACTGAACAAATTGGACGTATAGGCCCAAAGAGATGCGTATGATTTCACCCTCTCCCAGACTTCATTGACGAGTTCTGATTTGCCTTCAAATATTCTTCTATTTCTTTCCCCCCAAACACACCATAAAATAGCCATAGAGCATGACCTCCATAAAATTTTATTCTTCTTGTTGCCTCTAAAGCTCCATCCAATTAATAAAAGATCAAACCACGACTTAGGAAACACGGAGATAATACCCAACTCTCTACGAAGATTATTCCAAATAGAATGAACAAAAGGGCAGTGAACAAGTAAATGATCAATCGACTCGCCATTGCATTTGCACATTACACACCATGATGGAGATAAAACCATATAGGGCTTTTTAATTTGGAGTATATCATTCGTATTGACTTTCCTCCACGCAGCCAACCAAGCTAGGACTTTCACCTTAGGAGGGATACCCACCTTCCAAATCGAATTATAAATTGCAAAGGAGCTATCATTAGAAGAGGAAGTTAAAATCTCAAAATATTACTTTGTTGAAAACAGCCCAGACTTCTCTCCCACCCAAATTCTGCAATCTGCTTCAAGGCTACCCGAAAATTCCTTCTCCACCATATTTATAAGCCTTAAAAAATCGTTAGTCTCCCTGTCATTAAAGTTCCTACGAAAATTGAGATTCCAATTAGCTGCAGATCTTGATTCTCTTGCCAGACATGAAGCAATAGATGAATCGGGATGACTTGATAATTTGTGAAGGCGAGGAAATAAAGAGGCTAGAGACTCATTCCTCACCCAAAAATTAGACCAGAATTTGATTCGTTCTCCATTTCCCACCTTGAGATGAGCGAATTTAACAAAGTTTTCAATATTCGCGGATATAGCTTTCCAAGGATTTCGATGCGAACTTTTTACCACTACATTAGAATCCCAACCATTTTTTGGAGACCGTATTTACTTCTGATAATTGCACACCAAAGTGAATCTTGTTGAATAGGGAACCTCCAAATCCATTTGCCAAGAAGAGCTTCTTTCCTTTTTAAAATGTTGCCGATGCCCAACCCTCCATGTTTTTTGCTCAAACACGTCTTCTCCCAATTCACCAAATGATCCACCCTCTCTTTATCATAGCCTTCCCAAAGAAAGTTCCTCATCATTTTCTCAAGTACTTTAGCAACTGCCACATGTATTTTGAAAAGAGAAAGGTAATATATGGGAATGCTTTCAAGGACCGATTGTATCAATGTTAATCTACCACCTCTAGATAAGCAGCCCTTAAACCATCCATCAAGCCGTTTTCCCACCTTTTCAATCACGGGACTCCAAAAACCTACTCTTCTAGGATTATCACCCAATGGCAGCCCTAGATACGATAAGGGCCATTCACCCACCACGCAGCCAAGACTTCTCCCCAAATGAAATACCTCGTTTTCACTCACATTAATACCAACAATCACACTTTTGTCCAGATTAGTTTTCAAACCTGAAGCATGTCCAAAAATGTCCAGAATCCCCATAAGATTTGCCAATTTCTCCTCATCATTTGATAGAAAAAAAATTGTATCATCAGTGAATTGTAAGTGAGACGAACTAACCTCTTCTCGGCCGATGCAAAAACCCTCCACTAACTCTTTTTCTTTGGCTTTTTCAATCAATCGATGGAGTACATCCATTACAAGCACGAAAAGAAACAGTGATAATGGATCCCCTTGTCTGAGACCACGGGACGCCTTAAAAATTTCTCTAGGTCTCCCATTAAGTATTACCAAAAAATTGGCCCAAGCTAAACAACCATTGATGATCTATCTCCTCCATATTGGCCCAAACCCTTTCTTATCTAATACATGATCTACAAAGTTCCATTCCACATGATCAAATGCTTTTTCAAAGTCAATTTTGAGAACAACCCCTTCCTTTTTCTTCTCTCGGTATTCCTCCACTCCTTCGTTAGCCACCAAGACTAAATCAAGAATTTGTCTCCCTTTCATGAAAGCTCCTTGCGACTTCCCAACCATATCACTCAAAACTTCCCTCAACCTCAAGGACAAGACCTTAGTCAAAATCTTATAGAGACTAGTAACAAGACTAATAGGTCTAAAATCTTAAAGTTTAAGAGAAGCCACCTTCTTAGGAATAAGACAAATATAAGAGTTCGTACTCGCATTCACAACACCATTCTCAAAGAACTCCTTGAAAAATCCCATTACATCTCCCGTAATCACTTCCCATCCCTTTTTAAACAACTCGATAGTATAGCCATCTGGACCTGGCACTTTGTCTCCCTCACATTCATCAATTGCTTTCTTGATTTCACTTTCTTCAAAAGGTCTTTCTAACCATTTACTACTTTCTTCATTGATAGGCGCCCAATCAATGCCTTCGAACCCCATACACGGACCCTCCTTAGTATATAATATCGCTTTCCTCCTCAACAATCGAACCATCATCTTTCTCCAACTTACAAATAAGCTTGTTCACCTTCCTTTGGTTTGCAATTCGATGGAATAATTTAGAATTTGCATCCCATTCAATGGCCCCTTTCAGCTTTGATTTTTGGAACCATGAGATTTCTTCCTTCAGTAATACCTCATCAAGTTCCGCCCTTAAATTACCCCTTTCCACAATCAACTCCTTTGGTAATGGATCTCTCGTACTCGGCTCCTTGATCTCCTGAATTCTTCTTAAAATCAGCCCCTTACGAATACGCAAATCTCCAAAAACATCTTTATTCCATCTCTTAATATTGTGCTTGACAAGAGCTAACTTCTTCATAAATTTATATCCCTCCCACCCTACCACCTTACACTCCTCCCACCACTTTTTAAAATTACTCAAGAACTCCTTATGTTGCAGCCACATGTTTTCAAAACGAAAGGGAGTCGGACCCCATTTAATAGGGTTTGAATTGAGAATCAAAGGGAAATCATCCGACACAACTTTGATAAGAACCTCTTGCCTAGCCACCGTTCAATATCTCTTGGCTCACTATTGGCCAAACCACCTGGGCACCGCTCCTACTGCGCGGGAGTATAAGCCGGCCGGTTCCGCCGGGTAGGGCCAGGAGCTGGTTTGGGGAATCACGAGGTCCTTCCGGCTTGCTATCTCTCTATCTTGAATCCCTCGTGATGGTAGGACTCTCTCTTTTGGTCTTGGCCTCACGATATCTTTTTCTTCCTCATTCTGATTTTGGTTTTCGTATCATGGATCTTGGTTCGCGCTTTATGGCATTTCCACTATAAAAAAAATCCAATCCCGCAAAGGATTGTTCATGGAACTACTGAATCTGGCTTCTTTGCCCAACCATTGTCGTCTTGTCTTCAAGAGTGTTGATCAAAGGAATGGAGCGTTTCGGATAGTAGTCTTAGCATCAGACTAAGGCAGATCCAATTTGATTTAGTCTATACCTATACGGGTAGTGAAATTCCCGTCCAATCCGAACTGCATTGAATCTACTCCTTCCGCTTCTGGTCCGGTCGAAGTGAATTCGATCCCTTTGAATATCAATCCTTTAGTTCCGATCTCAGTCGATCAAGAGCCGACTCTTTCCGCATACAATCTCTTTTTTAGAATTGTCTTCCTCTGCTTCTTAGTTTGAGTCTGCTCCTATCTTCCTTTAGGACTCCTTCATTCCTTATAACTAAGCCAATCTCGAAATGCTATACCATATGTTTAGCCGCCTTCTCAACTACATCGATCCTTGCTTGACTCAGTAGTAGTTCAGTTCAGGTCAGGGCATGAAGCTACAGGTTCTATTTGTGGTCGTGAGACAGAGAATGCCTCCCAATTATTTGAAAAAATAAATCTATCTAACCGATATTGAGCATTACCATTTGACCATGTGTAGTTTACATTGATTTCTGGATCACTTAACCCCGCTTCCCTAATAAACTCATCAAAATTCTTCATACTCTTCAATATTCTGCCATTTTTTCCTCCTTTCTTTTCTGTTGGATAACGAATAACATTAAAGTCGCCACAAATACATCATTTGTCCCCGCATGATCCGTACAGGCTTGAGAGTTCTTCCTAAAAAGCATTCCTTTCTCTATATCTACAAGGACCATATACCCCTGTTAACCACCAAGATTCTCCATTTCGTGATTTCAGGTTTAGTGAGAGCGTATAGCCCCCTTCACGCATTCCTTCACTGATATAACTCTCACGTCCCAGATAATCAAAATACCACCCGATCTTCCTTCAGAAGGAACAAAGGCCCAGTCTTTAAATCTCACTCCGGATACTGACCCAACAACTGCCCAATTAATCTCCTCCTTTTTTGTTTCCTGCAAAATGAGTACATCCAGTCTCTCTTTACACACAATCTCCTTGATACACCTTCTTTTTTTCTTACTCCCCAACCCCCTAACATTCCATGATATGATCTTCATTGAAACTCGACATCGCCCCTCTTCCTAAAATCCTCTACTCCATGTTTCTCATAGTTAATAGAGCACCTCAAATTCTTCAGCTCTCTAGCACCTTTTTTCCTCCCACTTCCTCGGTATCCTCCTTCACTTTTATTCAGACTCTGAATAGGGACTATGGATATCCCCATCTTTGATAATAACTCCCTGAATCTTTTCTTATCTTTGCTATTTAATCCTATCCACTTATCCTCCTCGTTCAGCGCAGATAACTCCAACTTACAAACCGGAGTACCCATGTTTTTTGAAAATGCATCATTCTGGTATACATCCATAGGTGAGTCACATTGCTCATATTCAAGTAATTGTAATGATCTGTTTTCCAATGTTACTGCTTCAAATTCCACACTTGGTTCCGTATAAGGAATAATAGGAACACTAGCTTTAGACTGCTTAATCCGTTCTTGATGTATAAATGAACTTGATGCAGCACTCTCGAACCCTCGACAAACAGTTGGAACAGATCAGAACAGACCGTCGAAAGAGAGAGTCGTCGTCACTAGATTATGAGCTGGAGAAAAAAGTTTTAATTTAAAGCCTCCTAAGTCAAGCTCCAACCTCGGCCCTTTCGATAAAAGTGACCCCTTGTAAACAGCCTTCGAAAGAATCGAATCATCTCGACGAAATAAACATTCTAACCATTCCCCATTCACATCAAGATCAATTACGGAATACCCTTTCTCCTTTCTCTTCATCTCCTCTTCATCATCATCAGAAAATGTAAAATCCGAATCTGACGGTAATGCGTTCGTCTCAGGGCTAGATTCATATATATCGACCTCTCCATCGTTGATTGAGATAATTTCCTCTTCATACGACCCAGCAGTATATTTCATAGCCCCGAAATCCTGTACCTTCAAATTTTCCAATGAACGAACCAAGGGAGAATTAATATCGACGTTCGTTTCTGCTCCAATCATATTCTCTTTTTCAATCACTACATTTGACTTATTCACTCTCTTTTTTTTGTAAACTTTCAGAGATTTTTGGGCCTCCCATTTTTCCTTGATAAGTCTATTTCTCCTGAACTCAGTCCAGTTGCTTGAAACAGGCCTTTCAGCTGGTCCACGGAACATGTTCAACTTCGGCCCAGCTTCATTAAACTCCTTGTTTCGTCCTCTATAACTGACATTTGGGTGGCCAGAATCACACTCCTGGATTTGCGCCGTGTCATCTTTGAGCCCTTCCTTCAATGTGGCAAAGATTCTAGAAACATTAACTAAGTATTGATTATTGTCCTCCTCATCCTCTGCATGAAATGATTTCCCATCTACTAATAACGAATCTATCTCATCCCTTTTTTTAATCTCTTCATTAATTTCCCCTCTACTAACACATACCCCTCCTTTAATGGACTCATCAAGAATTATGAAGTCTTCATCTCTTTTACCTTCTTCATCTCCATCTTCGTTACCAGTGCTTCGAATTGGCTCCAATTCTTCCGATGGTTTCTCTATCACGGATGTTTTCTTGTTTATTCTATCGTCACCCACCCTAATCACACAACGACCAAACAAACCTTCCTCGGGCCAAAGGGTTTTCAAAATGCATTTCTTCTTAAGATCCAAACTAGAATGGGATTTCAAACAGATAGTAAAACTGTTTTCTTCCTCATCCCTTAGATCAATCTCTGCTGGAATGAACCCGCTTTTATTCCCTCTCACTTTCAGCCTCAGAGCAAGTAGTCTCAATTTGCTTTCAGTCGCCCTATCCAGCTCTTCAAAGCCACCACACAACTCGCCAATCTTCATAAAAACTTATGTTCACCATAGATTCAATGGCAGATCCTCCAATTCAATCCAACCACCCGTAAAAGCCACCTTCTTGTCTTGAAATACCTCAACCGGATGCCATTTTTTCAGAACTATTGATGCGGACCGTGTGGAGAACCATGCTCTATCTTTCCCTAAATCATCAGCTTCTTTACTTGGGTCACAACGAAAGATTGCTTTATCTGGTAGAAATGGGAAAAATTCATACTCTGTTCCAAATAATTTATTTAAATAAGCTTGGATGCTTGACCAATCATGCCACAAACTCTCGCTCGTGCATACTATCATTTTGCTCCAGTCGTCCATCTTTAACTGCTTCATCACCTTATAGTATAGTTTACCTGTGTTTTGCCCCTGTTTTACCCCATTATCTTTCCCGAAATAACCCCTACTAACAGCCTCTGCAAATGTTCCCTTCTCTCTCGTGATTCTGTTCCAATCTTGAATGACTTCGTATGAATATTCTGTTTGCCCATTGTTGATATTCTCCACTTTACTTACCTTACGCTTTAATGCCGCAGCTTCTGCATATGTTAAACGAGTTTTAACTTTTTCGTTTCCCGTCTCCTTCCTTATTACTTCTCTATTCCACATCGACTGCCTTTGATCCAACCGTTGCTGCCTTATAGGAGGACCGAATAGAAGAAAATACAACTCTCCAGCAATACCCAGCCATCCCTCCCCATCTTTCCCAGCTGGAAAAGCCACAACACTTTTTACTGTGCTTTCGTGAATTCTGGAGACTTATGAAGCTGCCATGTTGATTATTGTATCTCTGCAGTAGAAATAAGGCATAAGAAGCTTGATATTTTGAGAAAAACCTGCCTTTGCTGAACTGTTCTTTAGCCTTTTTGAGGTTACTAATTAGCCAAGAGACCCCTCCAAAATCAATAGATACTATAAAATTCTGATTGCGAGTTTGTTCGACAATTTTAACAGAATCACCCCTATTTTCAATCTCAAACTTGAAGGATTTAAACTCGAATTTGAAGCTCCTTTCTCTATGTCGAAAAGTAGAGACTTCACTCCTCAGATTCTCTTTGCCTTTAAACCCTTTTCCTGTCAAATGATGGTGCAGTGGACTGTTCGTCTTCCTTCTGTCAAAGAATTGACCCTCCATATTTCAACGATCAAAGAGTGAATAAAGGTGAAAAGGATGATGATTGGTTAAAGGCGAAATTATGGGAGAAGGAGCAGAACCGAATATGATGATGATAGAGGATGGAGGATGGAGATGATGGTTCGGAGATAGATGAGAAAGTGACGAAGGTTGATAGAGATGATGATTGGTGAAGAGAGAGAAAGTGAAGAATAACATGCACAACAGGAGTGGTAATAATGATCGAAAAATATGGAGAAAGGAACTGAAATGAAGAAGATGATGGTCGGGGAATGGAGGAAAAGTCTTAGAGAAAGATGAGAACAGAAGACAAGGGACGAAGGAGGAAAGATAAAGATGGGAGAAGATCGAAGATGAGAGAAGGTTGAAAAGATGATGATAGGTGATGGATGGAAGCTGCAGGTTGGGGATGGTGGTATAGGTGGTGGAAGACGGAGGTTAGGGGTGGTGGAAGGGAGAGAGACCTTTCATCTTCTAGAGTCAGTTGTTGGGTAACTACACCTCTTATTTTTAGGGAAAACATTTTAATGCAATTAAACTAGCATGAGGAGAATCTGCAAGGTATTAAACTAGCTTGGGGATAATCTGCACTGTCGATCCCTAATCTTTGAAATGCACTAGGGATGTTCAAAAAGAATAATTGTAGGAAAGGTATTAGGAAAGGTATTATTTCTTTTGAGTAGTCACATGATCCGCCAGATGTTTTTAAGAAAATTTGATATCCATTATTCCATCTCCCACTTTAGGCCATATTATGATAAATGATAATGCCTCTAGTATTTAGAAACGTTCTGATTTCTTCATGCAAGAGGTTCATCATTGTGGCATTGTGATTCTTTATTGCATGTGCCTATGAAGCAGTTTATAATAGCAAATGAGCGATATTGAAAGCCATTTCCTTTATATATATATATATATATATATTTATATTTGATCTAAAATTATTTATCATTTTTGCTGTTTTGTTCCATGAACTCTGTTCAGCTGAAATTAGGGAGCGTGACTGGTGTAACGTGGTTACCTGTCATATGGATACTGCACAAGCATATGTATGGAGGCTTCAAAATTTTGTTCTCGGTGAACATATCCTCACCCCATCTCCTGAACATCAAACTCCAGTTAAGGTAATATCTCCCTGTATACTACTACACTTTTTACTCTTTCTTATTGGAAAGATTTTCTGGACTTACAAAGTACCAATGTTCATCCTCAATCACAGAAACGTTATTGTGAAATTAATATAATCTTGAAAGAGCAACTTATTGTTACTTTTACCGATATTATTGTGGTCAATTTAAATGGTTTGAGGAGAATTAGTTACGGTGCAAGGGTGAAATATCAATGTATTTTTGAGAGGGACCAAAAATTTATTTTGAAAACTGTGCGATAATTTAGTAGTATATCATCATTAGGAAAAGGTTGAAGTTGCACCCTATACAAAATATATTTTTCGACTCAGATAATTGTTATATAAGTAGCTTTGTAGGCATCAAAAATAGCAATGATTAGGCAATATTGCGACACATATGAGGAATTACATGTGTATTTATACCTACAAACTTAAAATTTGCAAAATTTGATAAACTCAATGTCATATTAATAACTACTTGTGTTCGTTGGAACCGGTCAACCCGAAGAACCTTACCAAACTGATATCTGTGGGTTGGGTTTTTTTCACCGATGGGTTAGTTCCAGTTCCAAAAATCAAAGAACCGAGTGGGCTGGTTCTGGTTTTGGGTTGATTATTGAGTGGAAATGAGACCTAAACCGAACCAAACTGCTCTGGAACCGACTAACTGATTTCAAATTCATCTTATATTTTACATATATGTGGAGTTGTGTAAGCCAAGAATTATGATACCATCTAACCTTTATAATATTTTTTTTTATAGAGAACAAAAGATTTTATTATTTAAAAAACTTAAATATACACAGACGATAACAATCTACAAAATGCTAGAAAGCAGAGGATAAGATATCTGCTGAAAGATCTAGCAACCCAAGATCAACCACTTAACACCCTATAACATTAACACTATCCAAAGAAAACAAGAAACGATCAGCTGCATGAAAAATCCCTGACGCTTTCGCCCACAGCCCAACCAAAAAAACAAGAAAACTCCCAAATGTCTATTGGATCATTGCTTCTATCTTCAAACACCCTTCGGTTTTGTTTAGACCAAATCAGCCATGCTATTGCCATCATAAGAAACCTCCATAACTGCTTAACCTTCTTACTATTCTGCCTGAAATACCATTTAATAATCAAGAACTCACTTCATCTCTTAGGACTTACTGCTATTGCCATCATAAAAAACCTCCCATCTCTTATAATTAGAAGTTACTGCTCTCCATTTATCGTTGCATTTAAAGACTGCCAAATGATATTCCCTTGGGTTGTCTTATTTATTGTTATTTTAAAATTTGGTGTGTTAATCACGATGCGAGATGTGTTTGGTGATTGAAATTATATATTTGTTTAAGTTTTTCTTGAACTGTTCAATTTTTCAAATGATATAACAGCTAGAACTGAAAATCTAAGAAAACCAACCCGAGAACCGATGGGATAGGTTTGGGCTACTCTAGAATTGGGTTAGTTCTGGTTCCAAAATTACAGAACCAACCTACCTAGGTTCTGGTTCTGGTTTAACTACGGAACCGAACCAAACCAAACCAAACCAAACCGATCTATGCACACCCCTAGAAATAATAACTGTGAAAGACGATACCGAGACTGAACAAGTTGGGAGAGTCATGGTCTTGGGTTCTACGTGGCCTTGCTCCTGTTACTGTGTGAAGCATTTTTCTTAGTTGCATCTGAACTGCAGTTTGATGAACTCTTGTTATTTTGTGGTAGGCATGTGCCATCAGTGCATGTGGAAATTTTGCTGTTATAGGGACAGCAGGGGGTTGGATTGAGCGGTTTAATCTTCAATCAGGAATAAGCCGAGGCAGTTATGTCGACATGCTAGAAAAAAGCAGCTGTGCCCATGATGGGGAAGTAGTCGGTGTTGCCTGTGATTCAACAAATACCTTGATGATCAGTGCAGGCTATCATGGGGATATGAAGGTATATATATTATATAATACACACGCACACATATATTTGTAGATGCTTCAGGTTTATGACATTATCTGAACATTGTTATCCCACACAAGAATTTTAACCTTTCTATTTCGACTTTCGGCTTTTCACATCACAGAAAGTATCGGTTGTATCCGGATGTCTAAAACAGTGTATTGAGAGGCCCAAACCTTCTAGGGTTCCAATGATAAAATGTTCGAAAATAATTGAAAATGCTAGTAATTTTATTGAAGTAGGAAAGATAAATGAGTGGTTTGGTGAGATGTTCTCCATCTTTTCCTTATTTTCCGTTGAAGATTTTTCTTACTCACCACCCAAAGAATTTTATTCCCTGGAAAATCCTAAAAGTAATAGAACATTTCACCAAATCACTCTCTCCTTTTCCAACTTATTGTAAAAATTATTATTGGTTGGAATCATTTTCAATCTTTTTTAAGCCCATCCTTTTTCCTTTATGTGTATATCATTATGGGGTTCTTTTTCCAGGTTTGGGATTTCAAGGGACGTGAGCTAAAATTCAGATGGGATGTAGGTTGTGCGGTGGTTAAGATCGTTTACCACCGTTCTAATGGTATGTGAACAAGCTCAAGTTTGCACTCTCTCTCGCAATGTATGTGTTTAGGATCATGTTCTTGATAGTGTAGTTTTGATTATGTTTCAGGGCTTCTGGCTACAGTGGCAGATGATTTAGTTATCCGTTTGTATGATGTTGTGGCACAAAGAATTGTACGTAAATTCGAGGGTCATGCAGATCGTATTACAGACGCGTGTTTCAGTGAGGATGGGAAGTGGCTTTTGTCATCCAGCATGGATGGGACTCTTCGAATTTGGGATGTTATCTTAGCAAGACAGATAGATGCGATTAATGTTGATGTTTCTATAACCGCACTCTCTTTGTCACCCAATATGGATGTTTTAGCAACTACTCATGTTGATCAAAATGGTGTTTACCTCTGGTGAGTATTCAATTTTCTTCTAGTTGTAAATATGAGTTTCTGGATTTCATCTCAAAATAAATTGGTATATATTTGATTGCATTTGTTTTCCAAGGAAAATTCCCATCATTATTTAATTTCATTTTCATTGGTGTTTGATTACAATAATTTCACAAGATTAAGAGACCCTATAAGGTTTTATCTCCATCATGGTGTGTGATGTGCAAGTGCAATGGCGAATCGATTGATCATTTACTGATCCACTGCCCTTTTTGTTCATACTATTTGGAATAATATTCGTAGGGAGTTCGGTCTCATTTCAGTATTTCCCAAGTTGTGGTCTGAGGTCTTAATAATTGGATGGAGTTTTAGAGGTAATAAGAAGTCAAAGGCTTTATGGAGATCATGCTGTATGGCTGTCCTATGGTGTGTTTGGGGTGAAAGGAATAGAAGAATTTTTGAAGACAAAGCAGAGCATGTTGAGGATATTTGGCAGAGGGTTAAATCGTCTGCTTCTCTATGGGTCTATTCGTCTAGTTTGTTCAGTTCATTATCACTTGATGATCTTAGTCGGGATTGGTGTGCGGCTATGAGTTGAAGGATTTTGGATGAAATTTTAGTCTGGGGGTTTTTGAGGAGCTATTTAGTTGCTCGTCTTTTTTCTTTTTATTTTCCAGCTTGATGTTTATTTAATGCTTGTTTATTGTGTGTTTTCCTTTTCTTTCTCTGGGGCTTTTGGTAGACTACTTGTAAACCATTAGCCCCCTTACTCTTGTATTGATCATTTATTTTCAATATAAGTTTTGTTTCTGATCAAAAAAAATAAAAAATTCACAAGAAATCAATTTTTGTGGTAGTAGTTGCTAGCCTAAACCTAATGTTTTCCTTGGAATCCGAAAACAATCTCCCCTAATTTATATGTCATGGGAAAAATTTCCTCTCAAACAATTTCACAGAATCCTATCCTTAAAGTTTCTGCGAGACTCATAAAACTTTATAGCATACAAAAGTACTTTTATGTCTGAATTGCTGTTGGGCTGTTATAGTTGCTTGTTTATTTCCAATTTAAATATTTAAATAATTGTAATATTATCAGGGTTAATCAGGCAATGTTTTCTGGAGCATCTGGTGTCGATTCTTATGGAAGTGGAAAGGAAATTGTGAGCGTTAAGTTGCCGTCCATTTCTTCAACAGAAGGTTCTGCTAAAGATGATATTGATTCTGATGATAAATCCATAGTGAGCTGCTCGCAGTTCCAAGATACTACTACTAACCTATCACATTTGGATCAGCAAATACCAAATTTAGTCACCCTTTCACTATTACCAAAGAGCCAGTGGCAAGGGTTGATCAATTTAGACATTATAAAGGTTGTCTCTCTTTCCACATTTTTAGTAATCTATTATTCTAAGTTTATATTTTAATTTTGGGATTTTTGACTTTGTGCCGCATTTTATATGCAAAATTAGAGTTATGCCCCTATTTTTATAGTCATTAGTCACTCATTAAAATTTGCCTCATATGGGCGAATCTCAAAAAATTACGTGAAAGCAGGGTGTTAAGTGAACTATTTGTGTTAAATAAACTAGACATTGCCCCCCCATTTTTGCATAACCTGTCCTAGAAAAGACGTCTAAAAGAATTGAAGGATGGTTTAAAGGAGCGCTATCAAGAGGAGGAAGGTTGGTGCTCTTACAATCGGTTCTTGGTAGTATCACCATTTACTTCATGTCGCTTTTTAAAATGCCAATTAAAGTGATCAAGGTAGTGGAGAAGTTGTTGCGGGATTTTTTTTGGAAGGGAAATGGTGACGGTGGTGGAGACAATTTGGTCAAATGGGATATAACCGCAAAACCGAAAGTAAAAGGTGGGATTGGGGTCGGGAATATTGGGAAAAGGAACGTGGCTCTATTGGGGAAATGGATGTGGCGTTTCTCGCTTGAAAGAGACTCACTCTGGTGTCGAGTAATCGTTAGCAAATATGGCTTCCATAGCAATGGTTGGGACCCTTCATGTAACATTAACAGCACTTTTAGGGCCCCATGGAGGGCCATTTCGCAAGGCTGGTTTAAATTCTCAAGTAATACGTGCCTAAATGTCGGTAATGGCGAACAAGCTCGATTCTGGGAAGATGTATGGGTTGGTCAAATCCCTCTAAAAGAACGATTTGAAGGATTGTTCAGAATTGCTAGAAATAAGGGGGGTACAGTTAGTGAATTTGTGGAATGGATTGATAATACAACAGCGACTTGGAATGTTCAGTTCAATAGAAATTTAAACGACTGGGAAGTTGACAGGTACATGGAATTAATGGGTTTAATTACAGATCACAGTCCAGTTCGTGGGAGAGAGGATAAACGGGTTTGGAAGGGGGAGAAGTCTGGAATTTTCTCTTGCAAATCTTTCTTTGAAATTTTATGCAATGAAAACAATGATCCAGATTTTCAGCAGTATAAGTTGATTTGGAGTAGCGGCGTACCGACAAAAATTAGAGTCTTTGCATGGCTAGCATCTCTAGGCAAACTGAGCACTTTTGATGTTCGCCAAAGGAGTAGGCCTTTTTGGTCGCTATCCCCATCAATATGTGTCATGTGCAAAAAGGACAGTGAATCAAATGATCACCTGCTGCTTCATTGCCCTTTTGCTGGTGCTCTTTGGCAGAAGGTGAGAGCATTGTTCCGTATTATTGGGGCTACAAATAAAACATGGGCTGACTGGGTGGTTAATCGCTGGTTTTTGGGGAAAAATCCTAAGAAGAGCAAAAGTATTTGGCGTTTTTTGGTGTTAGCATTGGCATGGCAGATTTGGTTGGAGAGAAATATACGTGTTTTTGAAGACAAAGAAAGCTCACTTAGGGAAGTATGGGATATTGTTATATGCAAAGTTAATTTGTGGGCGAGAGCGGCAAAAATATTTGATAAAACTGAGAGTCTTCTGTTTGAATTAGATTGTATAAGTTGGAGTGATGTTTTCCTGTTTTCCTGTTTTCTTAGTCTTGGATAACTCATCCAGGGCTGTTCAAATTTCTCTGTACTTTTTTATTAAGTTTTAATGGAATTGTTTGTTTCTTATCAAAAAAAAAGATAATGAAAACATGGTGATTTCACTCTTAAGAACAGGGGCCAAATCAGAAAAGCCTTCAATTTATAATTGACCGTCTGTAATTTTTTGGGGTAGATTCACCAAGACCCCGTTTTGTGAGAGTCCAGGCACTATCATTTTGCCATTCTTTTAACAGTTTGTTAACAGAATAGAGGTTCTTGCACATTTTCTACCAAAACTTAGGAGAGGTTAGTTGTTGCAAAACATAAATTTCCTTGGCTGTATTTTTTGTCACAGTTCAAGGGGTCTAAGTGGAATTATATTTTTTTTATCTTTTATCTTCTTTTTTTTTAACTTTCTATCAATATAAACATATTTGATCCCCAACTTCCAGGCCCGAAACAAGCCGATTGAGCCTCCGAAAAAACCCGAAAAGGTGCCATTCTTCTTGCCTTCAATTCCATCACTATCTGGAGAAATATTGTTTAAAGCTAGTGAGCCCACTAATGAAGAGAATGGTATACAAGCTGCTGATAGATTGGAAAAAAGTAGGAGAAGACTCGATACTCCTTCATCCCAGTTCTTACAAGTTCTTCACTCATCTGCAGAGATTAATGATTGTAAGTTTTTGCCATCTCTTTTCACTTTTTGCATTTTATGAGCTGCAATATTCTGTTATGTTTGTGAAGTTGGTTGTTAATTATTATTTTTTAATTAATATTGCAGTTTCGGGATTCACTGATTATGTGAAAAGTCTATCTTCGTCGACATTGGAAATGGAACTTCGAATGCTTCAGATTATAGATGACGACGATGATCAAGAGGTGGAGAAGAGACTGGAATTGTATTCTATTGAACTTTTGCTGGATTATTTTATACACGAGATTTCACATAGAAACAACTACGAGTTCATACAAGCTCTCATCAGATTGTTTTTAAAGGTACAGAATCTTGACCTCCTAGCTACATGTAGGCTCTATTTAATGCCAAATTTGGAAAATGATTGGAAAAGCAATTACTTTTATAAGATGAGATGAGTAATTTGATGAGATGCTCTCTCCACCTCATGCTTAATTTTATGTGTAGATATTCTCCATCTTTCCTTATTTTTTGTGATTTTTTTTCTTTCTTTCTCACCATCCAAAGAATTTTATTCCATGGAAAAAGTGAAAAAGTAAGAGGCCATCTCATAACATCACTTAACTCATTTTATAACTTCTCACACAAAATCAGTTGTCTTTGTTGTCATTTTTCAACTTATTGTCAGACGGAGCTGTTGTATTTTAAATTTTTAATACAACTTGAGAGAATCATATTTAGTAAAATACTCTTATATGTTACTGTTGAAAAATATTTGCGCATTTTGTTGATTTGGGATGTATGTGGTGGAATCACAAAACATTAATGTTCTAAAAATTGCTAGGCATTCTTAGGACGGCGAGGTGGGACTAGTGCCTAGGGGATTAATTGGATAATTGATTTTTATATTTGTTAATTATTTAAAATAAAAATAATAAAAATAGTGTCGAACATTACTTCTAAAAGTGACATTGATAGTTTGTTAAACAATTATTCCAATAATTCAAACATGAAAATAATAGCTTATAGAAAGACAAATGAAATACTCATTATTCCTGCCAAATTGCCATCGCATAAGACTAGGCAGCTGCCTAGCTAGACTAAGCAGCAGATAATAGCCTAGTGCCTAGACGGGGATCTTTAGAACATTACAAAACATACTTAGTAAATTGTTTTCTTCTCAATAATAACTGACGCTCTGCTTCCAAATACTCGTGTGTATATTCAGATTCATGGAGAAACAATCCGAAGGCAGAAAAAGATACAGGAGAAGGCGCAGAAGCTTTTAGAAGTTCACTGCGGCGTATGGCAAAGATTAGATGGGTTGCTTCAGAGCGGTCGATGCAAACTTACTTTCCTTAGTAATTCTCAATTTTAGCTTTATTAGCAACAGCTGCAGCATTGTTGAGTTTGAGCAGAGTGTTACATGTTTTCTCTTCTCACTTCGCTGCTCAGTTTTGGTAGGTTTATTAATTGGTTTAAGTTTGTTGTGATCAGAAACAGAGTTTTGCTGGCATTGCAAGTGGCCAAATTATTGATGTCTGTTGTTGTTTCGATTGGTTTTGCAAATAATATTAGGGCTTTTTTTAATTATCCCCCATTTATAGTATGAAATTAGTTACCTCCTATTTTCATAACTCTTTAACTTAACCCCTGAATTTTAACGGACGTAACACCATCCAAATTTTTAACAAGTTGACCATGTTGCCCTCATCTTCAACCTCCTCCTCACTTTCATCTCTACACTTAACCCTAAGTACCCCTTCAAATCAAAACTAAATCCAAATACAAACAAAAAAACACCACTATTGTAAAGCACATTTCAAATTCTTGATAAACAAACTCAAACCTCCCAATTTCTCTTTAATAATTGCAAAATTTAACAAATTTGGAATTTGGATTCAAACATTAACATTATCCCCTTTGGTTGTCTTTCTTTGAAAGTCAAAATCTCTAAACACTTTCACTACAAATCCTCTTCATCCCCTCTTTCTACACATACGCATACATATATATATATGTGTGTATGTTCTCCGACCTTCCTCCCTCTCTAAGTCTCTATCTCTGTCTCGTTCTATATTTCAACCATAATCTTGTCTATATAAATACAAACATCCTAATTATGTTCTCTCTCTACAATATATGTGTATGTTCTGTACCCAAATCGTCTTAATCTCTCTAATCAATAGACTATTTTATGTGTAGAAAGTGTACGTGTGTATTGAGTTGAATTTCTGCAAAATCCCATTTTGAGTTCCAAGTTAAAGTTCCCACCACCATTGTCGAGGTCTCTAATCTACAATTTTGAAAGCAAAACTAAAGTTAACTCTCTGCATTAGTGGGTTTTACAAAAGGTGTGTCTTGTACACTCGTAGAATGTAACAACAACAACAACAAAGGGATTTCATCAACAAGAAGAAGAAGAAGAGAGAAAATTAGAGAACTACCTCAAAAGTGAATTATATAGCATATAGTGGATAAAGGAATTCATAATTGAGGGAGAGATAAATGAAATATCTTTAATTTTTAGACACTAGCAACATATGGAAAGGTAATTTGGAGGTCGATTTGGTGAAGGAAGGATTTAGATGGGTTGATAGTGGGTATGTTGTAAAGAGAGAAAATTATTAGGGTTTACATTAAGATACAAGTACATAGGCTAGTTGAAGAAGAGAAGGGCAAATTCGTCAAAGAATATTTTATTTTAACGGATTATAAACGGTGTTAAAATTTAAGAGGTTAAGTCAAGGGGTTATGGAAATAGAGGGTAACTCTAATTTCATATTGTAAATAGAAAAAGCACATAATATTATTTATTATACATTTAAATAGACTGGTATAACGGTAAGTACTTTCAACCATATGTTATGGTGGGTAATTATATAAATTAACACTTTTTTAGGTTTTGAGTTAGTGATTTTACATTTCAATTATGTTTACATGATGGTAAAAAGACCAACTGTTCATTTAGAATTTGTTCAAAACATAAATTACTTATCATATTAATCATCGTACAAATAGTTAATATAATAATATTTGACAGATAATTGATTTTAAAATATAACAAAAACGTACAAATTTAGAGAGATACAATCTATGGTATAAAGTACTTACCATCCCACAACTATATATATATATATAGAACATTTTCCACACATACAAATATTACAGATCAGGGCTTTTAAAGGGGATAAATGGATGAATTATTTGATTAAATTTGGTGAAGATATCCATGTTTAGTAGATTATCCCTACCAAATTTCATAAAAAATTCAATCGGATAGTGGATTAACTAAAAAAGTTGATATGCACATTTTTGGCTTATAAAATTTTAGTTGTTT
Source organism: Lonicera japonica (assembly GCA_021464415.1). Classification (NCBI taxonomy): domain Eukaryota; kingdom Viridiplantae; phylum Streptophyta; class Magnoliopsida; order Dipsacales; family Caprifoliaceae; genus Lonicera; species Lonicera japonica. The sequence continues at coordinate 18,778,048 of CM038468.1, forward strand.
AGTTGACCCACTTCCTGTTTGAATTTTTTAATAAAATTTGGTGATTTTGTTTAACTCCTCAAAAGCCCTGATGTGTATAAATATATGGTATGTATTTGAAAATTTTCCCATATATTTATGGGTGTTCTTAAATATACCCACATAATCCATTTTCTCACCTCACCAAAAGTCCAAATCACGTCAATAATAACCTAAAAAAATAGTGTAAAACCTGTTATACTCACTCAGATTTCTATACATTAAAAAACGCCGCTAATTTGTCTTCTCGTCCACTTATATTTTTAAAAATAAAAAATTAATTACAAAACTCTATTCTTCCACAAGTCTACAACTCCTAACTGATATAATTCTTCTCATCGGAATTACAATAAAGTTCATCTCAGCCTTTAAACATGCATATTTCATCTCTGCCTTTCAATCTTTATCCCTTATACATTTTTAGGATGCAAATTTCATGACGTATTGTTTATATATATATATATATTTCATAGGTTTAAGCCCACTTGATTTCTTTCTCTAAAATGCTTATTCTTTCTATGTTTACGTATGCATAAATCCACATGCAATAGTTCAAACCCGCATTGACTTGTCTCTATAAGATGCTCTTTGTATTTATGTTCATATAAATATAAAGGCATAAGATTCTACTTTCTGGTTATTAAGCGCATTTCAACGTGGCGACTTTTCTTCATAGTTTAATCTGTGTTTAGTGTAACACCCCATAATTTAATCTGTCAAAATTAGTCATGTATGGGCCTTGATTAAGTGTAAGTTTAGTGTGGGCTGAAATGTAAAGTTACAAAAGTTTGGGGTTGAAATAGTAAGATTTTGTAAGTATGGGATAAAATGTTGTAATTTATCCAAAAGCATGGAAAATTCTAGATTTACAGCACAAAGTTGCTTTTGTTGGCTTCTTCTCCATTTTTGGTCAAGCAATAGAGAGAGAAAAGAGACTCCACTGTTATTTAATTTTTAAAGTTTCTCTCTCTAGATTTCACTTAGCAAACTCCGCCGAATCGCGACGAGCCTTTAGAGAAAGTTGTTCTACGCTTTGAGAGCTACGCAGAAGTACGAGAATTTTAGAGTTCCATCACCGAGTCTCGGTTCATCATCACCTTTGGTTAATATTTTGATGCCATGAGGTAAGCCTTTAAATTATCTTTGATTTTGGATAACTTTTGGTAAATTTGGGATTTTCTTTGTATGATTTGGTTTGATAATTATTGGTATTTGGGTTTAAGTTAATACTTGGAGAAGTATATGTGTTTTACATGAATTATGGAAGTTATGGATTTAAAATATGGAATTATACACACCATGGGTTTACTAGAATGTAAAATGGATTTTTGCTACTGTTTTGGTGTATTTCGAGCTGGTTATGGACGAGTGATGTTAGATATCAAATATGTATTTCAAAATATGGTTCAATATCTAGCATATGGCTTTGGAATCACTCAAAAAGGATGAAAAATGAATTTTTGGTGAATTTCGCAAGTTTGGTGGACGATAACGATTTCTACGCGGGAATATTAATTTTTTTTTGTATTATGTCGCATATTATTCTCCAACGTTTGGATTAATTATTTTGACTAGTGAACTAGATCACTTTTATGATGGAATTTGTGAATTTAAGATGTTCATTAAGTTATAATTCTTGGAGGAATATATTGTAGTTGTTTTATTTGTAAAAATAAATTATGTAAGTGGATTTAGTTGTGTGAAATAGAAGTTGAGGGGGTAATGTGTAAATGGAATCATATGTGTATGATTGGAGTAATTGATATTCTTAAAAATTGGAGAAAAATTAAGAGAAAAACAGGGGGAAGAATAGAAAAACAAGGAGGAGAAGAGATAATAATAGATGATATAAGTAAAAATCATGCTAAAAATTTATAAGTTCATAATTCTGGCAGATTGGTGTCACTGTGGGAGAATTGCTATAACTCCTTGTAGAAAATTCCGATTTATGCACCGTAAATTGCATTAAAAAGTAGACACACAAAGCTTTCCAGAAATATATGGTAGAGCACCTAGCTCTCAGCCAATTGGTACAGTTTAATCCGTGAAGTTGGACTATTGTCATACGTTATATTCTGGACAACATGTTTGTACTGAGTTGTTTTTTGAATATCCGATGTTTTAGCCGTTGGATTATGCTCAAATTCTGGAATATTGTTTATAAACATGTTGTGTAACTACTACAAAAATTTGAGAATGATCAGAGAACGGAAAGTACCTAGTCTGTGCAAGGGATTCAGACTGCACCTAATTCTGAAAGGTTGTAATGTATTGTAAATTAACAAGTGCATAAGGGTATACATTTGTGTAATTGTTAGTGTATTTTGTATACTTATAAATGATTATATTGAGGTAGAATTGGAATACTAATTATGTAGATTGGTAGGTGAAGGAACGAATACTTCTAACGCACCGAGAAAATAGAACTTGGAACTACGTTAGTGTGGACTTAAGGTGAGTGTACTCACTTGAAATTTATATACATTTGAATATATAATTGTGAAGGGTGGTGTGAAATATGTATGTTGATATTATGATGCTTGATGCCTAATAATTAAGGCTATAGAGCGGTTATGTTTGTGATACATCTGATGCCCAGTATTTATAGGGCTAGAGGATGTGTATATGGAATGGATGTTTGATGCCTAATAATTAAGGCTATAGAGCGGTTATATTTGTGATACATCTGATGCCCAGTATATATAGGGCTAGAGGATGTGTATATGGAATGGATGTTTGATGCCTAATAATTGAGGCTATAGAGCGGTTATGTGTGTGGTACATTTGATACTTTATATGATGGCTAGAGGATGGGAATTGAATGTGATTATATATGAGATGTGTATATATTTTTATATATATATATACTTTTACAGATTACTGATGAGGGAAATGATGCATTCACTGAGCCTATTGCTCATATTTTTATATATGTTTCTCTTTACAGGTATCAAGAAGGAATGTCCACTGCCAGGTCTAGGATGGGTGGGGAGGTTTATAGAAAAAGACACTACGTCGTTTTTGTTTATTGTACTAGTCTTGTTTTGGTGTATTTGACTAGACATCCTTATGTGTGTGAGTTGTAAATATTTGCTAGTATTATGTTTTTTTAAGACAAGGTTGATAAAAAAAATCATGGATATGCGATGATGTTTATTTTGGAAATGACAACCTTATTATGTTATCTTAATTTAATTATATTTTTAAGTAAGTATTATTTTGTTGTTCGGGTGTGACATTTAGCATATGGAGGAGAGTCTTCATCTTATTACTTACAAGTACTAATGGATAAATGGATATGGAAGCTCAAGACCATCAAGCACCTTTACTAATAGATTGGTCTCTTCAAGTATCTCTTAAGTTTGTGTACTTGGCCATGTGGTTCGGGTGCCTGTCATTTTTCCATAAGTGTATTAGGCTAGTTCCTTGTTGATCATGAAATTTTTACTTAATAATACTTTTCTAATTTTCTAAAAATTGCTAGGCGTTCGTAGGGCGGCGAGGGGGGGACTAACGCATAGGGGATTAATCGAGAATTAGTCAAGGGATTAATCAGACAAACGATTTATATATTTTTAATTATTTAAAATAACATAGTAACATAATACAAATAAAATCTAACTTTATTTCTAAAAATGACATTGAGAGGTCACAGGAGAGAAGATTCCATTATTCATTTTGAATCGTCATCTTGTAAAGCAGTAGACCATTTCCTAGTGCCTAGGTGGGGACTAATCGGCCCTAGGCTTTTCTAATTTAATCTCTTCTCATGCAGATGTTGTTTGCTAGATGTTCACAGGAGAGAGACTTTTAGCGTCCATCAAAATCAATTGGTAATAGAAGTTTTGTTGATTTGTTCTTGGGGGTATAGTTTTAGTTTGTTAATTTGAATTTTGAAAGAGAGAGTTTGGGAAGAAGAGCATGGGTGTTAATAAAAAAAATGTCTATAGTTTGTGATACGAAATATCATATAATTGTTAAAAATATATTTATCATAATTAATAATTTTTTCATAAGTATTATGACTTGTATGTAATTTTTAATGAAATTTATTAAGAACAATGTAATTTTTTTATTATATTTAATTTTAATGCAAAAGTTAATATTATATAATATTTTTACTTTTAACGATAAAACATTATCGTCCATTTATTATTTCAGTAGCCTCACTTACCAATAGGGTGAATTGTAAGTTTTTTTTAAAAAAATTGTGAGGTTAAAAAAAAGTATTCTCACATTGAGATGAAAATTAAAGACGGATTTTATAGGCATTTAAGAACACCCTTATTTATATATGTTTTTCAAAGATGTACATAGTTTTTGGAAAGGAACAAAATTTATAAATGTTTTTAGAAGAACTAAATAGTTTTTGGAAAGGAACAAATTTTTTGTACTCAAAGCTCCTTCTATGGCATAGGAGATTCGTGGCCAACGTTTGGTTAAGATGAAAACTTTTATTTTCGCATATTGAAAATAAGGAATTCTAGCTTTTGAATATGTACACTCGTGCGTCAGTTCGATGAGAAAGAAAGAATACGTAAAATTCGAGTGGTTAGAGTAGTAGCGCCTAGTTTCGAAGCAACAAAAGCAACTACCATAAGGGCCCACCTTGTTGTCCCTTAAATTGCAAAAGTTAAACAGTAGTAAATATTAAATATGATTATTTAAACTGTTTTATCAAAATTTTATATGGCCTAACAACTACGGATTATACTCCGATGTAGTAGTGTTTTCGATTTCGATCGGAGTAGAAATTAAAGTACTCTAAATCTAAATTAAATGTAAAAGTTTACTTTCAGTTATGTTCAGTTTCTAAATTTTTTAAAGCCAAACTTGAACTAAAATTTTCGGTTCGATTTTGACATATATTTTTTCCCCTAAATCATTTTAAGATAACAATGATATATTAAGGCCTCGTTTGATTCATATATTAGGATCAATGAGATTAATAATACCAGTATTAATAGTACTGGCGTATTAATTCTGGTAATAATTTAATATTAATACCCTGTTTAATTTATGTAGTATTAATATTGAAATATCTCATGCTGATGTTAATACCAATGTTTGGTTCTGTAACTCATATACGAGATTATATTTTTGGACTAACAAAATAAAAAAAATTAATTTTTTTTATAAAATTTTTTTTTAAAAAAAAATTAAATTTTTTTAAATAAATTAAAATAATAATAATATAGTAGTAGTAGTGGCATTTTTGAAAATATATGGTTCATTTTTCTTAATTATGGATAAACAATACCACCTCCCCCCTGGTATTAAATTATAGCACAAAGAGTGGTATTAAGTTAGTACCGGTATTAGTAATCCCAGCACATTTGTACGAATCAAACAAGGTATTATAAAAAAAAGTGGTATTAATAATCTCATCTCACTTTTTAATACTTGAATCAAACGAGGCATAATAGTAATGTAAGATTGGTTCATAATAAAATTAAAGATATGGTTTTTTAAAAATAAGGAGCATTAGATACCATTTTTTTTATTTAGTCACTATTTTATTTGTATATTTACAAGAATAAAATACATTAAATAAAATGATGAATTATCTTGTCATCATGTATGTGATAAAAAAAATGTTAACATTATGTAATTAATTCAATAATAAGGGCACTTGTTAATGACTTTGTTTTTTTTTTTTTTAAGATGAACACAATATGGAATTAATAAGGAACATATTCTTTTAAAATACTTTCTTTTTTGTATTATAGTTTAATTAATGTGTGCCCGTATATTAACATTTTTTTATTTTCTTATATATAATTCAGTTCGATTTGCTTTAATTCGGTTTTGGACTTGCTTGCCCCAAATCCGAACAAAACTATTTAGTTTTGATTTGATTTTCTCGTTTTTGGTTTGACTTTTTTTCGGTTCGGGGTTGGTTTTGCTAATCAGTCATTCGGTCTAAATCGGTTCGGTTCATTCAATCTATTTTCGTATTGGTCTTAACACCCCTACTTCGGCTCAATACTTTGTAGAGTTCTAGTGTCTTCATTGGGAAATGTTTAAGTTATATTAGTGTATAATTAATAAGTTTTACACTAATCCACCATTAGATAAGTAATTTTTTATTGTGTTTACCAAGAATGTAAAATTTTAAATTAATCCAATATTTTTAACCATATAATCATTGCACTTACTCTTATTTAATTTTTCTATGGTACATTATCCAATGTATAATATGATTATAATGAGGGATTTATGCATTTTCGATTATTTTAATTTTTTGCACACACTTTTAAGATATTATAATTAGCTAATTTAACGATTGAATTGATGAATCATGAAATTGAAAAAAAAAGTTATTGGTGGGTGTAAAGCAGAAGTTTTACACCTAGTGTAAATTGAACCTTCTCCTATATATATATAAATTCATATAATAATAATAATAATAAAAAAAGAGAGTAGAGATAATTTTGTTTGGTGCTAATTATGCACACCACATTACTCAGTAACACTCTATTTCATTTACTCAGCGCTATTGCGCCGAGTATGTGAACATAACCTCAATATAATAGGGATGATCTATTGTCGGTGTAATAGGACCGAGCAAAATAGTGTTTTGGTGTGTGAATTTAGATCTCATTTTTTCTAGTGATTCATCGTATCAACATTGTCAAGTCCCATAGACGTTGTGGATATTATTACTTTGCTATGTGATATCTGGGTTGGCTTAGACATATCATTAGAGATAGCTTTTATTTTATTTTATTTTTTTCATCATCTATAAAAAAAATTGGGTTCAGTCTATGTTCTCGAACATATGACTTTCTCTAAAATTTTTGGTCTTTATTTTTTAGTATTTGCTGATGGTAAATAGACCGAGAAATTAGTATAATATTTATGTATTAAAATTCTCACTAGAAGTAAATATTGAAATTGCTAAAGATAAATACCAAAAAATAAAGATCTAAAATAATAGAAATTGCATCCTCATATATATATATATATATATTGGCCTTTATATAAAAACCGGATCCTAAAATCTATAAGCATACTCGTATACAAACTAAGGCCAAGTGCGCCAAAAAAGAAAAAGAAAAAATGAGTGGTCAACCCTCCAACTTCGTGTCCAAATTATAAATTTTGAAAAGTTATAAAAGTGTAGAAAATGGAATAAAAAGGGGTAGAAAATGGAATAACAAAAAGGGAACACCCTTTTTTCCTCAAATTCCACCCACATCTTCTCTTTCTCTCTCTATGGCAGCCGCTATTCGCACTCCACTTATTTCTTGGTTTCACTCCAATGTTAAAAAAGCTATAAGTGTCTATTTGCACACCACTCCTTCCTTCTTTTACCCAATAATTATTTACCTTAAAGTTAAAATTAACCTTCCTAATTACATATTATTAACTTATAATTACTTTGTAAAATTCAAATAGAATTAAATGTTTTTTTACGTTTGATTTCTCCTCCGACCGTCCGACCAAGCCAAACTCATCGCACTCTCTTTTCCTTCTCCTCTTCTTAATTGAAATGCACAAAAATTTTCATTTATTGAAGAAAATCAAGCACAAAAGCAACACTTTATGAAAGCAAGCAAGAAAACCTAAACTCATGAATAGTAGTTTGGACATCATAGAGCTAAAGAAGAAAGATAATGAAGAAGCTAAAGGTGATATACAAGAAAAGAGTGATGAAAGAGAAGTATGTTTATTGTTTTGTATGTCGCTGTGTTTATTTTTTTCATATTTAAGCAATGAATACATACACAACACTTTAAACATTGAACAGAGCATGTGTAACTCGATATAAGGTTACAGTCGCTTGACATGGAGTGAAATATAATAGTTCATTCGTTGGAAATGTAGAGAAATAGGGTAATTTTGCTATCATGTCTACTTGCTGGACATCAGTAGACAGTCATAGCCTGTAACTCGCTCCATGATAAGTGAATTTTAGAGGTATACTCACTAGACATGTAGCGAGCAAAACCAAATTATTTGTGGGTGTTCATTAACTTGAAAAAATGCCAGGTAATTTGGCATTACAAGAGTTTTCATTAGTTAATTCAAGTAATTTCATTGTTTCAGGATGTATATTGCCTTGTCTCTAGTATTTGTCGAGATTGTCAATATTTCAAAGAAATTGACTTCTGCCAATTTGAAGCAAAACTTCTCAATCCCGATTGCCTAGAATTAGAGACTTGTAATAGTGGCGAAGCAAGTGTCGATGGTGGGGATGGCCAATCTTTAGAGGATATGATGGCTCTAAATGCAATTTATTGTGGTAACTATAAGGTTAATGTTGGTGACCATAATTCCGATGGCGGTGACCAGCCCCTCCTCCTTTCTATTGGTGACCATAATTCAGATAATGATAAAATTATAAAAATTGATATTTCTCCGATTTTTGTAACAAACGAAGTAAGTTTACTTTATAACTTGATTACAATGCTCTTAATGATTTTCTTAATATGAATTTCCTCAGTAGTAGAATATTTTATTAATTTATTGTGTATAATGTTTATTTTCCTAGGTTTTTCCTTATCGCTATAATTTGGTTGATTGGTGTCAAAGTCAAGGAAGATGGATAAGAATTGTAATCATAACTATGCAATCCGACCAAGGGGGTGGTGCTGCAAGTAGGCGTCTTAGGCTATATTTTGGGTGCGAAAGAGTTGGGATAGCTCGTACTAAGAATATTGGCAAGAAGAGAGAAAGCCTCCACAATGAAGACCATTTACAATGTAAAGGCCAATTTGAGAACTCATAAAATGGAAAAAAAGAGCGCCATGCAACAAGTAATGAAGATTTTAATGGAGAAGCACTATGTGTATTGGCGTAGGAAGGACGAAACAACCGAAGAGTGACGTTAACTACTAGGACGTTCTCAATTGCACATTGCTTTTTACATAGAGAATTGGAGGATAATTATAAATGAGCCCTTTCAAAGTTGAAGTTGCTATTTATCGTGCACGAAAGTGTTTGATACATTTTTTTGTATGAATGACAACACTTTTACCCTCGTATGTGAAGGGTCCTTGTAATATAGTCATTTTTTACGCGAATATATAACTTTTTGTCACATAAAAAATGTTTGATACATTTTTTTTTTGTGAATGACAACACTTTGATCCTTGCATGTGAAGGGTTCTTATAATATAATTACTTTCAAAGATACATAATTTATTATTGTCCTGAGTGTGTTTGATTTACTTTTCACTTGGAACACAACGTAAACCTCACTCACTAGATAACGAGCGAGAAAATGAGCCTTACTCGCTTGACATCCGTATTCTGGTTGCACCATAGTCACCCCATGTCTAGCGAGTAATATACTCGTTAGATGTTAAGCTTAGTAAATTAGACAGTAAGTTTTATTCATTCTAGGTACACCCCAGCCACCAAATGTCCAGCAAGAAAGTAAGCCTTACTCGCTGGACATCCGTCTTCTGGTTTCACCATATTCACCTAATGTCTAGCGAGCATTATCACTTTCTTCTTCTTTGCAATAATTAAGATAATAAATTAACAAGAAATAAATGATCAAAACATGCATGACAGTATTTTTAATATCTAAAAATGGTACTTAGATAGTGTAATACATTAAGCCTAACACATATACCAAATCCAAAGCAAATACATTAACATAAAAGAAGTACCAAACATAATTACATTAAGCCAAACGCAATTGCATTTACATAAAAATAACTATTTTGTTTTCTTTGGTGGTGGGGCTTTGGCTTTTCTGAAGGATTTGCGTGCTGGCGGGGCTTCTGTTGTACTTGCAGTCTCTATCGAAGTATCTTCATGTATCTTCTTTCGCCTAGTCTCTGTCAAGGCATCCTCATTGTCTTGCTCTGATTTAGTTTTCCTTGTATTCCTGAACATATTGTATGCCTCTTTCGCAACTTCTACAAATACAATGTGGACATCAAACAAAAGCAAAAGTCTTTTAATAGAAAAGGAACTCCATAATGGGGCCATTAATTGTTCCAGTTACTCAACAAATCAGAATTTCCTTCTTCTAGTTCCAACTGAAAACCATTTTCAAATAAAGCAAAACAAATACAACAGGGAAATCATAGAGAAGCAAAAATCTTTTTAAAGATAATGCATTCTATAATGGGGCCCCATAGCAGCTAATGGGGACATGATTATATGAAATGCATCGCTTTTGTATGGGAAACCAAAGAAACATGCATATAACGTGTTCCCAGCTAATGGTGTATGTTCCCAGATAAACCATAAGTAAGTGACAACTCGCTAGATATCAGTAGACAATCATAGCCTGCAACTCGCTCCATGATAAGCGAGTATGAGATGTATAATCACTAGATATATAGCGAGTAAGACCAATTAACTGACTGCTAGTATTTTCGTGAAGATTTTATATCAAAAAGTGCACAACTTCATTTTCAGTCAAAAACTACACAACCTCATTCCCAGTCAAAACAATCACAGTATTCAAAATTAAATCGATATAATAAATATTGTTATACGTGCTTGACCAAATCACTAGAATCTAAACAATACCCATAAATAGAAATCACTAGAATCTAAATAATACCCATAAATAGAAATCACTATGTCAAAATGTGAAACTTACTTCGTTCATGATGTTGAAGACGAAAACAGCGAGATAATGATGCCGATAGTAAAGCAAGTGAAGGGAGGTGCTTGTGATGAAGACGAAGATGAAGAATGGGTGAGTCTATGAGGAGGAGTGGTTGAGAGAGGTTAGCGTGAAGGAGGGAAATGAGAGAAAAGATCGTGCAAGTGGTGGGAGTGGCTTTGAAGTTAATTATTAACTTAATTAACTTATGAATTAATGTATTTAATTAATTAATTACTTTGTGTAATAACAAGAGTGGTGAGAGTGATTTTGGAGTGGTAAAGAGAAAGCAATAGTACTTTTGGAGTGTTTCTAAGCAGTGGAGTGAAACCAAGAAATAAGTGGAGTGCGAATAGCGGCTGCCCTCTCTATAGCCAAAAAAATAAAAAAGAAAAGGAAAAGGATTGCAAGGAAAGGGGAAAAAGCCTCTCTCTCTCTCTCTCTCTCTCTCTCTCTCTCTTGAGAGTGCTGCTGCTGCGAGACTGTGAGGAGGGAAAAGAAAAGAGGGAAAAAAGAAATTCCAAGGAAAATTGGAAAGGGAATGACGACACACTCTTCGAGGCTATTAACTTTGCCTAATCTTGCCTGCACCTTTTCCCCCTCGGATTCCATCTCTTCTTCATTTTCTTACATTTCCATTTCCCCAAAACATTCTCACTCTCTTGCTAGCCCTAGTAGTAGTTGTACTACTAAAACCACTCCCTTCAAGTTCAACCTCTCCATTATCTCTCCAAGACGGACGGTGCCCTACTTTCTCTCTCTACATTTTTAATTACATGCTTTGATGAAGTATTGTGTTTATTTTGCTTCAATTTGTGTGAATTAGTATGTATGTATGGATAATTAGATAAACGAAAATAAATAAATTAGGATCCGGTTCTTGAGTTCAAAAATTTTTAGAATGTTGAAGATGCGGTCCTGCAAATACTCTTTTAGTATATCTATCAGCACACGCATTTTTTGTATCTGCCGCATATTATCTGCAGATATAGAGTCCTCGCTAAAGGCGGATACCAAAACTTAGAGGGTAAATAATGTGTTTATTTTGCTTCAATTTGTGTGAATTTGTATGTATGTATAGATAATTAGATAAAAGAAAAAAAAATTAGGATCCAATACCTGAGTTCGAAAATTTTTAAGGATGTAGCAGATGTGGTCCCTGGAAATGCTCTTTTCAGTGTATCTCACGCGCAGCCTAACATGACCTCCCCACGGCGTAATAGTATTGGCGCACATTTTTTGATATTTGTTGCATAGTATCTCTAGATGCAGACTCCTAGCCAAAGGCAGATACCAAAAGTTAGATACTACATCCGTTTAAAAAAAAGTTGTGGACCGTATTTAAAAATTTTCGAAGTCAGGGACCGGATGATAAACTCCCCTAGATCAAATTTAGGTTGGGTTAAGAACAGCTCCTGATTCGAAACTAGTGGTCGATGTTCTCCTTGTGCTTCCGTACTTTCTCCCTTTGTTTTGGTTGTGATTATTTGTTTGACTGGATCTATGTTTAATGAGTTCCCGGTACTTGTTGTCTTGTTACTGGATACTATGCATCTCTATTGCCAAAATGTAGAGAAAAAATAAAAAGCTGAAAGATGGACGAAATGACGGATGGAAGAATGAAGAAAGAAATCATGAAGTGGCTTGGCTTTTGTTCCTTGTTTACATTTTGTATTCATGACATTGCTTACTATCTTTCATTTTGGATTTAAGTGTCATTTTATAGGGATACATCCGTTTGTGTTTGCCATTTATTTTCTGATGTCTGACGGGTTCAATTCCAAATCACAAGTTTTTCTTGTAAATTGTTACTCGATTTAACCTGATATTCTTCTTTAGTGCCTTTTGGAAAGGAAAAAATAGGAAAATCATGATACTATTTGGAATTGGAAGGTAGAGATTCCCCCCTAACATTGATGTATTTGCATTGCTACTTGCTACGAGCATACAGTGGCAGCCAGGATAAGTAACATAGATTTAAAACAAGCACGCAGACAATGGGTGAGGATCGTGTTTTAAAGTTTAAACTAATTTGCATTTTACAATAATGGAATTTTTTTAGATTTTAGTTCTTAGTTCTGCAAATTTCACTAACATTGTCTGCCGCTTGAGGTGAAAGTACATAGATGGAACCGATAATTCTCAAGCTATGTTTAGCTTGCCACTTGAAATATGAACAGTTTACATCTGTTGTTCCACCCTCAAACTGCAAAATATAAACCGTTGGGATTGGGACATTGCACAAGACGAGAAACAATATATATACATACATCTTTGCTTATCAAAAAGTAACACATGGTAATGTAATGCAAGCATGTAATACTGTGAACTCCATTTTCTCCTAAAGTGAAACATGGAAGGGTTGAATTTAATAATGTAACGGATCAGATTCCTAAATAGTTTAATGATAAATATTGGTTATTCAGCCTGTGCACTACATGTCAATTGGGGTTGGATTGCACATAGCCACATACTAACCATTTTAACGACAAAAGGGCCTACAGAGATTTGTTTAGCCTTTTTACACATTACAAGAAAAGCGTAGTAGGAAAGGCAAACACTTCTGGTAGATGCTCTAAGCATAACATGACCGACTATCAACAATCTATTTTACATTTTTCTAACTCTTTGGATGCTTTAACCTCCAAGAGGAAAGTCAACACTTCTTGTTTGGATTGGTTCTATAGTAAAATCTAAATTAGTAAATTCTTGTTTTTACTCTTGGTCCGATTATAGTCCTCCGCTGTTAGATTTATGGTCGTCTGATCGAAGATGATAACAGCATGAATAAGTTTATGCAAAAAGGGATGTTGAGAATGTGGACTATCATCTATTCTTGCATTGTTCTTTTGGCTGATGTTTATGGCTTAGTTCTTTTCGGGAGTTTGAGGTGGTAAAAATCTTCCTACTCTTGAAAGTAGGCTTTAATGGTTGAGTTTTTTTATTTACAAAATAAAGTGAAAGTTAGGTGTCTTTGGGGGAGTTTGTCCTTGGCCGTGACTTGAGAGTTTGGTTTGCGAGAGATTAATATTTATAGCTTTGCTTTGGGCTCTTTTATTAAGTTTGTCAGTTTGTTTGATATGTGTTAAATGGCTCATTATTGCCAAGATTTGCGACATAATGTCTTAAAGCTATATATATATATATTCCGCTTTTTGTTTCTTCTTACCTTCGATTTATCTTTTTATATCTGCCTGGTAGTATCTTTGTAGTCATTTATGGCCTTGTGAAATAGTTTTATCCTTGGGCTCTTTATCTTAAATTCTTAAGGTCAAACCATATGGTTTACTAAAAGGTTGGCGTGTGCAATGCTTGATACCCATATATTGGCGAGCATAAGTGAAATTGGACGTGACAAGCTTTTTATGTAACAAGTAAGCCTAGGTGAAAGAGATATTTAATTTTGACTCTTTCGAAAGTCAATGGGTCATATTTTATCTGTATACTTGACGTTTGCAAAGAGGGGAGTAGAGAAGCAAAACAAATTATTCCCACAAAAGTTCAAAAGAAGACCAGATGAAAACAAGGAACAACAATAACTGCGTCTACTCCAGGCGCCAAGATACCAAAATGATAAGTAAATAAGGAAACTGATCACAGGAAAATATTGAACCAAAAGAACTAGTAATTTATGAATGTATTGAAGTGAGTGGACTTCTTAGAGGCTTTGTTTTTGGTTCATTAATTTTTCTTTGAGGTTCATTTTCTAGTATATTGACGTCATTGTACTCGTAATAAATGATTGAAATTTTCTATTGAAGGTGAAGGAGCCTTTCTTACTTGCATTATGGGTCATATTTTGCTGCGTATTACATATAAGGAAAGTTAAGTATTATCCATTTTAGTCATATTTTTAAGAAGTATTTGGCCCTTCATGGTCCAAAAGAGATTTGAAAATAAAAAGAAAAGAAATCTAAGGTTATTGTTGTGTCGTTATAGCTGCTCTTTACCGTTGAAAACAACCACTTCTACGTGAAATTCGAAAGGAATGCACCATCAAAGAATGTTCTAACTTCCAATTAACTTTCTGTTTTTTGTTAAAAATGATTTACTTGATAAGAAATCCTATGATTTGTTATAGGTTTTCAAAAGCAACAAAGGTGCATATATTTTATGTTAAAATTAGTTTCCAAATTCTGACCCATTTTAGCAACTTTTGTGGGAATAATTGATCGGTCTAAAGCTGACCCAGCTCATAACTTTCAAATATTCTTCATACACTAATCATTAACGACAAATAACTTGTCATCAAAATATTAGCGTTGCTAAAAGTATAATTTAGATGGTTGTATGTTATAGATTACATATAGAAAATACAACAACCTTTTCTTCAAAAAAAAAAAAAAAGTTCTAGACTACACTTGTTTTAGATTATGTGTAATCTTGTTAGAAGAAAACACACAAAAAAAAAGATTGTGGGAGTTGTGAGAGAAGTGATTAGAGTAGTTGAGGTGTAGATTGTGGGTCCTTGCACTGTCGAGTTGGTAGAAACTGGGGGCCATGCTAACACTTGGAAGAGTGTGTTGTGAAGGAATTATTGGAAAGTGTGTAGTATCTATCGAACAATCTGATTATATTTACTGAAAATTTGCTTTATGTAATGGAGATCTCTTTTTACCATAAAATATATGTGTGGTCAGCGTTACTAATTGGTGCATTTCATCACATTAAATACTCTGCTTTTTACGTTGTGTATATTGAGATACCTTCCTGTGGGAGGATAATTTTATGCATGGGAAAGCACAGACTGTGGGCCAGTCTTGGGGCGAGGACCCCTAATAAGATATACTATCTACTTGCCGATGAAATAGAGAACTTATCACTGATCGGATAAGAGGGAGTCAAGCCAATTGCAATTTGCCAATCTATGGATAAGAGGTAGCTAAGCTGGAGGATAAACAATGGGAAATAACCACTTCAATTAGTGTGAACAAGGCCTTGGACACCTATAACTTTGGAGTATTGATCAAGCTTACGCTTTATAGTAATTTCCCATCTCACCAAACCCTATCCAAATTGTATAAATATGACAAGATAAACCCATAGTTGGGGATGAGCCATTTTTCATTTTACTACCATATAGCATCCTCTCTGTACTCACTCTAGGGCTCAGTTGCTTCCATTGTAATAGTACATTATTAGCCATTAGAGCTTAGTGAAGAACACAAGCATACACATACTCAGGGAGGACATATTGTCGGATTGGGAATAACAGCCACCGGAGGAACCTACCCCCACAAACAAAAACCCTTCTCTTATCACTATTAATTTATTATTCATTATAGCCACCTTTACTGAGTTTGGTTGCAAATCTTAGCGATTTGGGCCGATTCAATTCTATTTGGGCTTGGTCAGACTTCTACCACCCACACTTCCGCTTCAATAACTAAAAGAAATTAGAAACTAAGCAATAAAGCATTTTTAAAAAAATGTAAGAATGAACACAGTTTCTAATAAGTTGGGGAGTAATGCCCATATTCATGAATTGATAGTCGGGCATTAATAATTTACACATTTGGAATATGACAGTCCATCAGTCTCCTCATTGTCAAAGTTTGACAATATTAAAATTTTTGATCTCACAATGAATTCACTTTGTCGGTTTAGATATACACATTACCCTTCCCTTACCTAAACAAGTATAATATTCTTGAGAATGGAAAAATTTAAACGGTAAAAGGTAACATCATCATTAATTTTCTTTTTTCTTTCTTTCTTTCTTTCTTTCTTTCTTTCTTTCTTTCTTTCTTTCTTTTTTTTTTTTTGATACAAGCGTTACATGGATATACATGGTGGTCGGCCATGGGGAGGAGGGGGTAGGAGAATGGGGTTCCCATGGCTCGAACCTGCGTGTAAAGTGGGGAAACCCACCCCTTTTTCCACGATATAGCACCCCATGTGTGTAACATCATCATTATTAGAGTTATGTGCTTCATATGCATTGCATAATTTTTGTATGCCAATTGTTAGATAACATCAAGCAACATAATACATCTGTCAATTCCTATGGGGCTCTGGTGGACTGCTGGTTCACCAATGATATATTCTCCATTGTAATGCTTTGATTTTGTTGATATTAATAATGGCGTTTTGTTTCTGATAAAAAAAATCAAGCTACATAATACGAACAGTTCAACTAACAAACAGGTGAAAAATTGTGTTGTCATGTTTTGTAAAATTATTCCTGCCGTATTTGCTGGTCACATCTGTGAGTTGATGTGCAGCACTTGTACATTTACAGTTATTAATACTGTGTCACTTTTTACAACAGTGAGTGCAGGGGCTGATATAGTGCGACAGGGGACAATTGACCCCATTAATTTTGGAAATTGTCTTTTGAGTTTTGATTTGTTTTTGAAAAAATTAAATACTGTGTGCATATTAGTTAAGATTTCACTAGTCATTTACTACCGGGGGCCTCAATTTTTTTTCCCTTGTGTATTGGTATAGTGGCTTTGTCGATCTGTAAGAAGACATCAAGAAGACCTAGAAGATAACTTGGGGAATGAAGAAGGGAACAATGGGGTGCAGATGTTTGGTTCTGATGACGAGGTGATCACAACAACCCAGATTCCAACCCAAGCCCAATCAGTTGTTGAAGGCTCAGGGTCAGTTTTGGTATCAGAGTATAAACCTGTTGCTGATGTGGACTATCTACAGGTTTGCTACCTCTTCTTCTTGAGCTAACGATGAATTTTTACCATAAATTCAGCATGGGGGATTGAACAGTCCTTCAATTTGTGCCCTTACGGCATTATCTTTGTTGTATCTGCTGAAAAGTGCTGAATCTAACCAATATTTAAACCCAAGACCTTCCGATTACGCTACTTATGTCTGACTAGGGATGGGAAAAAATAGCCCAACTGGCGGGGTTTTCTGAACCGGGGTGGGTATGGGTTCTAAAGTAAAAACCCGCTAGGATTTACATAAATCTAACCCGTTTGTCCCTGTCAAATGTAATAATTTTTTTTTCTATAGATACCTGTATAATACCATATAACTAAGGGCTGGTCTTATATTTTTAACATTCTTTAAGAACAATGTTTTTGGATTTGTTTCAGAGAAACCTTTCATGTTCGATAGTTAAATCACATAATTGCACACACATGATGTGCACACTTTGTGCGTTTGTTATCTTGTATATAGAGCAAATAATGTATGTACATGGCATGGGAATCATTTATCTTTTCTTCTTTCTGTTAGGAACTACTAGCAATTCAGCAACAAGGTCCAAGAGCTATTGGGTTTTTTGGGACGAGAAATATGGGATTCATGCATCAAGAACTTATAGAGATTCTTAGTTATGCTATGGTTATAACGGTATAATATTGCTGTAGCTTTGCTACATTCTGCTTTTCTCATCGAACTGTGAGTACCTCTTGTGCACACTGGAGACTTGGGTACTTATAGGATGATGTGCCTCGTTTCTTGTGACCTGATATTTAATTTTTTTAATCTTTTCTTTTACAGAAGAACCATATATTTACATCAGGAGCATCAGGGACTAATGCAGCCGTTATTAGAGGTGCTCTAAGAGCAGAGAGGCCAGAGCTGCTCACTGTGATACTGCCCCAAAGTTTGAAACAGCAACCTCCTGAGAGCCAGGAGTTGCTTTCTAAAGTAAGAATCTGTTTATATTTGCCATTTTACTTCTTCCACCATATATTGCAAGAACTATCTCTATGCTGCTTTTTTCGCATGACGCTTTCTTTTGTTAAATTTACTGTTGATGCACATTTTTTTTGTCTTGATATTTTATTCTCGGGTACGTATTTGTTCTGAAAAAGGTTTTATGATTTTCCAACCCATAAAACCAAGACACCATATGATGGTGTCTGTAGCTCATAATAAGGTCCCAAGGTATTAATTTGATGAGAACTTGTGCTGATGGGTTCTTATTAAAATGTCTCGACCAATGGTAATCTCTTGTGAAATTTTGGAAAAACCTAGCTGCAATGTACAAATAAATATTAGATGTCATTACATGAAATTTTGTTTTTTCTCGAATTCTTTATACATAATTCTACCTTGGACCATTGGTTTTGTATTATAGATCTCGATGAGTATATTTCAAATATATTCTCTTTTATTAAAACCTGATTTTTTTAATTAATACTTTATGACATTTCAATTTCTACAAAAACATTGAGAGAAGGTTGATGTGAAAACATAAAATGGGTGTGTACAAGTTAAAATGAAATAATTACCCTATATAATATCAATTATTAGCGGTAAATGGTCACAACAAACAATGTCACCTGTTTGTCAGCACGGATTAGATTCCTTTTTTAGCAAGCATGTTATGTGGACCCAAATAGTGACCGGAATTTGTTGAGGGTTGACTAGTCACTGGTATTCTGTTGATTCATATCTTGCTTTCTAGATTTGCCAATGGATGGGGAAATCTCATGTTCGTGTCAGTTTCGTGTTAAGAATTGTTGAACCCATACTGAGCTGTTAAGAGCCATCCTTTTCATTTTGTGTTTAAAGTCCGTTTGTTACTTTTAATGCGTTAGTTTTGTGTCACCTATTTGTTTTAATGTATTATGTATTGCCAAACCTACTTTGCATCCTTTTCCTAAAATCGTTGATGCTAACATAGTACAAAGTATTGGTAATATATTTATATAATTTGCTACAATTAGCTGAACTCTGTTGTATTTTTGAGTCATAATTGAAATATTGCTATTTTTCAGTAGATAAGATGGTTTCTTGTAAAACTATGTGTGTACGTATCAATGTTTTAAATAGCGATAGTGCGAGCAATAGCGTTTTGGTTCCGGAAGCGCGTAGCGCAAATAGCGTAAGCTATTCGGGACTTCAATAGCGTAATAATTAAAAAAATAAAAAATAATATTATACTAAAGAACATTAGTAAAAATTCATTAAAACACTTCAAATAACAATAACACAAAAATTATAATTCCAAGCACTAACCTTTCTCGAACTTGTAGTCATTGTTCAAGTAAAATAAGAGTAGGTTCAACCACCAAATAAAACGAGCCTAGGGTTCAGCCAATAAACAAAACAGTAGGTTCAGCACTTCAGCCCCAAACAAAATAAAACAGTCTAGGCTGAACAAACAAAATAAAATGAGGCTAGGGCTCAAGAAACATAAGGAGAGACAGCAGCAACGACGAACGACCAGTGAGAGAGGAGAACAGAGTAGATACGACGTTGGAGAGAGGGGAACAGAGGAGAGATGACATGCTGGGAGAGTCAATGGCTGGAGGATAATACAATGAGCTAAGCCTTCATAACTTAACTAAATTTTTTGACCTAGCTTTCCATACTTCCCAAATTGCGTACGTTTTCTACAAAAAGCGTGAATAGCGTACGCTATTCACGCTATAGCATGCTAGCTCAGCAAAACACCCACGCTTTTCGTTCCCTACGCTATTCTAAGCACGCTACGTAGCATTTGGGCAAAAATTTGCGCTATAGTGCGCTATGTTACGCTATTGAAAACACTGGTACATATATATATTAGCATCAGCGTCCTTATTCAAAGCATGTATCTTTATGCTTGTTTCACCTCATGTTAGTGCTTCTTTGCTTAGAAAAGTTGAACATTTTTTGTGGTTGTATAAGAAAAAACGGCCATCGTAGGCTTTTTGATTTTTTAATTACTTCGACTATTTGGATCTAGTTACATCCAAAACCCAACCTGATGATGCTGCACAATTCCTACATAAAGTTTGAAAGCTAGCCTCCATCTCAAAAGGATAGTTCCACTTTACTTTTCGGGATGTCTCAAAAAAAGATAGTCCCATTTCCTTTTTGGAACATAATTGATGTACCGATTTGGATGTTAGAAAGCATGATATTTATTGTTGGCCCACTACCTAAAAGCTTAAGCTTGTGGGGCAGATGGTTCCTAACATATCATATGGTTCCTAACATAGAATCAGAGCTCAGGTTTCACAAGGTCTTGTGTCAAATCCTCCCGCTTGCATTTGTTTCCCCCTTTGTGTTTGTACAATATGCCCCTTTGTTGTTTGTGCATGGGGTGCACCTTGATTTGATTTGTCTCTCCACATGCGAGTAAGGGTCGCACGTGAGGGGGAGGTTGGAGAGCATGAAATATGTTGTTAGCCCACTACCTAATAGCTTAAGCTTTTGTGGCAGATGGTTCCAAACACTCACAATGGAAAGTAGGTTCAATTCTTGAACATTGATTATGTTGAAATTAGTGTTTCCTTCATAAGTACCGAAGTTAAAGTGTGACTATCTTCTTGAGACCGAGGGATTATTATAGTTCATCTAGGTACCATGATGGGGTTTCTATTTGATTTGCAGGTGAAGAATGTGATAGAAAAGCCTTACAATGATCATCTTCCATTGATAGAAGCCAGCAGGTTTGTTAAAAAAAACTGTCGAATAGCACTCTTCTTTTATTTTTTGTTGGTTTTGCAAGTGCATCTACAGAATCTACATTCATCAGAATTAGCTATGGGGGTAGGTTATTTATACTACAAATGCCTCTCGTCCCACTGGGAGAGGGATTAAACAATCCTATATTTGATGCATCGAATGCACTCTAAAGTTTTTCAAGGACTGATAGCTATAATGCCTTTCAGCACATACTTGATGAGCTGATGATTGCAAACACAACTAATTTTTCACATTCAGATGTTCTATTACTTTTCCCACCGGGAGAGGGATTAAACAATCCTATATCTGATGCGTCGAACGCACTCTAAAGTTTTTCAAGGACTGATAGCTATAATGCCTTTCAACACATACTTGATGAGTTGATGATTGCAAACACAACTAATTTTTCACATTCAGATGTTCTATTACTTTTTCATGTAATCGAATTCTATGGGATGTGGGTGGGTAAGAAATTTGTTGGGTACTCTTCCAAGTTGTGTCCTACTAATGTAAGTGTTCGATGAGTATTGGCCACGATGGGGTAATTGTCCAACTTGTACCTATTTTGTATAGATTAGCCAATATTGACCAACTCTGCACCAGGAGCAAAATTACTGCCAACAAGACTCAATTTGCGTATTTGCTTGATAGTAATCCGATTGAAATATATACACACAGATATATATTATATATATAGCTGATGATGATTGTTGATGGTGAAAATGCAGGCTGTGTAACATGGACATAATATCGCATGTGCAGCAAGTGATTTGCTTTGCCTTCCATGACAGCAGATTGCTCATGGAAACGTGCCAAGAAGCGAAAAATCTGAGAAAGATTGTTACGCTTTTTTATCTAGACTGATCCATTCTCCTGAAGAGCAACAAATCAAACAAACAGCCTTTTGTTCATTTGTCTATATACATTTGGTCCGCAAGAGAAACGGAAGGGGGGAGACTTTTTGTTTGTAAATTTGGATGGAAACAGATACAGATTTGCTTGCTTTAAATCTCTGCAAATTGAAACAGAGTAAAAGTGAGTCTCTTTTTGTTCTATGAAGGACAGGATAGGTTTTATTTCTATATAATTTTTTGAAGAGTTCCTATAAATGTACTATTGTTCTTTAGATTATATAAGAACTCCAATTTTTACTGAGATTTTTATAATTAGTTTTGTAGGACATTGGATGGGGATCTTTCCAACTCTAGCTAGCAAACCGAACAATGGCAAACATTCATTTAGTGCTTGTTGTTTTGAGTTTTTGTCTATCCCCAAAATCTTAAAATAGTAAATTCACATTAGGATTCTCTTGCAATTCATGTCAAGAGGGTTGAATTATAAGTTGATGATACTCAAATTTTTTATGTTAAATTACTATTTCGGATATCAGGAACGAACAAAAACTCGAACTAAATGAGCACTTTAAAATAAATGATCTTTATTCGCAGTTTCATCCCTATGGAAAACATCAGCCCCAATTCCCCGTCTCTTAAGCTTATCTATTGTCCTCACGATTTTTATGCCACAGTAGGCCAAAACAAGGGACAATCACAGTAAAATGATCTTCGTTGCTTGGCACGTTTGGATGGGTAGAAATAAATTCGTCTATGATCTTTATTCCTTCACATATATAAGAACGCTAATCTACTGCTTGCATCGTTAGAGCCCTCCCCAGTTTGTTGATGGTACGGGCAAGTTTACCCCATTTATCAATGTGCTGGCCAGTGAGGCTAGGGCAATTCGAGAAGCTTGTTTCCTTGTTGGAGCTAGTGGATGGAGGAATGTCATCATTGAAAGTCATTGCAAATCCGTGATAGATATATGCTTTTCTCATCTCGAACCTCCCTTCAGAACCTCCCTTGTGAAATTGAAGCGCTTATTGTCGAGAGTAATATTAGATTTATTTCTTGAGTTTAGTTTCTATTTCTTTTTGCTTTTCTCCCAGAGCATTGAATAGCTTCAGCTGTTTCTAGGAATAGGTTGCTCTTGGATTGGGTCTCGGCCGCTCCGCATCCTTTGTTAGCTGTTTGGGCTTTGTTATCTTAGATGATTAAAAACAAAAATATTAGTAGTTAAATAACACAAATTATCTTTAACATAGTTATTAGGGGTGTATTTAGCCATGTTAAAATCTTTGATAGTAATTAGATCTCTTCACATGCAGGGGCGGTACTAAGAAGGGGGAAGAAGGGAGAGAGAGAGGGGGGGTGGGTTTCAATAAAGAGTAAAGAGTAATTAAACAACACACAAATTATCATTAACATTGTCGTTAGGGATGTATTTACTATTTAGCTATGTCAAAATCTTTGATGGTGATTAGATCTCTTTACATGCAAGGGCGGTACTAGAAAAGGGAGGGGGGCAGTGGCGGAGCCAGGAATTTGACCAAGTGGGGGCGAAATTCTAAACACACCAGCACAGTGGTGCCGTGTTCTGTGGAGAATGGAGATGAAGTGGTGGCGGAGGCGCGGAGCGGTCGAGTGAATGAGTGAGTGGGGGAGTTTATAAAAATAAAAGAGAAAGAGAAGAGGAGAGAGATCCCGAGGCAGAAATTTGTGAATTAAGTGAGGCCGGAGCGGTGGTCAATGACTCAAAATTTTATTTTTTTTTACATTTTGGTACTCTCAAATTTATATTTCTGCACAAAAGTCCCTATATATATATTTTTTTTACAAAAACACCCCATATATAATAAAAAAAATTCGGAACCAAGTGGGGGCGCTCGCCCCCGCTTGCCCCTTACTGGCTCCGCCAGTGGAGGGGGGGGGGGTGAGCAATTGACCCTCCTTTATTTTCAATTTTAAAAAATTGAATATGGTATAATTTTTTGATTATAGAAATTTTAGGTGTGGATCAGTTCGTACGGGAGGAGCAATTGACCCCCCTTTATTTTCAATTTTTAAAAAATTACATATGGGGTGTTTTTTTGAATATATATATACGGGAAATTTCAAGCGTGGACCAGTTTGTACAAACTATTTTTTTATGACAGTTTTACATCATAAAAAATACTCCCCAAATGTTTTTATGACGAAAAACCTGATGTGGATAAGGCTAGCAAATGCTCAAGCACGTGGATTGAAGCGTACACATGCCTAATTTAAGTTCTCATAGGTTCGATTACAAGAGCTTGTTAAAGAAAATTCAAAGAAAATTGTATTTTAATTATAGAACTTGTTTATTATTTTATGTCAGGTTATTTTAAAATTAGTATCTTGTCATGTACTTGATAATGTCATTGCTTACATCATGCATCGATGATGTCATCGCTTACATCATGCATTGATGATGTCATCGCTTACATAAGTCTTTAGTGATGTCATTGCTTATGTCACTTGTAGTAGGTGAGAATAAATGTGAGCCCTTAAATCATAGTTGGTGGGATTGAATGTAAACCATTGGATGTATTCTATAACAACTATAAATACCTCCCCATCCCATTCCATTTAAGAAATATAATCAAGAGAACTATGGATTAATAAAATTGAGAGAGATTACCTCTTTTGTTCTTCAAGAACATGTTGAACAAATCCGGTTTGTCCGTAATGTTCATTCGACTTATCAATTGATTCATCATCATCAATTGTAGCGTCATTCACGTATACCAAGGTTCGCATCTCTTTATAGGTGTTGGGTTGCGGTGTCCATCAATCCATCTACCCTTATATACTAAGGTTCTTACTTCTATATAAGTAATGGGTCGCGGTACCATCCGAATCTGATTGTAGAAACGATCTTTCGTCCGTATTTGTTACGGGTTTCGTCACGTTGTTGGCGTGGTTCGTATTAGTTAGTATCAGAGAAGAGCTTCTACTTTCAGATTTATCTATCTTTTTATTTCTTGTTCTTGTTTGACTTTCAATTTGATTAAAAAAAAGAGTTACGATCAGAATTGCTTTTTTTTTTTCAAAATCACGCTGGACTATCGAAATTTGTGATTTTCACTATTAAAACAACCTTTGATCGTCCTAGTTTTCTGCACAATAGTTGTAACTTTGTCTTTCGAACAACATATCGAAAAATCAGCCCGATCCAACGGTTCAATCAGAAGTTATTGCAATTTTACGACAAGGTAAAAAAAAATCATGAATCCTAGTAGTGCATGAATTTTCAAAAGATATTTATTGGTATGGGCAATATCATCAAGAGGATTTGAGGACAAATCATTTTCAAGATGAGGGGAATGATGTGGACAAGGCTAGCAAATGCTTAAGCACGTGGATTAAAGCGTACACATGCCTAATTTAAGTTCTCATGGGTCCGATTACAAGAGCTTGTTAAAGAAAATTCAAAGAAAATTGTATTTTAATTATAGAACTTGTTTATTATTTTATGTCAGGTTATTTTAAAATTAGTATCTTGTCATGTACTTGATAATGTCATTGATTACATCATGTATCAATAATGTCATCGCTTACATCATGCATCGATGATGTTATCACTTACATAAGTCTTTAGTGATGTCATTGCTTATGTCACTTGTAGTAGGTGAGAATAAATGTGAGCCCTTAGATCATAGTTGGTGGGATTGAATGTAGACCATTGGATGTATTTTGTAACAACTATAAATACCTCCCCATCCCATTCTATTTAAGAAATATAATCAAGAGAACTATGGATTAATAAAATTGAGAGAGATTTTTCTTTTGTTCTTCAAGAACATGTTGAACAAATCCGGTTTGTCCGTAATGTTCATTCGACTTATCAATTGATTCATCATCATCAATTGTGGCGTCATTCACGTATACCAAGGTTCGCATCTCTTTATAGGTGTTGGGTCGCGGTGTCCATCAATCCATCTACCTTTATATACCAAGGTTCTTGCTTTTATATAAGTAATGGGTCGCGGTGCCATCTGAATCTGATTGTAGAAACGATCTTTCGTCCGTATTTGTTACGGGTTTCGTCACGTTGTTGGCATGGTTCGTATTAAAACCATTATAAAAAGAACAGTCCATAAAGAAATGTTTGTACCAGAAACGGACCCTATATATATATATAAGGGACCTATGTATAGAACTTTATACTTCAGTTGACCCTTATTACATAAATGCCATTGCTTTTAGGAATAATTTTTGACCTAAGATTATTAATTATATCTCTTAAAAAAATAAAAATAAAAATAAAAATAAACTAGAACTATTCTTCATCTTCTCTCCCCCTTTGTTTCGACAAAATACCTAGACCCATTGCTCCTTCTCTTCTTTCCCTCACGACTTTTTCTCCTACAGCGGCGCCACCACCACCTTCACGACCATCACTATGCACTGCAATTAAACTATTCAAACTCTGACACACTAATGAAGTTTTCTTTGTCACTAAAACACCACACTAACGATTTACAATTTTCAAATAAGTTCTCTATATATATGTATATACATGTTTAAATTTGTAATCTTTTGAAAAAAATAACTAAAAAATTCTTTGTTTTATTCAAATCAATGCATAATTTTTATTGTACATGTATATATGTGTGTCGATTTTTGTTCGGAAAAGAGTTGATCTGTATACGTATAATGTTTTAACTAATGGTATTATGTTTGCATTAAAATTTTAGAACTTTAAATGTGTGCTTTAAATTGACCCCTTTGATTAAATTCCTAGTTCGGCCAATGTTTACACACCTGGCATATCCCACTCACTGTTCATGATGTAGTTATTAACCTTAACTTGATAAATGCTCCTAACATCGTAGATTAATTACTATGGTCCCAAGATGCTGCATAAGAGGGCCAGCAAGGTGCAATGTATCTAATGAAATCGATATCTAACTTCGTAAGCTTCTTTCAAGTCCATAATGTTTACTACCTATGAAATACTGCGGTCCACAAATTTTTATTCCTTCACATATACGTATGGCCCACTTTACCCAATTGAGTCAAACTCAAAGCAAATATTCAGTCAATCCTTATACCTAATTGTAAGTATTAAAGATTATTTTTTTCAAGGGAGTTGTATGGCTGGGGAAGCTTTACTTATCTTACAGTTTAATAAATTTATCTATTTTTGGGATTGTTACTTGTTTGTTTTGTTGGGGAGCAAAGTGCAAGCAGTTTAAACCGTAAAGTTGGGGTCTTGGAGCGTAATACAATCGTTGTGTACATTTTGTTTATTTACATCCTAAAATTCTCCGCCAAAGCTTGATGTGCCAAGAAATTGGTACCATTTAGGGCACTAATATATATCTTGAAGAACATATATTACTACATTTCTTGTGTTTCTGGAGCTTTTCAGGTATTTGGAATTAAATCGAGAAATTTGCAATTGAAGAAAAAAATAGCTGCGCTTAAGGCCTGTGTTCAAGAAATTTCTGGCATTAATCCCTAAGGAATTTGAAGAAAACTCCAGAGAAAAAAGTTCTAGATCTTTGAGTTAGCTACGCGTGGGTGAAAATCTTGCATGAATCGGAGCTTGGAGCACGAAGTTATGGCCGAAATACAATCAGTGCGCGAAAAAATTAATTCCAGCGGGCCAATTTAACCCAAGCCCACTTGCAACCCAAGTTAATTAAATCATGCCTAGCATAACCCATTTAATTAATCCATCCATGAAACAGCCCAATATATAGCCCAAGCCCATAATTCAAGCCATTCAATTATAAAAGGGACAAGGGTTTGTCACAAAGGCAGCAGCCGTGCAAAGCAGCTTTGCCGAGCACTATACTTTTCTTCTCTTTTCTTTATTTTTCTCTTTTATTTCTTTTTGCTTTATTCAAGACTTTGAAGATTTGAATTTTTATTTACTCTTTAGTTTAATTAATGCCAAGTAAGTTTTTTTTCAATTTTGTTTGCTATTTAATTTTTATTATGCTAGCGTAAATTTGTGCTAGGGTTGAGGATGAATATATTTGATTGATTCCCTTGCACGTATTCATGTTAATTGACTATACCAATTTAATGCTTTAATGTTAAAAATAATTTTTCCTATTGAATGCCTATTTTAATTGATAAAAATAAAATTGGATTCTCACTATTTTTTTGTTGGATTCACCTTATGATTTGTTAAAAGTGGATATAGGGTGTGTTTTGACAGATATAGCGAGTGTTTTGATTTTATACATTTGTTTGGCTGTAAAAGAATTAACACTTGGATTTTATAATTTAATTGGGCTTAATTGAATTTATTTTCCGCATCTAATAGAGTCGAGAAACCAAATTAGTGCGAGACATAGAGTAGAGTTTGTTGGGCATGAATACTAGGAACGTGATATCAAATATATGACTCCGCTACCTTAGTATTTTATTAATTGATTATTTAATTAGTGTTTTTATTAGTTTATTAATTTATTCATATTTTTAGTTGAGAAATCACCCACTCAATTTTTAAGCTAGATTAGGAATTAATTAGAATTAGTGAGAGAGATACGTACATTCCATCTATCAAGTCTCTAGGGTTTGACCTCGCTCTTGCCTAAGCTATACTAGTACCGATTCGTGCACTTACGAGTAATTAAAACATTCACAACAAAGCTAGGGCAATTACGTACTGTGTTGGTCCATTGATTTTCCTTCTTTTTACAACATAGTAACATATAGTAAAAACTCTATATAGTTGATCTTTTACGCCCACTTCAAGCCATGAAACGATATTGGATCAAATAATTGAGAAGAGATGAGAATAATTGTATTTAATAATAATAAGAGATCCAAGGTATGATCCCATTTATAGAATTATGTACATGACAAAATAAGGCAACTACTCACATAAGGAAATAACACAACCAATACACAACTGTGCCAACTATGTACAATATATTCTAACACTCCTCTTCAAGTTGGTGCATATATATTAAACTTGCCCAACTTGTTAATCAATTTGTAGAATATCCTGTTGGACACACCGCATTGGTGAGTACATTAGCCAGTTGGTCTTCTGAGTGCACACGAGGCACCGCGACTACGTTTTCTTATAATTTCTCTTTGATAAAAAATCTATCCACTTTCATATGTTTTGTTTTATTATGTTGGACTGGATTTTGTGCAATATTACATGCTTCCTTTTTATCATAACATAACATCATCTATTCTCTCGGCAGATAACCTAAATCAGTCAACAACAGCTTCAACCACAATTATTGGACTCCAATTGCCATTCCTTGATATTATGTTTCAGCACTTGAACGAGAAATGACATTTTGTTTCTTGCTTCTACATGTGACAAAATTTATACCAATTAACGTAAAATATCCTGACGTAGATCGTTTGTCTCATATATTACTATCCCAATTGGAATCAGTATATCCCTCTACATTCAAAAATCATCGTTTTTTGTAAACAAAATCCCTTTTTCAAGAGATATTTTCAGATAACTAATAATCTTCATAATAGCATACCTATGCTTCTCTTCAGGATTATGCATGAACTAACTGAATGTGCTAAATGCATAAGAAATGTCAGGCATTGCATGTGCTAAGTACATTAGCCTTCCTACCAATCTTTGATAACACCTTTTATTTTGTTGAAACCATTTGTAAAATGAAAGTGGTTTGATTCTTGTTTAAAAAGGCCAAGGAATGTGGGAATTTGTTTGCTTCATTGAAACTTATAAATTATGTATCCATATTGTAAGATCAAATGCAATCCTCAACTAATAGGTGGCAGCAAGTAAATATAAAACCAAATCATCATAGCAAGAGGATGCTTCTTTGTTTCTTGCTTCCTTAATGAGATGGACAGAGGGCATACATATTTGAAATGAGATTGAGATTGAGCCTCACTTTTAGAATCAAATTCCCATATTTTCTTTATCTCGTGTGTTTGACACGTCGAATTAGAGGGTCGGATAGTATTATTTAATCATATCTGGAAGGGATATAAAAAACTTTAATTAGATAAATAATCTGTCTTGACATCCAATCCCGACGAATATTAGATATGGGATAAGATAACTTTACCCTATCCCATCTTCTTATCATGTATGTCAAATGCTGGATCCATAACATGTGCTACGAAGGACCTGAAAATAAGTTAAACTGAGCTTCCTATGGTTCCAAACTTGACATACAATTAACTTGTGTGATTTTGTCATTGGTATAAAAACAAATGTCAATTTTTATAAACTAGACTTTACATTGACAAGGATTATTTTTGTTTGAAATCGATCACATAAGTAATCAAATAAAAATATACTTTGCTCGAGATTTTTATTTTTATTTTTAATGGTGAATTATTATTTTATTTTAATGTGTTATTTATTTAAGATGCTTAGCTAAATTCTCTCCCAAAGGGGAGGGATGAAATCGCCATGGATATAATGTGCTTAATTTTATTCTAATTGATTTTTAATTATTCGTTCTGAATTTAAATAAATATTGAAATTACCATTATTATAACATGTGTTTTCTTTCTAGTACTTTATTTTTTTTTAAAATAAATGAAGGATCTCTTGTGATCATCAATTTGGGGATGCATGCGATACTTATTTTCATTTACATTAGTTTTAAAGAAAGAATGATGATGATTTTGAATTTGTTTATATAGTAGGGATGAATATTAAAAATATAATTAGATACTTTTTTAATTATATTCATGGTGGTGGATTCTCTTTCCTTGGGATTTCTCATTATTTATTATTTGCGTTCTTTAATTTAATTAGTTTAGTTTCTTAATTTACATAATTTCAAAATCAAAATTTAAAATGGTTTTAATTTAGGTTCCTAAAATATTGGATTTCAAGAAACGTTCCTACTTTTAAGGTATTAACTTAGATTTGGACTGACTCCTAGTAATTCGCTATACTAATTTAATTATTTTACATAAACTAATGGTTTATTGTATTTAAGTGTGGAATAAAGTAACGACAAATTACTTTTAAAAATTCCCCTTAAATCACCCATACTCGCATGTGGAGAGCAGATAATAACAAAATTATGCTGAATAGAGAAATTCAGGATTAACAGATGAGGATGGACGTACTAAGACTTGAAGCTTGGACCTCCTAAAAAATCAACATCCGATACCATTTTATGAATCATCTCTCCCAAAAGTTTAATGTGTTATGAGAAAAAATCGCAACGAATATCATGCTTAACAAAAAAATCATACTTTGCAACACCTCACCTGTAATTCATTTCGGAAGAAGTTTAAATATAAGCTAGTATTTTACATTTACAAGTGTTTCAATTCGATGATTTCATTTTATTTTAACTCAGTATTCCTGCTTTATAATTGATTTACGAAATTTAGGCATTCTCAATACTTCGGCCGCATGGCAACTAGTATGTGAATTTTTTTCTCTCTCTAGAACTCTCTAATAATATCTATGTTCTAACTATATATCTCTATCTATTTTTTTTCTATATTTTTTTCTATGATTTTAGGTGCAGAGAATTGGTCTATATATAGGAATAAGAGATACAAATTTAAAAGGTTTAGGTAACTATAATTGTAGAAAAAATAACAACTATGAGTTCAATTAGAATTCTAATCAAGAGAGAGAATAAAGAGTTGTATTCGAATTAGGAGAGAATATTGAATTGAAATATTCTTTCTTCTTTATCTTTCTTTATGATATTTAATTGACTTCTTCCACCTTTTTAAACTTTTTTATTATAATTTACTTATTCCCTACAAAAAGAAAAAATACATATTATTCCTCCATAATTTAAGCATTAATTATATACTAAAAAAATATTATTTGCGGGTTTAAATAACAATTTTGGGCACTTATCAATGGGGTCGCACGTGAGGGAGGGTTTTAAGTATAATATTTATTGCGGTTCCTTCTCTTGACATTTAAGCTTTTGAGAGAGAAGGTTCCAAACATTTTGAATAAAGAATTCCTTGGAAGATTTGAAACTAAAGTACATGAATACAAGTATATATAGCATTGCACGACGTGCATGTGTTCTAAAAGAAAAAATTATAGTAATATTATACTTAATATATAAAATAACAGCTTAAGTACTAATCATTTAATAGTAACCATTTTAGTTTTAACAATAATTTTTTTAATATTAATATGTCAATGTAATACCCTGTTCGTTTGTTTTACTGCAATTACCTTAATTTGTTCACTAATTTCATCTCGAGTGGTGAAATCTTAATTTATGGAGAATCATAGTGTTCTAGCACTTTGTTTAAATTATAATAGTAAGTTTGCATTTGTGTAAGTGATTGTTTCGCAATTCAGATGATCCGAGTTGATATCGGCTTGTAAATCGTGCGTTTTGGTTTTACACGATTCCTTGATTTTAGCTAACTTTGAGATATCGTAATTTCATTGTTTCTTATCTAAGTCCCCGTTTGTGCCTATATTTAGGTTTTGATCCATTCTACAACTTTCGTGTTTTAACCGAAAGCCAATTCGTGCTCATCGTTAGTCAAAACAATGAGCGAAGTAAGCCGATTAACAAAATCTGATCATATCATAACTCAATGGCAGACTGTTGTCTTCTACGAATTTTTGATATTAATCCATCCAAAATTTGAAGGAACTTCCTCTTGTGAAATTGTAGATCTTTAAATTATCTTTCCGTGGATATAAAGATCACCCAAATCGGAGTTTCGAGTGAAACGTTATGACCGAATTATGAACAATGCTCCAAACCTAAAAATGTTATACTGTAGACCGGTCTCGCATATTTGGAGACCGGTTTGGCAAGGAAATCTGGTTGCTTTGAACCTTTTAAACAAGCATTTAACCCCCTTTTACTCATATTTCGACCCACACCTTAGAATCTTCTAAAGAGAGAAATAGAGCATCTTTGAGAGAGATTTGAAGAGTTTTTCACCTACACCTCTTCACCACTCGAAATCCCCATCAAACCAACACCAAGTCAACCTCTCACATCACTATTCATCATTTTCTTCATCTTTCTTTCTTCAATTGCTAGGGTTTAAGGCATAAAATTGGGGATTTTACGATTCAGTGACACTAGGCTTGATCTAGTCTACCAAATTCGAGGATAAATCTCTATATATTGAGGTGGGAATCTAGTACTAAAACTTATTTTATAACTTATTACTTGATCATGATTTTAGTAATTGTTTATACATAAACCTAATATGTCAAAAGAGGGTTTTTGATTATATGTTTAATTTGATGCTTTAAATGGACTGAATAACCTATATATAGTTCAAATTACATGATTTAATAAAAAATTACGGCTATTCATGATTTGTACAAAAACCCACTTGGAACCCCCTTTGTTGTTGAATATCCTTACTACAAGCCTTAATATCAAATCTTAAGGGTTCAAGTGGTGATTTCTCTTTACAAAACCCATGTTTATGAGTTATTGTGCTGGTCAAAAATATTGATACAAGATTTCTCCTGTTGATTACATGGGTGGTGTTTTATATGATTAATGAAAAGTAGTTATACGGCACAATTGCTTCTTAAATGAGCCAGTTGATATGTTGTTGAGATTCCACGATAGCACTAGTCCATGACCGGTCCCAGGTTTAGTCTTATTGGATGGGGCCGGAAGTTAAGACACAGTTTTCGGGGTGCACGAAAACTAACGAGAGGCCCTACTGCCGTGTGGGTGAAAGGCCACGAAATGCAAACCTGGTTTTACGCTTGGATAATGGCGAAAACTGTGAGATTACGACTCGAGACTCATGAGATGAACGTACGTTAGTTTGCCATAGAATTCCTCTTGATGCTAGGTATGCATTATACATGAGATTTTAAAAAGTATTTTAGCATAATGAAATAAAGGTTTCTCCCTTAACTATTGTATATGTGTATGGTTTTATGTTATTACACAAAAGAATCATAAATACAATTTTTATGATAAATCAATTATATGATTCCCACTGAGTCCATTTGACTCATCCCAATTATTTTCCATCCAGATATTTCTGCAGGTTCTTCTGGGAAAGGGAAGAGAGAGGAAGCAACTCCATAAATTGCCTCAATACCATTAGCTGATTGCGGGTCCTTCAAGATAAAAGGACGATCGCTTTTAACACTTTGTATATGACATATGTATATTACGAAATTGTAAATCTTGTATTTCGGACCTCTTTAAAGGCAAGTTGTTTGATTGTACTATTCCTTTGGCCTTGTGGACAAATTGTATGGAATGGAAAATGTTTTTACTTATTAGAATGTGGATTTTTAAGTCTTATGCAAGGATTTTGTTTTGATAACCTGCTGTCAATGTACGGCACCCATGATTAATCGTATCCCAGAGGGTAAATCCTATAAACGGGATTTTGGGCATCACAATCATGGAGTATTATAGCTAATTGTATATTTTTAATATTTTATATAAACTTTTTATAGTAACATGGTTATTAATTAGTAGCGTTATAGCATAATTTAACTACAACAGTGTAACTAAAACTCACATTATTTTTTTCATGACCTTGTGAACTGAAAAATATTTTGTAAGAGTATCTCTAATAATATTGCACATTTTGGTTTTGTGTAAAATTGTATAATTTGTAAAAAAAATTTGTTCTCTTAATATTTTATGATACTTGGATATGTAAGATTTGTGTAAAAGTTGAATATATAGACTATGTTAAGAGATGTAAATGAAATAACAATAAAATAAAAAAATAGTGAAGACATGCTAATAAAACATGGAGAGATGGGGAAGAAAGAATGATATAACCAAAATGAAAGATGATAAAATAAAAGAATGTATTTAATATTATCACATGTTATCACCATATTGAAGTAGACAATTTTACCATGTATTATATATGATATGATTATATATGATTAATTGAACAAGTAAAATTATGTAAGTTTGGGGGTTCGTAATGCAAAGTTTAAGTCTCGGCATCCTGTGATAGAGACATAATTTTACCTTATGTTTGGTTGGAGAAAAAAAACTTATGATTTGGCCAAAAGTTGGAATTTGGAGCGCAAAAAAGTGGAAGTCCATCGTTTGGTAAAATTAGCGAATAATTTAAAATTTTAAGCGCGGTAAATTTGCTAGATTTTGGCTTTTAAAAATTATAACTTAAAATTCCGTGATATGAAAACATTATTCTTCAAATTCTAACTTAAAACAAGTTATATTGTAATTCATGTCATTTTTTAAATTCGACATACAAGATGTCTAAACATGAAAATTACAATTGAAGGAATTTTAAATAATGGAATTTTAATTTTTTTCATTTACAATTTTGATGAATTTTAGAATTATTTCATCCAAACACAGGGTTAAGGCGGGCAACAATACTTTTTGACGTATGGTTGCGTAAACTTTTCTTTAATATTTTTGCATTTCTAGACAAAGTAAAAATGTTCTTTTAAGTAGCAAATTACATCAATTTTTTACGGTGTTAAAGTTTTAAAAAAGAGTTTATTTTGCATTACACGTAACAACTAATTGATGCTAATGTAACTTAAGGTGGACAAAAGTCTAAATTATTACTTATTACATATTTTTTTCTAAACCCATTAGTAAATATACATACAATTGAAAAATTAAGGTGAGCAAGTGGCAACCTTTTGTCAGGTGCAAAGCAAATGCTATCATTGTGTGGTTTAGTTTCTTGATGAAGACCCGTTTGATAGTAAAACGGGAAAAGATATTAGAAATAATTGATTGCGAGAAACTACAAAATAAGTTAACGTGTTCCATTTTATGCTTAATTTTATTTTTATGAAAAAATGTTCTCAATTCTTCATATTTTTTTATAATTTTTGTTTTCTCTTGATTACCCAATTTTTTTTATTTCAAAAAACAAAAGCACACTAAAAACTAAAATAAAATCTCATTGCATCAATCCAAAATATATTTATTCAAATAGCATTTACTTAACATTCAGATGTAATATATTTAAATAAACGGCACGTATTTAAATTAATTTTTCAATTTTCAGTACTAATTTTAAGTTTTCACTCATATGATTGAAAAAATAAATCAGTGATTAAATTTTAATAACACAAGACGTATTAAATATTTTCTCCAAACGCAGGGCTAGAAACAAGTCAACAACTACAACGGAACGGAAGGGGAAAGAAAAAGAAAAAAAAAAGAAGTCAAGTCTATCTGATAAAATTCAATGTCTTCCCTACGTCTGCTTTCCAACAAACTAATTGCCCCTCGAAATCAACTCTCTTCGGCATTTCTTCTGCGATCGCAAAATCTGCACACTATTATTGTTAGCTCCTGCTATATAAATAATAATAATTATTATTATTATTATTATTGTACCCCTCGCAGTAGTAGTTGTACACAGGCGACAAGTATTTTGGTCCAAAACAAGCCAGCCTTTGGGCGTCATCACTATCACGCCCCCACCTTCTTTATAATGGACAAGAAGAATCTGAAATCAAACCCCCCGGGTGTGAGCAAAATTCAACAAATTTTAGATTCTGACTCTACTGGTTGGTACCTTTACTAATTTCTAGTCTTGCATTACCCATCAATTATACATGTTAGTATTGGGGATTACGGTCACCTGGGTTTTGATTGTATTAGATCGGATCGGATTGGTTCGGTTTACGCGGAGATAACGATTAAAAAAAATAAATTCCCTTATATCTTAGTGGTAGGCTCAATTCTGTGACAGGGAGTAGGCTGACACATCTAATATGCTCTTGAGACATCAGTGGAAGAGGAGACAAGAAAAGGAGCGGAATTGGTTCCTTGAAAATATGGGAACTTGGATATTCCCAAGAAAAATTAGGAACTAGTTCTGATTTTAAACATTCGGTGTCCATTTGATGATAAAATGAAAAAAACTAAAATAGTTGATATCATTGAGAAGTTGAAAATAAGTTGAGAAATGCCTTAACTTATTCTTTTCCCTGTTGTCTTTCGCTTACAATATTTACTTTATTTGTATCACAGTATCTACGGTGTCTATTAAGACCACTATCTGTGGATGTTCTCAAAAAAGCTGGAAACATGAGGGATTGCATCCTTTAAATTTTTAGGTACCAGAGCCTAAAAGCCCCAAAAGGATTGCAATCAAATATGCATATGAAAATACTCACTTAAAATTCTGATTGTTTTCAGGGGGCTGGGAAAAATGTTGGGACGAAGGTGTTACCCCATGGGATTTGGGACAGCCGACCCCTATTATTGTATATCTTCACCGAATAGGTGCCCTTCCAAAGGGCAGAGCTTTGGTCCCTGGTTGTGGCAGTGTACGTTCTCTCTCACACATCTGATTCATCAGAACCTTATTTGTATCCTGCAAATATTCAAATTCCTTTAACAGGAAGCATAATTCACTAACAGTTGCTCTTTCTCTATTTTCCTTTTGTCTCGACAGACAACACTGGCATTCAGATTTCAGAGATTTAAAATGTTGTTTATTTTGTAAAGCTTTTTAAGAATCCATTGAGAGGGGTTTCTTGCCTCTTAAATGTGATTAGCACCTCTGAATGGCATGTGAAATTTCTGACATGCCCTTCTTTTGTTTTTGATTTGGTTTTGTTAAACAAAACATGAGGACCAATATCATCAAAGCAACCTATATTTAGTATATTAAGATTATAAAACAAATAAAAATTTTAGATTTAGATATCAGTCTTCAGATGCAGAGAACAAACGAACGCATCCTTATATATTGCTTGCTGAGTTTAATTTTGAAGAGAAATGGAGTTTGTTAATTTCTTCCATGTGAGTTTAAGTGGAAAGGAAGGAAGAAAAGCTTTCGGATTCAGACAACAAAACAAACGCATTCTTATATTTTGCTTGCTGAGTTTAATTTTGAAGAGAAAGGGAGACTGCTGATCTCTTGAGTTTAAGTGGAAAGGAAGGAAGAAAATCTTTTTTTTTCTTTTTGATCAAAGAGAGAGTATCAAATAAAAGAAAGTTGGGGAAGTGTTAAAGGAGATGAGAAGTATTCAAAAAATAAAGTGTTTTATCCTCAGTGTCTTTAGATATTTTTTAGGCAGTATCTGTCTAGGGACAGAATCCTTTAAAAAAAAAAAAAAAGATTCAAAGATCATATCCTATTATCCTTTAAAACATTCATCTCATGGACCGGATTCTAAAAGCCCCTATTGAAATTTGTTCCATCAGAAATTTCCCTCAGTTGTCCTAACCTTGTGATATTGACAGTGGTTCCATTAGAAATGCTTCTTTCTCTTTTTATATGTCTAGAGTTTCTCATTGGTTCATTTAGAACAGTTTTTTCATGTATGGTAGGGTCATGACGTGGTAGCAATAGCATGCCCTGAACGCTATGTTGTTGGATTGGATATATCTGACAGTGCAATCAAGACAGCTATAGAGGTAAGAGCTGATTGTGTTCTCACTCTATTTTTAGTTGATAACAGAAAATTCAAGAGATCCTTAAGCTCACCACGTAAAATACGCAGAGCGATCAATAAAATTGAAAAAAGAAAAGATAAAGAAAAACAACGTAAACAAATGCTAGTGCTTCATAGGCACGGAGCACAGTTTCATCTCAGTAGCTGGGGATGCGGCTGAACTATGTTTCTCTGGCTGGGTTCATTGTTGTCAAAAGTGCGCCTAGGCCCAAGGCTCAGCGGGGTGTCTGCACCTCGACTAGGCCGAGGCTAGGCCTGCCCTTTAAGCGCCCAGGCGCAAGACTCCATGTACGCCTTTTGACTTAATTTAAGTCAATGGCCATTGACTTTGCGGAATTTTTTTATCTTATGGAGTAGAGGCACAACTTAGGTTTCCTTTCCTTTCCTCTTTTTCCTTCTTTTAGTTGTGTCCTCTCACCATGATTTTCCTTCTTAGTTCTTCCTTTATATCTATGTAGCATCAATTATAAGCCATGTTCCTGTTTTACCGTTGTCAGTTTTCCTCCTTCCTTTTCTTTTCCTTTTTCCAAGTTTTGTTTGTTCACCCTCTCTTCCTTTCCCTTCCACCATTTTTTCTTTTCTTTGAAATTTATTCTTACATATAATGCTATTGCTACCACTTTGTTATTGATCCAACCTACCATAACACCAAGAATTACTCCGTTTTATGATAATGATGAGTTCATCATGCTACTACAAGTACCTTTTTGATGGTCTTTCTTGTTCTTATATGGGTAAATTGTTATGTAGTTTTCCTAAACTCTCATTAGTAATATATGTTTAAGCATTTTGTATCGTGTGAGCCTTACTGGAGTTCTGATCTCCTTTGGGGGGTTGCTTTGGTTTTCTTTTTCTTTCTTTTTTTTTGGGGGGGGGGGGGGGGTATAGGAGTATGTTTTTCTATATGGTTTCAGTTACGTTAATGCTTATCTTTTTTCTTGGGAAATTCACTTTGATTCTCAACATTGAGGCAGTTGTCATCCTCCTCACCTAATGCCGATTATCTAACATTCTTAAAGACGGACTTCTTCAGTTGGCACCCATCTGAGTTGTTTGATCTCATTTTTGACTATACGTAGGTTTGCCATGACTGTGAATTCAGTTATTCTGTTTGAAAGTTAGTACCATTTTTTTTTACCACCCTCACATTTCAGAGGGAACATTGCAGGTTCTTTTGTGCCATTGAACCAGATATGAGATCAGCTTGGGCAAGCCGAATTCGAGATCTTTTAAAGCCAGGTGGAGAGCTCATAACACTGATGTTTCCGGTACCCAACTGTTCTTCAGATCCCCTGTGCCCCTATTGCAGAATTATTTTCCAAACAAACAAGAATTCAAGGAATTCTTAACACTTTATTAGGTTATTAGGATATAAAACACACACAAACACACATATATTTGATAACTTGGGTCTCAGGTCCTCGTAGAGCATCTGACAAATCCCCAAGGTGACATTTAAACCTTTGAGTCTGTTAAGGATTTTATTTTTTATTTTACATAAAAAGGGAAGGTCTAAGGGTTTTCCCTTTATTACAATAATAACGAAATGGTGAACTTGTTTCTGCCAAAATGGTGAACTTAATTAAGTAACAAATTCTCATAATAGTAGTTTCACTTCTGATCATCAGTATCAGAAAGAAGTAAAAGGCAAGAAGTAAACAGTTTTTGTGATGGAATGTAGATCTAATTATATTTTAGTAGTAGAAGTTAAAGCTAGCCCTTTTTTTTTACAGATCAGTGATCATGTTGGTGGTCCCCCTTACAAAGTATCAGTTGCCGAGTAATTCTCTCCATTTTTTATTTGAAAATGGTTTAACTTTTTATCAGAACCTATTTTCTTATCCTGTAATAATAACTGCAAGTTGATATTTGGCAAAGGTACTTCTCTACACTCGCAAGTTGAGCTGGTTCATAACTTGAGAATTGGTTTTCATATTTGTGTAGCTATGAAGAGGTATTGCAACCTATTGGATTCAAGGCTATATCCATTGTCGAAAACGATTTGGCTATCGGACCTCGAAAGGTATGTAGATTCACTAATATTTGCAGATTCAATATCACATTTAACTATAATATATATAAAGCATGAGGGACTTGAAAAAAATAATAATTAATCAGAGATTTTCTCCCATGACCTCAAATCTAAAGAACACATATTAATTACTGCTAGACCAAACACCATTTAATGTACTAATTTTGTTTTAAAGATCTATACAAGATTTTAGGAATTATTCGGTGTCATATCACCGATTCTAGTGTATATAACAATATGCAGTTGAATATGCTAAATCTTGATGTCATGTTTCAGTTAAATCATCAAGGTTCTTTATGATGCCCGGAAAATCCATACTGTCACTGTTCGGCAGTGGATCTGTAAAACAAAAAATTTATAGCGACCCACATTGCACAGTGGCAGTGTAATGTGAAGGTCCTTGGCTTCTATGCGGTTCCAATAAACCTAAATAGTAACTAGGTCTAGCCATTTTGAGTGTGAGAGCCTGGGTTGTTATATATGGTATCAGAGTAGACCCTAGTCTAGTACCACATAGATATGTGTTTATTGTGTGTTGTGTTTGTGTAGCTGACAACGGACTGGAATCGTTGGTGTGCGACTCCCCTGACAATAATTTTAAGCCTACTCTTAGGATTCTTTAAGAAGAAAATTGGGTCATCATCAAAACGTGACTTAGATACTTGAACATCCTTGTTCCCTACATCACTGCCCTCAACTAGACCCACCTTGTCACCTGTAGTAACAAGGCTGTTCAACATGTCGTCCACTAAAGTTAACTAGTAGAGGGAAAAAGGCCTCTCGCATGGTTCAATGTATCAGCCAAAACCGATACGTATTGGTGGGTGCAGAACCGATATTGAGTCGTGATCGTTAAAATTCTGGTATTTTAGTGAATCACTGAAACCCTCCAAATACATGCCAAGTCGCCGTAGCTGAGTGATACAAACTGAGTTGACTCCGTATCAGTGGAAAAAAAAAACTGATGGAAAAGTGACTGAAGTAACTTATTCGTAGACATAGCATCTTCAAAAACAGGTAGTTGGAGTTCTGGCCTTGGTTATGGAGGTTATGCACAAGATTATACGACTAGGGGGGATCAAATAGGACTATAGTAGTCGTAGCGAATATCAGGGTTTTGGGTAGTATCATCATCATGGCCAACCAAACTTGCCCAATTATGGGTCATGTAGCCATTCATCCCAACATGAAAGACCAACACACAAATCACACTACCCCACCTTTTTTATATCCTCACTGCTGGAGTAATGCTGATGATTATGATCCATATCTTTTTTCTAGGCGTAATTGAACTTATATTTAGATATTTTGCGTTATAAGATTGTATTGATATATGTTTGTTGAACTATGATCTAAGAGTATTATACTGTATAAAATGTTCTTTGTACTATATGATGGTATTAATAGAAATGCAAAAATAGAAATTGCCATTAGAGATGGCCTAAGGCAATTTCCAATGCATAAGGTAAAAAGCTAAATTTTCCGTTTATTGTGCCCCACCACGTGTCAGAAAATGTGGAAATTGTAGGCTAAATGCTAAACCAAGCCAAAGTTACCTTAGGACAATTTTTTTACACTAGGCCTCGCACAACTACGGCAACACATCATGAGTTGCCCGAAATTGAAAATTGGCACGGGGTGACACATGATGTGTTGTCCCAAGGCATGCATTTGGGCGGATACATGATGTGTCATTCCAAGTTATTGTTGTTGCTGTTGTTGGGTGTGTTTGTTTTTTAATTTATTTATTTTTGACTGTCCAAACCATAGCTTGGGGCGACATATCATGTGTCGTCCAAGTGCAAGTTTAAGTTTCCGTGGTGCAACTTTTCTAAAATTGGTAGGCTAAATACCAATTTTTACACTTCTAAACTATGCACTGCATATGGCCTTATCAAACTCGCACCCTGCTGGGGCGGGGGTTGGAACCCATGTCACCGCATGGTTGGACAACTTATTCCCCCTTACTCCCAACTGTTGCTCCAGAATCCAGATGAACCCAAAAAGGAATATATTGGATAGGCAATGGTAGTGAGATAATCATAATCCAATTAAGTTCGGGTTCGATCTTTGTTCGAATCTTTTTGGCAATCTCTCCATCTCTGATCTTTGTTTGAACTGGGGTGCAGCTATCCAGTGATGTAGCTGTCTTTTGAGTTTGGTCTTGATTGTAGATTGCTAATTTTTTGCTAAGTATATTTGTATCTTAAGGGGTTTGGTGGACTGCTGGTTGCTAGCCCTATACATAACTACTTGACATGAAACTCTATTTATTCCGAATATCGTTGTTGAAATTAACCTACTAAAGGGAATAATTCCAGGGTTTATCTGAATTTGAAAGTTCTCACTTAGTAGGTTTGCATTCCAAGGCTCAATCCAATTAAATCTGTATCGTCTACCAATTTCGCATGATTTGATTCCCTTTATCAATCTGTGTTCATTGAGCCAGAAAGTAACCAGAGCTCGAGTATCTACTAGAATTTGAAAGTTTCACTATCGATGGTGGCATTCCAACCTTCTTTGCTTTCTCACGATCTTGTCTCTTGTTACATTACAAACTTCATTTGCATTCTTCCATTTTAAAATAAGGTTAACTTTTCTTCTTTACAAATAAAATGGCTCAAATATGACCTTTTTTTTTTTTGTCGTGTCAGAATTACTAACTTAAACACAACTTGTTTATTAAATGGGTTAGTTGTGTCTAAATCGAATTATATTCGGATTTGTTTATGCTTGACTCTAACCTGTCGGCTCTGAGGGTTGGGTGGTGGTTATATTTTATAGTGTGTTTCATGTGTGCTATGTTAGATATTATTCTACAACCCATTTTTCTCCTTTGAGGTCTATGCAAAAATAAAAGAAGAAAAAGAAGATGTTTTATGTGTGCTATGTTAGATATTATTCTACAACCCATTTTTCTCCTTTGAGCTCTATGCGAAAATAAAAGAAGAATTGATATTTGGAACAGAATTT
This sequence comes from Lonicera japonica, assembly GCA_021464415.1. Classification (NCBI taxonomy): domain Eukaryota; kingdom Viridiplantae; phylum Streptophyta; class Magnoliopsida; order Dipsacales; family Caprifoliaceae; genus Lonicera; species Lonicera japonica. The sequence continues at coordinate 18,821,217 of CM038468.1, forward strand.
TGAAGAACTTAAGTGTCCTCTTAAACTATTTGCAGGGAAGAGAGAAGCTGGGAAGATGGAAAAAGTATATAGGCCATTCCTTGCTGTGATTAAATCTATGGCCTTTTAGATTACGGCACAAAGAGCCTCTTGTGATGGCCAACAGACAGGAACAACCCATTATCAATGTTATTCTCAGACTCTCCATATTGTAATTTCAAACACAAGTGGACACCTTAATTTACTTTACTGTATGTAACTTTATTACATTATTACTAATAAAAAAAAAATTTGCGTGTAAATGTCTAGATTAATTGCCGGTACACACAATATGTTAGTTCAAGGCTGACGAAACTTCAAAGATATTTTCATTGGTCTGATGTATATAGATACCACTTAAATTGCACGCTTGCAAGTGTTTATAATTCTGTCTACAAGCATAAGTTTGTCTTGTAAAATAGAAAATAAGAAGTAATTAATGAATTTTTATATATTCTTCACTATTAATTTAGTTTACTACAATTTCTCAGAAGCTAGTCAATACCAGCAAATATCCAAAATAAATACAAAACCATCTCACTATATTTTAAAAATAATATATTTTGATAGAAAAAAATAATAATAATAAAAGAATTTAAAAGTATAATGTTACTCAAACCAAAAATAATAATGATACAAAAGAGGAGTTACTTAGTTTTAATTAAAGTGTTTGGGTTGCTTATTAAAAATGGCGTGGCAAACTTTATATAAACATAATTCATTCAAATTGCTAACACATGTAGTTATTAATATAAACTTGATGAATATTATACAAACTAGATGTTTTTCATACGTAATGTATGTGCTATTAAAATATGAGTAACTTATTTAAAAAAAAAAGAAAAGAATGATAAGCAGCACAACGGTCAAGAGCCATATTACTATTACCCTCGTTAACAGCAAGTGTACGAAACTCATTCCTTGTGTTTAATTATACATGTTTTATGTGAAATGAAAGTCTGCAAGGACAAAATTAGCTAGAAAACTAAAAACCACACAGTTTCAATTGTCTTCTGACTTTATGTAATAGTAAATAGTGAGGATTTAGTCATAACACGGGACAACGATTTTAGTATATGATATGTGTCGTCTTTAGTCTATAGCTGTATAATTGCACTTGATGAATCCTTTTCATCCTAGGCGTATTAATGCAAAATATCCTAAATTATTTGTTAAAAAAATCTCACTAAGTGTACAATTATGAGAAAAAGATATTTAGTTAACAACGTTGTAAAATGGATTGAATGATAATCATTGGTTAATGAGATAAAAAATTCAGATCACTTAAATGACTCAAGAGTTATATAGTGATCTTTCATACAAGAGAATCCCAACCCTCAATTCAAAAATCCAACAAACAATAATATTCGTCGTGCACAATTAAACATAACATGTGTAATATCCTCGCAATCATCCTAGACAAATTGCAAATTATGTTGTCCTAAATCATGCTTCGAAAAACAAACATTATATTAGGAAGTTTGTAACATATATAACTTATTACAAAATAGTACCATCATATTTTAAAAACCAACACATTTCTCGATAGCCCAAATAAAAATGGCTGTAAATTATTTATTTTAAGGCCCAAAAGATTTTACGAAAGCCCAAAACAAAATCGTTGTAAAGACAAAATATCAAATAGGTTTTAAATAGAGGAGATTGATTCTGGAACAAACCGGCAGCTTCCAGTGATAAAATTTCATTGCAAAACATTGGAGAGATCTGTGCTGGATTGAACAAGAGAGTTGTTGAGCGCTTTAATACCTGTATAAAGCTGTTGAAGTCGATTGTCCCCATTGTTGACCCGTGGTTCTGCAAAAACTGAGTTTTTGCCTGAAGTAAGGCCTAAAATGGAAGGTTCAGGTGTTGAGATGTGGCTTGTGGATCCATAAAGAGCTGTATATGGTGTGGGAGACCAACTTATAATATTGGAAAATAGTTTAAAATTTGCATTTTTTCTACATAAACTGCACTAGAAGTGCTGTGAACTTAACTTCGCAGTGGGGGAGTGTTGTTCTAGCATGAGAGGTAGGGTTTAAGTGTGAGTGTGGGTGCTCAACCAAAAAATCGCCATGCACAAAAAATGGAGCTTAAAACAGCTTTTGAATAACAGAATATGCAAAAACAGTTTCAGATATGTGGGAAGCTGAACTGTGATGATTCTGTGTGATACCTGGAGCAGAAACAAAAGTAGAAATGAGATTCACCTGTTGTTGTTGATGTTTTACATATTCTTAAGCATGTTGAGCTAGTAAAGTGGCAATGTTTTTTTAGAGGAGATTGCTTGTGAAGGTTGTTTTGAGCATGGTGGTTTTCCAGCAGAAGAGGGTGGTATAGTTGTGGGGGTGGGTGGTTTTGTGGTGGGATGGAGCGTGGTGGTGTTTGCTGGAAACATCATATATTAAACCCATCATTGGTGGTGGTATTGTCTAAACCCTGGATTTGTTGCTTAAGAATCTAGGTGGGGCTTGATTTTGTTGAGGCAAAAAAAAGAGTAATATCATTAAAAACTTGTCCCAACAAAGGGTTTTGGGAAGTGATGCGGACAAGGCTAGCACATAATCAAGTACGTTGATTGAAGCGTACGTAGGCCCAAATCAAGTTTTCATGAGTCCGATTACAAGAGCTCGTGCAAGAAAATTCAAAGAAGATTGTATTTTAATTATTTTTAAATTATAGATTTGTTTATTATTTTATTATTCAATTAGTATTAGTAATGTTTTTCTTATTCAATTAAAATTGTTTGAGGAGTATTTCCTTAGTCAAATAGGATATTCAATTAGTAATGTTTAGTCAATTAGGATTGTTTTACTTTCCTTATTGTGTTAGGGTTAGTAATTATTTCTACACCCCATTTAAAGGGGAAGATTTTTTTGTTTTAATTAGAGAGCGCTATGAATTAATAAAATTGCGAGAGTTTTTCTCCTTTATTCTTTTAGAACATGTTGAACATATCCGGTTTGTCTGTAATGTTCATTTGACTTATCAATTGATTCACCATCATTAATTGTGGCGTCATTCGCGTATACCAAGGTTCGCATCTTTCTATAGGTATTGGGCCGCGGTATCCATCTATCCTTATATACTAAGGTTCTTGTTTCCTTATAAGCAACGGGTCACGATGCCATTCAAATCTAATTATAAAAACGGTCCAAGTTTATTAATTTGCTACAATTTTCGTGTGTATTTGTATCGGATTTCGCACAACCAATTCGTTGTGTTTGCGGATTTCGTACCCTTTTCTCGAATTTTTTTTGGCCTTTATTGCATCCATAATTCATTAAGATTCATGTTTCTTGAATTCTTGGTGAAAACGTACTTGTCTGGCATACAATTGAACTGTTTGGGTTGTGATTGCTCTATTCGGGAACCAAGACGAAAGTTCTTTCTTTTCGATTCGTTTAAAAGTTCCAAAAGGTGAAAAAAATTGAGAGGTATATATCATTACTTTTGAGAGCTAAACACATCATCCTTTGAGTGAAACACGTGAGGGAGTGCTTGTGAGGTCCTTAATTCTATTTTGTAGGTTATAAACAATGTCTAATAGCAAAGAATCGGCCTCAAAAGAGGAGGAGGATCGACAACCAGCCATGCCGAACTTACAGGTGCAAGCATTGTTGGGGGGAGATGAGGAAGATGTTGAGAACTGAGATGGAGATGGTTCACGAGCGGATAGACTAGATAGAGAACACACAAATCGAGCAATCAAGTAATCCTCATGCTCCTAGGAGAGGGATAATCCAACCTAGAGAAGCAATGGTTGAGGACGAAGAATCCTACGATGGTGGGTTCGAAGATGATGATGATTAGAACCCATTGGCTGCGAATAGGAGATATGCTGGGCAGAATAGACGGAAGAAGAAGGCGCTGAGGCTATGCCACATCTTGAGGATATCGAAGAAGAGGAGAGCGCCATCCAGGGCGAGTTATTAGTTGCAAGAAGAGCCCTTAGCGTGTAAGCAAGAGAGGATGAGGAGCAGCGCGAGAATATTTTTCATACTAGGTGCCTAGTACTAGGTAAGGTGTGTAACTTGGTGATAGATGGAGGTAGTTGCACTAATGTGGCTAGCACGACAATGGTGGAGAAGCTAGCTTTGCACACGACTATGCACCTAAGGCCTTACAAATTGCAGTGGTTGAATGATAGCAGTGAAGTGAGGGTGAACAAGCAGGTTTTGGTGTCCTTTAGCATTGGTAAATATGAGGACCAAGTGCTTTGTGATATGGTTCCCATGCAAGCTGGCCATATGTTGTTGGGGAGACCATGGCAATATGATAGAAGAGTTAAACACGACAGCTTCACCAATAAATATTCGTTTGAGATGAACAAGAGAACAATAATTCTTGCACTTTTACCGCCACAGCAAGCCTATGCCGATCAGTTGAAATTGCAAAGTGAGGAGGAGCAACGGAAAGATGAAAAGAAAAAGAGAGTGAGGGAAAAAGAAAAGAAATTGAGAAAAAAGAAAGTAGAGTGAAAAAACCAGTGACTATTGAGAGCAAGTTTGAGAGGAGGCAAAATAATTTATATGTGAGAGCTAGTGAAGTGAAAAGAGCGATACTTTGTAATAAACTTCTTGTACTTGTGTACAAAGAAGCGCTCTTGAACACTAACGAATTTAATTTTTCTCTGCTTAGTGTTATTATCTCTTGTTGCAAAATTTTGGTGAAGTCTTTCCAAAGGATACGCTAAGAGGTTTACCACCCATCCGAGGAATAGAGCACCAAATTGATTTCGTATACAAGTCATCCATTCCAAACCAACCAGCCTATAGGAATAACCCAGAGCAGACGAAGGAACTTCAAAGGCAAGTGACGGAGCTGTTGGAGAAAGGGTATGTGAGGGAGAGTATGAGCCCATGTGCGGTGCCAGTGTTGCTAGTGCCGAAAAAAGATGGAACGTGGAGAATGTGCGTGGACTGTCGAGCCATAAATAATATCACGGTAAAGTATCGTCACCCCATTCCACACTTAGATGATATGCTTGATGAGTTACATGGGTCTATTTTGATGATATCCTAATTTATAGCAAGAGTCTAGATGATCATGTTATGCATTTGAAATCTATTTTAGATGTCTTGCGTAGGGAAAAATTATATGCTAACCTGAAAAAGTGCACCTTTTGCACGGATAAGCTTGTGTTTCTTAGTTTTGTTGTGAGTGCACTAGGTATTCAGGTTGACGAAGAAAATGTGAAGGCTATTCAAGAATGGCAAAGTCCTACAAGTGTTGGACAAATACAGAGTTTCCATGGACTTGCTAGTTTCTATCGTCGGTTCGTGAAGGATTTTAACACAATTGCGGCGCCATTAACTGAGGTGATCAAGAAGAACGTTGGGTTCAAGTGGGAAGAGGAACAAGAGAAAGCATTCCAATTACTAAAGAGCAAGTTACGTAATGCCCTCTTGTTATCTTTACCTAACTTTTCAAAGACTTTTGAAATTGAATGCGATACATTAGGAAATGAAATTGGTGCTGTTCTTATGCAGGAAGAGAAGCCGATAGCATACTTTAGTGAGAAGTTAGGTGGGGCAACCTGAAATTACCCTACTTATGACAAGGAGTTCTATGCATTAATGAGAGTATTGAATAAATGGCAGTACTATCTGCTAAAGAAATTCGTGATTCATACGGATCATGAATCGTTAAAACACTTAAAGGGACAACAAAGGTTGAACAAACACCAAGCCAAATGGGTGGAGTTCATAGAGACTTTCCTATATGTGATCAAGTACGAGCAGGGTAAGGAGAATGTTGTGGCAGATGCTTTGTCGCGCAGGTATGCTTTAATTGCTACTTTAGATGCTAAACTGCTTGGATTTGAATACACTAAGGATTTGTATTGTGATGATGCTGATTTTAGAGATATATTCAATGCATGCGAAAATTTGGCGTTTGATAAGTACTTTAGGCATGATAGATTTCTAATGTGTGAAAACAAACTTTGTGTCCTAAATGTTCTTTGCGTGAGTTGCTTGTGAAAGAGGTTCATGGTGGGAGTCTAATGGGACATTTTGGTATAGCTAAGACTTTAAGAGTATTGCAAGAACACTTCTTTTGACCTCACATGAAAAGAGATGTTGAAAGAATTTGAGAGAGATGTGTTACTTGTAAGAAAGCAAAGTCTAAGTTAAACTCCCATAATTTATATACTCCATTGCCCATTCCTAGTAACCATTGGGTTGATATTTTTATGGATTTTTCGTTAAGTATGCTTAGGACTAAACATGAGAATTATTCTGTTTTTGTGGTGGTTAATAGATTTTCTAAAATTGCTCATTTCATTGCTTATCACAAAACTGATGATGCACCACGAATTGTGAATTTGTTCTTTAAAGAAATTGTGCGTTTGCATGGCGTGCCTAGAACCATTGTTTCTGATAGGGATGCAAAGTTTTTGAGCTACTTTTGGAAGACTTTATAGGAAAAGTTGGGTACTAAATTGTTGTTTTCTATTACATGTCATCCCTAAACTGATGGTCAAACAGAAGTAGTAAATAAAACTCTGTCCACTTTGTTGTGTGCCATAATAAAAAAGAACTTGAAAGAATGGGAAGAATGTTTGCCTCATGTTGAGTTTGCATATAATCGATCTGTTCATTCTGCATGTAAGTTTTCACCTTTTGAGATTGTGTATGGTTTTAATCCGCTAGCTCCTTTGGATTTATTACCATTACCCGTTGAGCATGCTAACCTAGATGGCAGGAAGAAAGCTGAGTTTGTTAGATAGATTCATGAGAAGGCGAGGCAGAACATTAAAAAAAAACTGAGCAGTATATGTAACAAGCAAATAAAGGAAGGAAGAAGGTGGTTTTCGAACCAGGAGATTGGGTTTGGTTGCACCTGCGAAAGGAACGCTTTCCAGTTCAAAGGTGTTCTAAGCTGTTAACGAGAGGAGATGGACCATTTCAAGTGGTGCAAAGGCTCAATGACAATGCATACAAACTTGATCTTCCAGATGAGCATAATGTGAGTGCTATAATTAATGTTGCTGATCTAAGTCCATTTAGTGCAGGTGACGAATTGAGGACAATTCCTTTTCATGAGGAGGGGAATGACGAGTCCAAGGATAGTACTGGGGCTGGATCATGGAGTGAAGACTATGCAGACCCCATTCGGGTTCCAGGTGGTCCAATCACCCGAGTTAGAGCCAAGAAGATCAAGGAAGCACTTATGGCTATGGTCCAAGAGATGATGAGCTAAGTTGAAGCATGGATGAGCGTTGAAAGGGATCGAGCTCAAGAATGGAAGATATTGCTTAAAGGGCCAATTGAAGATGTTACATTGCAAGCCCAAGGCAAAGAGAGTTAAAACGTGTAATTAATAATGGGCTGGGCTAGTCTTTATTTATTTTATGTTTATGTTATATTTTAGCTTTGTTTGGGCCCAATTATGTGGAAAACCCATTAAATTTTGTTTTTATTTATTTTCTTAGACGTAGTAAGTTTAATTGCTCCTATTTAAAGGAGATAACTCTTTTGTTTGAGCAGCCTTTGATTAATACAAATTTAGAGTGTTTTCACCTCTTGTGTTCTAAAAATATATCGAACAGTTAGAATAAAATTCTTGTTGTTCATCAACTTAGCAATCAATTAACCCATCGATTGATTGTTTGTCTTCGACTATACATAGGTTCATTCTCGTTTACGGGATTGGGTCGAGGTTCCACTTTCCATCAACTTCGTGTGATTCCAAGATTCTTGTGTCTTCGATGTTTAGGGTTGCGAATCCATCTTAATTGGATATAAATACGATCACAGTTCATATCAGGGAGTGATGTTGGTAGAACCGGTTAAAGTGTGGGGAGTGGGAATAAATAGAGAGGGAAGACCTTCATTTTGCAGTATATAGTATGCCTGGCCATATTTGTATCTAAATGAGAAAGAAAACAAATTATTTGGCCTAAATATGGGGTTTCAAAGGGTGAAATTATGTGTTGAGCTACAGAAGGTGAGAAGGTTGCCTCAGACATCTTAAGAGAAGTATTTATGGTTTGTGTAAGGGAACCAAAGAAAAAACTTGTGAAGGTTGATGAACTATTATAGGGCAGTTTTCTTTTCTTTTTCTGCAAAAATTTGAAGAAAATTCATTGGATCTGTGCTGAACTGAACAAGAAAGTAGTTAAGGCCTTTAATACTTGTATAACGCTGTTGAAGTTGAATGTCCCCATTGTTGACCCGTGGTTTTGTAGAAACTGAGTTTTTGCCTGAAGTAAGGCCAAAATTAGAAGGTTAAGGTGTTGAAATGTGGCTTGTAGATGCTTAAAGAGTTGGATATGGTTCAGGAGACCAACGTATGACACTACAATCTTGTTGCCATGCCTCAGTCAGTATTGTTCCTGCTGTAGCACATTTCACTGGAAAACAATTCAAAATTTGCAATTTTTTGGCATAAACTGCACTAGAAGTGCTGGGAACTTAACTCTGACGTGGGGGAGTACTGTTCTGGCATGAGAGGTAGGCTTAAAATGTGAGGGATGGGTGCTCAACCAAAAAATCGCCATGGACAAAGGATAGAGCAGAAAACGACTTTTGAATAACAAATTCTGCATAAACAGTTTCAAATCTGTGGGAGGCTAAACTGTGATGATTATGTGTGATACTTGGAGGAGAAACAAAACTGGAAATGAGGTTCACCAGTTGTTTTTGTTTAGCTATTCTTGAGCATGTTAAGCTAGTAAAGTGGCAATGTCATTTAGAAGGGATTGCTTGTGAATGTTGTTTTGAGCATGGTTGTTTTCCGGTGGAGGAGGGTGGTATAGTGGTGGGGGTAGGTGGTTTTGTGGTGGGATGGAATGATGTGATCCAGCCTAGCCAAGATATTAGCCCTATGTTCTTGCATGTTCTCACGACCGGCTGGCTGAAGAATTTAATTATTTATTTTATATTTCTTAAAGCCCAAGGATTATAGATAATTATTTCCTAGAGTTATTATTATTTTAGAATTATTTTGGGCTTATTTTAGATTGTTTATTATTTTCCTTTTTGTGTTAGGAATATTTTAGGAGTTATTATTTTCCTTTTCTAAGTAGGAATTAGTTTCCTTTTTGAATTAGGATTCCAAGGCTTTGTTTACTCCTATTTAAAGGATGCCTGTTTTATAATGATGAGTTTGATGATTAATAATATTGAGAGTTTTCTCGTTGTGTTCTCTAAGAACATGTTGAACATGTTGAATTGATTAATTCGATTGTTCTTGACGTATCAATCAATTCTCCATCAATTGATTGTTTGTCTTCGACTATACCAAGGTTCACGCTTCTCTAAGCGTTGGGTTGAGGTTTCCGCCTTCCATCAACTTCGCGTGATTCCAAGGTTCTTGCGTCTTCGACGTTAAGGGTTGCTGATCCATTAGCCTGGCTAGAAAAGACGATCCGGGTTCGCGTCATTGGTATCAGAGGTAAACTTTTCTATCCAGGTTTTCTATCTTTAGTTTATTGTTATTTCATTCGTAGTAGATTCTTAAAACCCTAGGCCTTCATTCTTGTTAAACTTATTCCAAAAAAATTGTGTTAGGGTTTATAGATTCTGAAAAAAAAAAAGTTGCAAATCAGATTTTTGTTTTTCCTTCAAAATCCCGTTGGTCTGTCGAATTTAGTGGTTTTTGCTGTCAAAACGACCTTGGATCATCCTGATTTTCCGCCCGATTACATTAAAATTGCGTTCCGAACAACATATCCGAAAATCAGCCCAATCCAACGGTTAGATCAAAAGTTATTTCTGTTTTACGATAGCACCTGCATTAAAAAAAAAGTGCTGTGAATAGTGCTGCGTGAATAGTAAAAAAATTATTTATTGAAATTTTCTTTGTTGGAAGAACCCTAGAATTGAATTTTGATTATTGTTAGGGTTGTTTTGCGAATATTGTTGCATTGAAGTTTCAATTGTGGAGGTTTAAATATTTCAAAAAAAACCTAGATTATTCATTGATATACTTCTTGTTGGGTTTTAATCTTGTGATTTTGGTCAATATAAATTCCGTTTAGTTGGGAAAAATCTAGAAAGTCATAGGATATTTGATTTGCGTTAATTAGGGATTTGTTTGTTGCCATCGTTTGAAAATTCTACTTGCATGCTCTAGCAATTCTAAAAATTCGTTTGGCTTATTAATATTGCTAGAATTTTGGTTTCTTGCGTCCTTGGTATTACATTGTTGAACGCATCCAATTTAATTATGGGTGTGCAATTGGTTGTTGAGGACTTGTGATATTCATATTATTCAACTTGTTTTGGAGTTCCAAAGAGAAAATTGTGAGTATATATCAATATTTTGAGTGACAAACACGAGCGGTAAAAGAAGAGTGACATCAATCGAGCGAAACACGAAAGGGAGTGTGGTGAGAATTATCTTTCTTGCACTAATCTTTGTTTTGCAGCAAGTATGTCTTGTCTAAACTTTGAACATGCAGAAAGGTGGCTTCAAGAGGAGATTAAACGCGATAGTGCACGATTAACGCAAATAGAGATTGAACGGCGCATGCGGTTGAATAAAGCTCCTAAAGAGAAATTGAAAAGTCATCCTCGTAAAGTTAAATTTGAGGATGAATGGGATTCGGCTGTTACTAATGAGGTTGGAGGAAGTCGGGTTCGAGATAACAATATAAGTAGTAGAAAGAAGAAGGTTTCTTTGCTTGGTGATGAATTTATTCGTAGGTTTGAGGAGATGTTTGCCGAAACCTATGAGCAAGCTAAGAAGAAGGGAAGCCTAGAGCCAAGTCAAAGTCCGAATATAACTTTTGGCGAACTAAATCAATTGAAAGAAGAAGAGAAACCGGCCATATCTAAGCCGCCATTGGAGAATAAGCCGAAAACCAATAAGATCGAGGAAATTGAAGTGACAGCTGAAGAAGGTGAGTTGTGGGTCGAAGGTGTAGTTCCAAGTTTGCAAGAAGAAAAAGATGATGAAGTTACAGTGCAAGCACTTCCAGCCATAGGTGTTGATGTTCGAGCTGAGTTGAAGATTGACAATGTTGAGCACATTGATTTTATTGGAGTGGATCGCTTTGATGTTCATCTAAACTTTATGTTATTAGATTTCTTCAACAAGTTGCGGAGGATCGCATTGCAATATGGTTTTGATGGAGGCAAGACTGTTGTGCAAAATGAAGACAATTCAAAGGCCATCCAAGTTCCAACAGGCCCAATTACAAGGTCGCGGGCTAAGAAGTTAAAGGCTGAGCTTAATGGATTAATTCAAGCTATTTGGGCTCAAGAAGAAGGCACAATCAAGCCCATTGGAGGGGAAAAACGTGGAGCACAAAATGGAGGCTGGGTTACACTTATTCAAGCCCAATTGGAGTGAGAAGACTATGTCTATGCGGCCCAAGAAGTGGAGTCAAGCCAGCCCACTCGTTTTTATTTATTATTTATTTATTATTGTTATTTCGTCTTAAAAACTAGTTCTTGTTTGATTAGGATTTGTTTGAGGATTCCTTATTGGATTGGTTTCTTGTGGCCTAAGTTTTCTTCTCCCTATTTAAAGGGGGATTCATTGTTTTATTTTATTATCTAAGACTTTATTCATAATAATATTGAGTGATTTTAATCCTCTTTGGTTCTTCAAGAACTACTTGAACTTATCGGTTTGTCCGTGGCGTTCACCCGACTTATCAATCGGTATTCCGCACCCGGTTGTGGCGTCTTCGATTTCCATCCTAATCTGATTGTAGAAACGATCCAAGTTCTTAATTTGCTACGGTTTTCGTGTGTGTCTGTGTCAAGGTTTGCACAACCAATTCGTTGTGTTTGCGGGTTTTGAGCGATATCACCGTAGGTCGTATCAGTAGGTATCAGAGCAGAGCTTCTACTATCAGGTTTTATCTATCCATTAATTAGTAATCGTTTGATTTGCGTTTCTGTTCTTCGTGTTTTATTCTTCATTCTGCTTATTTATTTATCGTGTTTATTCTGTGTTCTTCGTCCAAAAAAAAAATAAAAAAAATCGAATTCCTTTAATTTGTTCTTTTGAACCCTAGTTGCGAATCTGTCCATCCTAGTCTTTCTTTTGCTATCGCGAATAAGTTTCTATTGTTACCGCCTAGGGTAGGATTTCGACATAGTTAAGGTTAGTTTGCGATTGTAATACTACCATTACTGCCTTGCGTTTGCTGAGGTACGAGATTGTTAGGGCTATCAAAATTGCGATTTCTGCATATAAACCCTATCTGCAGTTGATTGTTTCATTAATCATATAAACCCTAGCTATTGCGAATCTGTTGGCTGTTCATATAAGCTTCGTTTGGTGCTTAAAATTCGATTTTGTTGAGTTTCGAATTGTGTTGAATAAATCATTGAAATTTTGAATTCTGGAAATTTTGACTACACCAGATTAAAGTAGAAGTCGAGAGACCCAGAAAGAAAAAAAAAATACAAAATTTTCTGAAATTCGCAATTATTTCTTTTTAGATTTGGATTCTATAGGGTTCAAGGATTCGAAAAATCACGTTTCCACGAGACTGAATTTTTGCACCTATTTCGAGTTCTTTTGCCCCTTATTGTGTCCGTAATCGTTGGGATTCTAGTTTTTTATTGATTCGTCGTTTGAACTGTCCATTCACAATCCGATATTCAATTGAGTAGTTCAATAAGAACCTATAGAGCATTAATTTGAGTGGAAAGAGGCGTAAGTTGTGAGACCATTAGAGGGTAAAAGCCAATAATTGTGGAGTGATACACGAGTGAACTGAGTGAATCAATCTTCGAGTGAAACACGTGAGGGAGTGCTTGTGAGGTCATTAATTCTATTTTGCAGGTTATATAAATAATGTCGACAAGTCAAGACGTGGCCTCGAAAGAGGAGGAGGGACGTCAACCAGTCATCCCGAACTTGCAAGTACAAGCTTTGTTAGGGGAGATGAGGAAGATGTTAAGAACTGAGATGGAGATGGTTCATGGGCGGATAGACCGGATAGAGAACACACAAATCGAGCAATCAAATAGGATTGAGCAATCAAATAATGCTCATGCTCGTAGGAGAGGGAGATTCCAACCTAGAGAAGCGAGGGTTGAGGATGAAGAATCTTACGATGGTGGGTTTGAAGATGACGACGATTGGAACCCAGTGGCCGCCAATAGGAGATATGCTGGGCGAAATAGAGAAGGAAGGAACAGGGAAGATAACAATATGGGTAGTATCAAGATGAAGATTCCGTCGTTTCAAGGGAAGAATGATCCCGAAGCTTATCTTGAATGGGAGAAAAAAGTTGAGCTAGTGTTTGATTGCCATAACTACTCCGAGATAAAGAAGGTAAAACTTGCTGCCATTGAGTTCTCTGAATATGCGATTGTGTGGTGGGACCAATTAGTAATGAACAGACGAAGAAATAGAGAGCGTCCTATTGAGACATGGGAAGAGATGAAGACAGTGATGAGAAAGCGATTTGTACCTAGCCATTATTACCGGGAGCTGTACCAAAAGTTACAAAGGCTTACACAGGGCAACCGCAGCGTGGAAGATTATTTCAAGGAGATGGAAGTAGCCATGATCCGAGCTAATGTAGACGAAGATCGAGAGGCTACTATGGCCATGTTTTTGAATGGATTGAACCGGGAAATTGCTAATGCGGTAGATTTGCAACATTATGTTGAGTTGGAAGATATGGTGCACGTGGCGATCAAGATTGAGAATCAACTCAAGAGGAGGGGTAACCTACACCAAAACCAAAGTCCAACCACACCCTCTTGGAAATCAAATCCCCTTTGGAAGAAAGAGGAGAAATCAGCCACGTCAAAGCCCAAAACCGAGCCCAAACAAGGGACGACTAGCCTTGGAAACCAAGGTAAACCTGATCCTAATACACCTCGAAATCGTGATATTAAATGTTTCAAGTGTCAAGGTAGGGGTCATAAGGCGAACCAATGTCCCAATCAAAGAGCTATGGTGATTCGAGACAACGGTGAAATTGAGACCGATGAAGAGTCCAATGATGATTCTATGCCGTTACTAGAAGATGTTGATGATGAAGAAGAAGAGCGTGCGGCTGAAGGAGATTTGTTGGTTGCAAGAAAATCTCTTAGTGTACGAGCTAAAGAAGATGATGAAGTACAGCGAGAAAATCTCTTTCATACTAGATGCCTAGTGAACAGTAAGGTATGTAGTGTGATCATTGATGGCGGAAGTTGTACGAATGTTGCAAGTACTATTATGGTGGAGAAGCTAGGGCTTCCTATTGTTAAGCATCCCAAGCCATATAAATTGCAATGGTTGAATGATAGTGGGGAGATCAAGGTGAACAAGCAAGTATTAGTCGCATTTCGTATTGGGAAGTATGAAGATGAGGTCTTATGCGACGTAGTACCCATGCAAGCTGGTCATCTATTATTAGGACGACCATGGCAATTTGATCGCCGAGTGAAGCATGATGGATTCACTAACAAATATTCTTTTGAGCTCAATCATAAGACGATTACTCTTGTCCCTATGTTACCGAAGCAAGTGTATGAAGATCAATTAAAATTGCAAAGGGAGAGTGACCAAAAGAAAGAAAGCGAGTTAAAAAAAGAGAGTGAGCAAAAGAAAGAGAGTGACAAAAAGAGAGAAAGAGAGAAGAAGAGAGAAGTTGAAAAAAATGAGAAAGAAAGAAAACAAAAGAATTTTTATGCGAGAGCGAGTGAAGTTAAAAGTGCATTGTATTCAAGGCAGCCGATGATTGTACTTTTGTACAAGGAGGCATATTTTAATACTAATGAACTTAACTCGTCTTTGCCTAGTTCTATTGTTTCTTTGTTTCAGGATTATGCGGATGTCTTTCCCGACGAGATGCCACATGGATTACCGCCAATTAGAGGGATTGAGCATCAAATTGATTTTGTTCCTGGCGCTACCATTCCAAACAGACCAGCCTATCGAAGCAATCTGGAGGAGACGAAGGAGCTACAAAGGCAAGTGTCTGAACTGATGGAGAAAGGGAACGTTAGAGAAAGCATGAGTCCGTGCGCTGTTCCGGTGATTTTAGTGCCTAAGAAGGATGGGACGTGGAGAATGTGCGTTGATTGTCGAGCTATCAACAATATAACGGTAAAGTATCGACATCCTATTCCTCGCTTAGATGATATGTTGGATGAGTTGCATGGAGCTTGTGTATTTTCTAAAATTGATTTAAAAAGTGGGTATCATCAAATTAGAATGAAAAAGGAGATGAATGGAAAGCTGC
Source organism: Lonicera japonica (assembly GCA_021464415.1). Lineage (NCBI taxonomy): Eukaryota > Viridiplantae > Streptophyta > Magnoliopsida > Dipsacales > Caprifoliaceae > Lonicera > Lonicera japonica. The sequence continues at coordinate 18,836,389 of CM038468.1, forward strand.
TTTTAAAACCAAACATGGTTTATATGAATGGTTAGTGATGCCTTTTGGGCTAACTAATGCACCGAGCACTTTCATGCGTTTAATGAATCATGTTTTGCGTGCATTTATTGGCAGATTTGTTGTTGTCTACTTTGATGATATCTTGATTTATAGCAAAACCTTGGAGGATCATGTTAAGCATTTAAAATCAGTTTTAGATGTGCTTCGAAAAGAAAAGTTATTTGCTAACATGAAGAAGTGCACTTTTTGCACCGATAAGCTTGTCTTTCTTGTTTTTGTTGTGAGTGCACAAGGTATACAGGTTGATGAGGAGAAAGTACGTGCAATACAAGAGTGGCCGAGTCCTACAACTGTGGGGCATGTACGAAGTTTTCATGGACTTGCTAGCTTTTACCGGCGGTTTGTGAAAGATTTTAGTACCATAGCCACGCCACTAACGGAGGTGATCAAGAAGAACGTGGGATTCAAATGGGGGGATGAACAAGAGAAGGCGTTCCAATTGATCAAGGAAAAGTTGACCCATGCGCCCGTACTTGCATTACCAGATTTCACTAAATCATTCGAGCTTGAGTGTGATGCATTGGGTTTGGGAATAGGGGCTGTTCTTATGCAAGGAGGAAAACCAATTGCTTACTTTAGCGAGAAATTGAGTGGGGCAACCTTGAACTATCCAACGTATGACAAGGAATTGTATGCATTGGTTAGAGCATTGGAAACTTGGCAACACTACCTTTGGCCTAAAGAGTTCGTGATTCACACCGATCATGAGTCTTTGAAGCATTTGAGGAGCCAGCACAAGCTGAATAAGAGGCATGCGCACTAGATGGAGTTCATTGAGACATTCCCATATGTCATTCGGTACAAGCAAGATAAAGAAAATATTATTGCTGATGCACTTTCGCGAAGGTATGTGTTAATCTATACCCTTGATGCTAAATTACTTGGTTTTGAGCAAATAAAGGAATTGTATCCAATTGATGTTGATTTTTGTGAGGAGTACAAAGCATGTGAGAAAAACGCAGTGGGTAAGTTCTTTAGGCATGATGGTTTTTTATTTCGTGAGAATAATTTATGTCTACCTAATTGCTCTATGCGTGATTTGTTAGTGAGGGAAGCCCATGGGGGAGGTTTGATGGGGCACTTCGGGATTGCTAAGACCTTAGATATTTTGCAAGAACACTTCTTTTGGCCACGTATGAAAAGAGACGTTGAGAGAATTTGTGGAAGATGTGTTACGTGTCGGCAAGCAAAGTCCCGTGTGCAACCGCATGGCTTATATACACCATTACCTATTCCTAGTGAACCTTGGATAGACATTTCCATGGATTTTGTTTTGGGTTTACCTAGGACTAAGAATGGTAGAGATTCAATTTTTGTGGTCGTGGATAGATTTTCTAAAATGGCTCATTTTATTCCATGTCACAAAACTGATGATGCTTCGCATGTTGCTGATTTGTTCTTTAGAGAAATTGTGAGATTGCATGGTGATGTGATCCAGCCTAACGCTCCATTCAATTCAATCCAGGAGTATTATGAATTCTTGAATGAAGGCTTAAATACACATAGATTCAAGGATAGAGCATGGAAGTTCAAGATAAAGAAAGCCGGAGTGGGAAAAATTGAAGAATTCCAAATTATATTATTTTATGTTTTAAAATTAGTATCTTGTCATGTACTTGATGATGTCATTGCTTACATCATGCAGTGATGATGTCATCGCTTACATAAGTCTTTAGTGATGTCATTGCTTATGTCACTTGTAGTATGATGTCATCGCTTACATAAGTCTTTAGTGATGTCATTGCTTATGTCACTTGTAGTAGGTGAGAATAAATGTGAGCCCTTAGATCATAGTTGGTGGGATTGAATGTAGACCATTGGATGTATTTTGTAACAACTATAAATACTTCCCCATCCCATTCCATTTGGGGCATCAAGTGTGAGTTTTCATTAATAAAGTTTGAGAGTTTCTATATTCTCTTGGTTCGTAAAGAACTATCGAACTTATCGGATTTTCCGTGGCGTTCACATCCGACTTATCAATCGGCTCTTCCATATCCGATTGTGGCGTCTTCAATATACCAAGGTTCACATCTCTTTATAGGTGTTGGGTCGCGGTTTTCCCATCCATAATTATTCCTTATACCAAGGTTCTTGCTTCCATATAAGCAAAGGGTCAAGGTTTTCCATTCGTTCTAATTATAGAAACGATCTTAGGACCGTCTTCGCTACGGGTTTCGTCACGTTGTTGGCGTGGTTCGTATCACATGGTATGCCTAGGACCATTGTTTCAGATAGAGATACTAAATTCTTAAGCTACTTTTGGAAGACCTTGTGGTGTAAGTTAGGAACTAAGTTATTATTTTCTACTACTTGTCACCCACAGTCTGATGGTCAAACTGAGGTTGTCAATAGAACTTTATCTACTTTGTTAAAGGCTATCATTAAAAAGAACATTAGAACATGGGAGGAATGTTTACCGCATGTTGAGTTTGCTTATAATCGCACTGTTCATTCTGCTACTCAATTTTCACCTTTTGAAATTGTGTATGGATTTAATCCTTTGACTCCGTTAGATTTATCTTCATTACCTTATTCTCAATATACTAATCTTGATGGAAAGAAAAAGGCTGAGTTTGTTAAGCAAATCCATGAGAAGGCCAGGCTCAACATTGAACGGAGGACGGAGCAATATGCAAAGCAGGCAAATAAAGGACGTCAGAAGCTAGTTTTTGAACCTGGAGATTGGGTATGGCTGCACATGCGGAAGGAACGATTTCCAGAGCAACGTCGTTCTAAGCTACTTCCTAGAGGAGATGGACCTTTTCAAGTTCTTGAGCGTGTCAACGATAATGCATATAAGCTGGACCTACCAGGAGAGTACCACGTTAGCGCTACTTTTAACGTTGCTGACTTAAGTCCGTTTGATGCCAGTGATGATTTGAGGGCAAATCCTTTTCAAGAGGAGGGGAATGATGGAGGCAAGACTGTTGTGCAAAATGAAGACAATTCAAAGGCCATCCAAGTTCCAATAGGCCCAATTACAAGGTCGCGGGCTAAGAAGTTAAAGGCTGAGCTTAATGGATTAATTCAAGCTATTTGGGCTCAAGAAGAAGGCACAATCAAGCCCATTGGAGGGGAAAAACGTGGAGCACAAAATGGAGGCTGGGTTACACTTATTCAAGCCCAATTGGAGTGAGAAGACTATGTCTATGCGGCCCAAGAAGTGGAGTCAAGCCAGCCCACTCGTTTTTATTTATTATTTATTTATTATTGTTATTTCGTCTTAAAAACTAGTTCTTGTTTGATTAGGATTTGTTTGAGGATTCCTTATTGGATTGGTTTCTTGTGGCCTAAGTTTTCTTCTCCCTATTTAAAGGGGGATTCATTGTTTTATTTTATTATCTAAGACTTTATTCATAATAATATTGAGTGATTTTAATCCTCTTTGGTTCTTCAAGAACTACTTGAACTTATCGGTTTGTCCGTGGCGTTCACCCGACTTATCAATCGGTATTCCGCACCCGGTTGTGGCGTCTTCGATTTCCATCCTAATCTGATTGTAGAAACGATCCAGGTTCTTAATTTGCTACGGTTTTCGTGTGTGTCTGTGTCAAGGTTTGCACAACCAATTCGTTGTGTTTGCGGGTTTTGAGCGATATCACCGTAGGTCGTATCAGGTTTGAAATTCGAGAAGTTTTGCTTTGTAAGAAGAATCAAGCGTCGAAGATATTCGAAATATTTGTTTTCATGGGAAGGAAGAACAGAATTATCTCATGTTAAGTTTCGACGGAAGAATGGGAAGTATTCAAAATACTTATTCAATTGGCATGGGAGATTTCAAGTTCCAAAGCCGTGTCCGAATGCCGAAGTTGTTCAAGACTGGCTGAATCGAGGAATGGGTAGGCCAGATTCGAGGATGAATCTTCTCAAAGAAGAGGGGAATGATGTGATCCAGCCTAGCCAAGATATTAGCCCTATGTTCTTGCATGTTCTCACGACCGGCTGGCTGAAGAATTTAATTATTTATTTTATATTTCTTAAAGCCCAAGGATTATAGATAATTATTTCCTAGAGTTATTATTATTTTAGAATTATTTTGGGCTTATTTTAGATTGTTTATTATTTTCCTTTTTGTGTTAGGAATATTTTAGGAGTTATTATTTTCCTTTTCTAAGTAGGAATTAGTTTCCTTTTTGAATTAGGATTCCAAGGCTTTGTTTACTCCTATTTAAAGGAGGCACATTATTGTTTTATAATGATGAGTTTGATGATTAATAATATTGAGAGTTTTCTCGTTGTGTTCTCTAAGAACATGTTGAATTGATTAATTCGATTGCTCTTGACGTATCAATCAATTCTCCATCAATTGATTGTTTGTCTTCGACTATACCAAGGTTCACGCTTCTTTAAGCGTTGGGTTGAGGTTTCCGCCTTCCATCAACTTCGCGTGATTCCAAGGTTCTTGTGTCTTCGACGTTAAGGGTTGCGGATCCATTAGCCTAGCTAGAAAAGACAATCCGGGTTCGCGTCATGGAAGGTGGTGGTTGTTGGCCGAAAACATCATATATTAAACCCATCATTTTTTGTGGTATTGTCTAAAACCAGGATTTGTTGCTTATGAATCAAGTTGGGGCTTGATTTTGTTGATGTAAAGAAAAAGGAATATCATAACAAACTTATCCCAACAAAGGATTTTGGGGGGAGATACGGTAGAACTAGTTGAAGTGTGGGAATAGAAAGGGAATACCTTCATTTTGTTGTATATGCTGTGCCTGGCCATATTTGTATCAGAATGAGAAATAAAACAAATTATTTGGCCAAAATAAGGGGTTTTAGTGGGTGAAATTCCGTGTTGAGCTACAGAAGGTGAAGGGGATGCCTTAGACATCATAAAAGAAGTATTTATGGTTTGTGTATGGGGTGGGACCAAAGAAAAAACTTGTGAAGGTTGTTGAAGTGTTATAGGTAAGTTTTCTTGGCCTTTTTCTGCAAGATTTGAAGAAAATTCACTGGATCTGTGCTGAATTGAACAAGAGAGCAGTTGAGGCCTTTCATACTTGTATAAAGCTACTGAGGTTTAATGTCCCCATTGTTGACTTGTGGTTATGCAAAAACTGAGTTTTTGCTTGAAGTAAGGCAAAAAATAGAAGTTCCAGGTGTTGAAATGTGGCTTGCGGATACATAAAGAGCTGGATATGGTGTGGGAGATCAACTGACGCGAACCCGGATCGTCTTTTCTAGCCAGGCTAATGGATCCTTGACCCGTAGTCTATAAACAGACTAGAACTTTGAAATCACGCGAAAGATGGAAGGCGGAAACCTCAACCCAACGCTTAAAGAAGCGCGAACCTCGGTATAGTGAATGACGCCACAATCTAGTGTGATTGCTAGATTGATAAGTCAAGAACAATTGAATTAATCAATTCAACATGTTCAACATGCTCTTAGAGAACACAAAGAGAAAACTCTCAATTTAATTAATCATCAAAACTCTTCTTCATAAAACAATAATGTGCCTCCTTTAAATAGGAGTAAACAAAGCCTTAATCCTAATTCAAAAAGGAAACTAATTCCTACTTAGAAAAGGAAAATAATAACACCTAGAATATTCCTACCACAATAAGGAAATTAATTATAAACACTCTGAAATAAGCCCAAAATAATTCTATAATAATAATAACTCTAGGAAATAATTATCTATAATCCTTGGGCTTTTAGAAATATAAAATAAATAATAAAATTCTTCAGCCAGCCGGTTGTGAGAACACGCAAGAACATAAGGCTAATTTCTTAGCTAAAGAGGGCTAAGTTGGATCACATCACCAACGTATGATACTACAATCTTGTTGCCCTGCCTCAGTCAGTATTGTTCCTGCTGTAGCATACTGCACTGGAAAACGGTTCAAATTTTGCAATTTTTTTACATAAACTGCACAAAAAATGCTGGGAACTTAACTTATTTGTGGGGGAAGACTGTTTTGGCGTGAGAGGTAAGGTTTAGGTTTGAAGGATGGGTGCTTTAACTAGAAAATTGCCATGCACAAAGGATGGAGCAGAAAACAGCCTTTGAACAACAAAATCTGTAGAAACAATTTCAGATCTGTGGGAAGTTGAACTATGATGATTCTGTGTTATAATTGGAGCAAAAAGAAAACTGGAAATGAGGTTCACCAGTTATTGATGATGTTTTACCTATTCTTGAGCATATTGAGCTAGTAAAGTAGCAATGTCCTTTAGAGCGGATGGCTTGTCAAGGTTGATTTGAGCATGGTGGTTTTTCGGTGCTCTAAATATTTTTATCTGTCAATAATAATACTATTAAATATACATTTGCGATATAAATTCTGATATACCTAAGTTGTCATTAATTAGTCCATTTTTGGACTCCAAATCTTTACTACAATAATTATTTCAGCAATATTATAGTCGAGGACTCATTGATTAGTAAATGCATGTAATCAATGCTAAAAGTGACACAAATTGATACAAAATTATCAATTACACTACTAATATTGGAGCAAAATTGGGGCACGAGCGATTACACTAATTTATGATGAAACAAAACACAAATCCGTGATATATATATATATATATATAAGTGGTACACGTTTTAAATTGACTAGAAAACTAATATGACAAGAATCCAACGAGACTCAGAAGTATAAATTAAATATTGAGTGTGTGATGACTTTTATAACATCAGAATTGATATGATACAATATAATCCTAACCTAACCTAATCCAACTCCCGTTGTTAATCTAACTAGAAGTTAATTTATCATCATCAAGTTCCCAATACTAAATTCAAGGGTAAATTACCAAAAAATACAATGTACTTTACCCGTTTTTACAATTTGGGTAATATACAATTTTCTCGACATTAGAAACATTGTACTTTAATTTTCTCGACAATTTGGGTAATAATAACCCCCAAAATATTACCCAAAATGAAAAAATAAATAAAGTATAATGTTTCTAATGTCGAGAAAATTTTATATTACCCAAATTGTAAAAACGGGTAAAGTACATTGTATTTTTTGGTAATTTACCCCTAAATTCAATTGAAAGTTGAAGGAAAAAACAGATGGTATGCAAATGTATTGAACAAATATATATAATCAAATCCTTTCATGAGTTGATTGCTGAGTTTCTCTGTCGCACAAAAGAAGCAAACGGACTACATGGTCGTCGGCTATTGCTTTTTAACTTTCATTTTTGAAGACGGAGAACAGGCATATTGCAGTCAAATTATACTCGTTGATGCCCCCTTACTCTTTCTTGCGAGACATAAAAATTGAGATTTTTTTTCCTTCTTGGCTGGAACTCGCACATATGATATTCTAGTCTGCATTATTGAGAATGCAGAATCTTGGAGATGGATTAAAAAGAAGCAGAGCTTAATTTTGCTTCTTTCCTCTTTCACTTATTGATAGTAATATTATAATAATAATAATAATAATGTATGGGAGGAGGAGTAGGTATACCAATAATAAAAGCACCTACCAAGTGGAGAGCTTAAGTTGATCTCTTTTACAATACTATCTTGTAATACACAGTGATTGACATTTACGTACTTTCATTATCAAAGAAACTTTTAATTATGATTCCGTCTCTCTCTCTCTCTCTCTCTGGTGTGCCATTTTTTTACTGCTTTCTTGCAATATGCTTACAATTCTAATAGTTTTAGACCAAGTGACTACAAGTTAATTTGTGTGATGCCAAAACTAAAATTTTATGAACAAATACGCAGAAAAAAAAAATGTAATAATGGTTAAGAAATTGTTCTCGTATGGTATAGAGTTCCTATTGAGTTTTACCCCTCCCTTTGCTCGGAACACATGTCTACCAATAATTCATCGCTTGTACTAACAACACTTGAGTTCTATCATGTTGAACATTTTCAATATTATTCCAATGAAACCAATATAATGTAAAATTTGATGTTTATGCGACTTGTTTGAATTTTTCACTAGATTCTTTAAAACGATAAGTACAAAAGATCACTCAAATAGCAAAGTAGAAAAGCAATACAACTTCATTCATTTCAAAAATGGTACAGAACACACCCAACAATAAAAATTCAAAACAAAACAAAACAACCCGTAACTGTCTCCAAAACTAACACTAGGAAGTTTTCAATCATCATCACTCTCATAGTTCTCCTAGTTAATAAAATTTTCTTTTGGCTTAACATTTAAAAGATAGGGCTTTTGCACAAGAACAACCGAATTGATCACATCATTCGTGGGATGGTAGATAGAAAGAAGCTCGAAACCATTCAAATCAGGTTCGTCAACAACAGGGTACAAAAATGCCCTGCCCCCTTTAGCACTCCTCAGAAGCAAAACCCCACCTTTGTTCATATGTTGCCTCAAATGCGCAATAATCTCCGCTTTATCTTCTTTGTTAATCCCAACAAGAGCGGCCAAAAAAATGCACGCGTACTCCCCAAATTCCTCTTTCACTTCCATTACATCCCTTGTCTTGAATTTCATCCTCTTTTCCAACCCGCAATCTGACCCCACTAGCTGGCGTGCCACATGATTAGCTGACTCATCGTTGTCGAAATTGTCAAACATTGTTGATTTCATGTGATGTGTGGCCAAGACGAGTGATGTGAGGGGCATGGGGCCAGACCCAATGAACGCGACCTTCTTAGGGTTTAACCACACCATTCTCCTTAAGAATCTTATACTCTAAGCTAGTTAGCTTGAGGTAGTTCCCATAGTAAGGGAAAAGGTTGAGATTGGCTAAGGGTTGGGGCATTTTGGTCAAGGAATTGGCAAACTCAAGCTCTAGGAGTCCCTCGGCTTGGCTGCATAGGTTTATAAGGCTTTGGCGCATGGCCTGAGCTTCTGGAGTCAACTCTGAGATGTCTATGGGTGAGGGGAGGGTACAGAGCTTTACCAGTTGGTTGAAAAGGCTATTGACTTGCCTTGAAGGCCTTAGCGATTCAAGCTTGCAAATGCTCGCATGGATTTTCATAATGCGTTCCGTGAGGAGATCGGCCGGAATTAAGGTTTCGAAGTTTGTTTGTTGGAGGGAAGCCATTGGAGAAGTTAGGGTTCGGTTTCGCTTTTGTATGGACTAATATATTTGTTGATCTGTTTTGGTTGTTTATATTGAGATAGTTTAACCAAAAAAATAAGGTATATATAGGATAAGTGCAGCATGGAAACGATGTTTAGTACACTAAGACCTCGTTTGATTCAAGTATTAGGGTAAGGGGGTTTAATAATATCAATACCCTGTTTGGTTTATGCAGTGTTAATACTGGGAGTAGTCGTCGTGGGGATGGGGGGGGGGGGGGATGGTAGTGGCATTTTTGAAAATATTATAGTATTAATGGCATTTTTGAAAATATATGGTTCATTTTTCTTAATTCCAGATAAACAATACCACACCTCCCTGGTATTAAATTATACCACAAAAAGTGGTATTAAGTTAGTCTCGGTATTAATAATCCCAGCACATTTGTGTGAACCTAACAAAGTATTATAAAAAAAAAAGTGGTATTAATAATCTCATCCCACTTTTTAATACCCAAATTAAACGAGGCCTAAAAGTGGCCTTTTATGGTGAATGGGGCATGCTTTTCTTAATGTTTGAAGATTGTTCATAAATTGAAAAATAAATCAAAATTTTAATCTGGACAATCATATTTGATAAATTTACATAATCAATGTATTTGATTATGTGCGTGCTTTGACATAACTATTTATATTAATTGGTATAGTTTTATATAATTTAATTATGGTCAGAATTTGTTGACTAAAAGATTTAGGATTATGTTGATGATACTCTGGGACATAATATATTGAAATGAAAGCATGTTAATGCTGGTGTGCGTGCAAATACGAGCCCGATGTACAGATAAGAGAATCTTATTTTAACAAAAATAAGGACCACTGTCTATTTCGAGAGATAAATAGATGAATTCTTTCATAAACTTTGTGGAGGTGATCTCTATAATTAATAAGTAGATCACCTCTACCAAATTTCATAAATAAATAAAAGAAATCATCTATTTGGCAGTTGATAACATGATCACATAAAATTTCAAACGAATATCACATTTTCTTTATACCCACTTTTGGTTTGAATTTTTTGATAAAATTTTAGAGAGATGATCTACTAATTATAGAGATTTTCTCCACCAAGTTATATTAAAAAGTTGATCCATTTATTTCTCGAAATAGAAATAAATGGTCCTCATTGTTTTTAAAGAAAGAGTTTCTTTTTAAGAGCATTTTCGATTTTCAACCCACGCGATGTCCGCAGGCATTTTTCAATACTTTTTTTAATTTTAATAGTAAAATTTATTGCTAGACATGCAGAGGAGAAAATTAAGTTGTTGCTGAAACATGTATTAAATTACAAATAACAAAACTGCAATTTTCAAAATACCAATTACAATACATTGCTAAAATTTAGATTGTTATTTTCCTCTGGCCAACTTTTTATAAATAAATAGTTAATGCTATCATATATATATATTATTACATAAGAAATCTGAAGAGTCGTGTAGAAAGCAACTGGTGTGGAGCCTAGGAACCTAGGAAAATTGGCAATGCACTGTGGTTTTGTGGTTATTTGTGGTTTATATGGGATCGGGGTGATTGATCACGGGGCTATTGTTCTCTATATTCATATGGGATCGGGACAATTGATCCCAGGGTATCAACTTGATGATTTGGCATTCTCGGTGGCAATGGGATATACTCACAGCTCAAACTCTCTATTATATGGTAATCGGTTGACACGGGAGGTAACCTGCATTAGCACGTTCATGCATTGTTACTTGACGAAAATGATTCTTATTGATATTATTTGGGTAAAAGTGGTTTGAAAGATATGATTATAAGTATGTTTTCGAACATATGGCCTATACCCCTACTGAGCAAATAGCTCACTCTGGTTTACTTTAAATCTTTACAAGTACTCATGAGTCCCATGGGGACAAGGAAGCGATGGGATGAAGGAAAAATAGAAGCTCTAATACAGTTCATTTTTGGTATATATATATTTTTTCGGGAAGCCACAACTAGCCCGAGGATTATATATATTTTGGGAACGCATGTGGTTTGAGTTTATACATATATATCTGATGCATGCTTGCATATGATACTATGTTTTTTGGTGTACTCCATGTTTATAATACTTGATGTACATGTTATTGTATATTTGTTTTCTTCTAATGGTAGTTCTACTGAGATGGGTTAGTAACATTCTAGGCATTAAATATAGGTATTATCAAGTAGATTAAGGCAAGGGTGTTATTAATTTGCTTTATTATATCGTATTCCGCATTGAGTTGATGTAGGTTTTGAATTGTCGATTTATTTTATGATTCCAATGATTAAGTATAGCGTTGTGAGAAGAGCGATGTCTAGAACCCTTTATCATTTGCCTATAGACGCCATTTTGAGTTTGATCTGGTTCTGTAGGCTCGTAACCTAGTTGTTTAGTATTCTTAAGCACTTTAGTAATGAGAGACTGTGTTTAGAAACATTTAATCCATTTCTCGGTGCAGAATTCAAATTGAGAGCTTTGTGTGTCTTAGAATCCATTAATCATTCATTTTCTCAAGACATTAGTTATTAGGACGTCTTTAGTTGAAATATTACATTCTGAAGTTATAGATACCCTCTTAAGGAAGGGAGGCCAACATGATTCGCAGCATTGTTTTACTTCTTACCCATGATTATTTAAGTTTCGAGGATGAAACTTCTTAAGGAGGGGAGATTGTAACGTCCCGTATTTCGTTTCCGCGACAAATTTCCCTCTTGAGCCGTTTAAGGCCAAATATTCGTTGGACAAGCCAATTTTGTTTTGGAGCCTCCATAATCGATCCAACACTTTCAACAAGTCATTTTAATATTATTAAGTACATGTGCATGGTTAGAAAGCAATTCGGGAAGCCGCGGTTGAATTTGGCAGCTAACGGTGAAAAATCAAACTTTTGCCGAAATGAGTTTTTAACCAACTTTGGAAGAACATAATGACGCGATCGCTCTGATACCAATGCCGCGATCCCGAATCGTCTTTCCTAGCCAGGCTAATGGATCCTTAACCCGTAGTCTATAAAAACATATTAGAACCTTGGAATTCTTTGAAAGATGAAAGATGGAAACCTCAACCCATCGCCTAAAGAAGCGTGAACCTTGGTATGATCGAAGACACCACAATCAATTAGTGGAGAATTGATTGATAAGTCAAGAAAAATTGAATTAATTCAATTCAACATGTTCAACATGTTCTTAGAGAACACAAAGAGAAAACTCTCAATATTATTAATTATAAAAACTTCTTTTCAAAATAATGAATCTATCTCCTTTAAATAGGAGAATAAAACAATTAGAAACCTTATACAATAAGGAAACTAATTCTACTTAGGAAAAGAAAAATAACTTCTAGAATAATCCTAATACAATAAGGAAACTAGTAATAATAAAATAATAAGAAAACCTATTCAAAAAGGAAACTACTAATTCTAATTCCTAATTGAATAATGAGACTCAAGAAGCCTTATTAATTTAAAAACAACTTAAATTAATATCTTATAGATTATTCTAATGGCCTCCTTGCGGTTTTAATCTCTTGAACTTCCAGGCCCAATCTTTAAGAACCCCATGGAATGCATAATCATCTTTTAAGCTTCTTGCATCAAGCATGTGAAATTCTATGAAATTCTTTTTGAGTTTCCATGCTCTATCCTTGTAATTCATCATATGTGGATCATCATTTAGAATGCCATGAACCACCATGGTTGAATAGAAATTAGAGCTAAGCCGGATCATATCACATAACTTCTTCATATGAAGTCTAAATGAGTCTATGTTTGCGGCCATGGTTTCAACTCATTCCCCTCTATAACTTTAGTTTGAAGGCCGAGTCAAATTGAAGTCGTTTCGGGGGTCAAAACGGATTGCGAAAACGGAGATTTTTGTCAAAAAAGCTACATTTCAGGATTTGTGTCCTCTGATTGATAAGAGGCAGCTCTGATTGATCAAAGGGTGCCTAGCGGGTTTTTATACCCATTTCTCCCTGCTTCCTTTCATTTTCTTCTTTTTCTTTCTTCTCCATTTGCTCCTTCCTCTTTTTTAACTTGAATGAGAGATGAGAGAAAGCTTAAGAGAGACGAGAGAGAGCTAGAGAGGAATCTTCTAAGGCCCTCCATCCTTTACAAAACCCCCATCATCATCTTCATCTTCTCCTTCAATCTATTCCACCATTTCTAGGGCTTGTAAGCTCGAAATTTGAGAGTTTTGCGATTAAGTGGATTGTGGCTAGATCCGGTGCTTGAAAGCTTCGACTATCGGCCTAACTAAGGTGCGAATAATAGTACCTAAGCTCAATTTTAACTAGTATGTGTTGCATATTTATTTTCATAACAAATTAGGGATTTTCTTAAGAGCTTGTTGATACATACACATATGGGGTTTTTGGGTTGAGATTGGTTGTTGATTTCCTTGATTTATACATACTTTTATTGTGATTTCATATTAGTAAGTGAGAAACTCATTATATACTTGAGTACTACAAGCTTTAAATATTATCTATTAGCGCGTATACGCGTATACATAGTTTGAGGTGATATGTAAAATGTTATGGTTTACAAAAGAGGAATTATGCAAGATTTGGACTTAGTACTACATAAAGCATTTATGTGTTTGTTTGAGTGTGCATAACTATATTTTGAGTTAATGAAGGATTACTATGATGAATATATACAAGAAATCCCATTTGCTCATTAGTGTGCTTGAATAGGATTTGTGTACTATTATAAAGGGCCTTGGAGTATGTAAATTTAGTATATGAGATGGCGTTGTATGTAGATTACGTTATGCGATGTATATGGTATACATGTGCCATTGGATTGCTAATATTATTACTTTGGTACATGACCTCGCTTCCAAGCATTTTGACACTTACATTTATGAAATACTTACGCCATTGAATGGAATAGTTGCTTTATTGATGATATTTCATTCAAGCCAAGAGTTTACTACAAGAGGCAACTGGTCCACTTATTGGAATTGTTAAAGTATTGCTTGGAGATGATCATATGATGACATTAGTTTATGTAATGGCACATTTATATTATATACATCATAAGTTGAATTTATCTGTCTATCACATACACCTATTTGGGGGTACATATATTTTGTATAAGGACTAGATATGGTGTATATGGAGACTTGTAGGAAGATTGGAGATATTTATATATATATATATATGTACATGTATGACGATATGCATGAGTATATTCCTTGGAGATTACTTTATATTGATACTTTGATTTTGTAAGGCACTAATGGTCCATGGGGTTAACCTAGCCTTGATGGCTACATATCCTGGTCCGCATAGAGGGACCCCGTTTCGGAAGAGGCATACTCTATGGTCTAGCTAGGGGGACTGCGCGAGACGACATACCCTGCACATCTAGGTAGTCCACGGGGGGCTGTATACCCTAACCTTGGGGGCGTAGATCCAGATTGCAGTACACTGTAGAGTAAATCCTAGATGTTAGATGTAGGATAGGAGATGAGCAGTTAAATGAGATTAGTGCTTACATTTGTTTTACGACTATACTTATTTTGTGAATGAACTTATAATGTTATTGAGATTTTAGATTAGTGCCTATAATTCTCTTATGCTCTTTATTAATATGATATACTTCCTTATTTTGGCTTATTATACTTTGGAGATGTATATACCTTATTATTACAAATTACGTATATCTTTGTAGTACATTTGGATACATATTTTCTCGTATTTTAAGGGATGGGATCGCACTTGGTATGCATTGCATGAAAAATAATTTTCATTGCATCAATATACATAAATCTATAGATAATATTTATAAAGAGTCACATAAATGACATATATATACGCATAATAATAACAAAACTACTTTCATTATGATGCATTGCATGCATGGTTTTAGAAATTATTTTGTATACAAAACCTTATAATTTCCACTGAGCCCGTGTTTGGCTCACTCCCATTTTCCAACAGTTTTGCATGTACTTCCTTAGGCGATACGAGTACAAATTACAACCTCTAATGATCATAAACAGTTGTAGTCGTCCGTGGACGACTAGTAACTTAAGAGTTATATGTATTAATAGTATTAGTATTGTTTGTATCATTAAATTGTACTTATTTCAATTCATATAAGATATAAGGCCTTATTATTTAACTATTAGGACCTCGTTGGAGGATTTGTTTGATATAAGAATTATTTGCCTTATTGTGTTAATTAAGAACTTTAGAAATGTGGAGTTAATATTTTAGAAATAAATTTATCTTTTTATAATTTCACAAGTGTTGGTTTATTGAAAATATGAATTCCACGTGCCAAAATTTTCTATAAAATGTGGCCTTATATGTAATTTTCTCTTATATTAGTTCTACGTTATGCATTTTGAACTCGCCGTTGCGTACGGCACTGTGATTAACCGGGTTCTAGAGGTCTAAACCTCATAACGGAATTCGGGGCGTCGCAGGCACTGAGCCCTTCTTATTTTATTTTGACAAGAAATAATCACCATGAGAGTATACATATTGTTTTAAATCCATAATATAATGTGATTTTTGACAAGTCAAGAGATTTCACCGTTCAATAATATATCTCGAGGCCCATACCAAGCCGATGAGAGCATCATAATTCGTTATAAGAACTTCAAATTCAAGACATAAGCCACATCTATTCTGAGATCATTATTAATTGAAGATATATCAATGCCGAATTCTTCGAGATTGCCATGGTAGGACATGTTTATGTAAATGACATGCATGCACCATGCCATACTATACTCTTGCAAGAATTATTGAATTCTTTCTACTTTGAATTTGAATTCCATGTAATAAGAGAATTTTAGTATTACTTATAAATATAAAACACTTGTTTAAATTTCAAATACTTAGATACAATTGGTTAATATTCTTATTCTCTCTCATTACTTATAATTCATGACATGCAAGCCTTTCTTCTTGCAATCTCTTCATTAATTTAGTTGTATTACCCCTATTTTATCTTGTTTTAAACTCAATTAGCAAAGAATAGTGTAGATTCCTAATTAATCCATGCATGTAACATATACACACCTAACTCCTCACATGCAAGAACCAAAACAAGTATAATCCAAGAAAATTTAATCAATTATCCCATAAAATTGTAGGAGCTTAACAAAATAGGTTTGCATGTGCACTTACCATCTTAATTTGTAATGTAAATGACTTGGTACATGAAGAATCTCAAAGATACAAATCAATTTATAAAAACAACAAGTTAAACCCCTACCTTAAAATTATTGAGCTACAATTAAAGTTTGATCTCTTGGCTCCCAAATTCCAAGCCTTTTTTTAGAACCACAACAAGCCTCAAGCAAAAATTTGAAGGGGATGATGTTGAATCAACTCTTTGCTATTCAAAATTTGTCAATTTTTTCACCTTCTGGCCAATTCTTTCCAATTCTTTAAGCTTTACTTCTTCTTCTCAATCACTACCACCTCTTCTATTACTCTTTAAATAATTCCCCTTAAAATGGGTTAAAATAAAGTTACATACTCAAGTTACAAGTCAAGATGGTCAAACTCTGTTTTTGTACAGGCCCATGATCGATCGTGGGCAAGAAAAATGAAGACTCCCAAGAAATGTAATTCCATGATCATTCATGGCTAAGAAAAATGAAGAATTATGAGAGATGTAATTCCATGATCGATCATGGTATTTCTATGATTGATCATGCCTTCTGAAATCCACAAATTATTGTTTATATCCCCGTTATTCATTCAAACAACACTAGTACTTAATTAATTTTCCCAATTAAATTCAAAGGGTATTACAACGTGCCAGATAGTTGGCTGACTCATTAATGTAAAAATTATCAAACATTGTTGATTTCATGTGATTCATGGCTAAGACAATAGATGTGAAGGGCATGGGCCTAGACCCGATAAATGCGAGCTTCTTTGAGTTAACCACATCATTGTCTTTGAGAATATGGTACTCCAAGCTAGTTTGGGTTCCCTTGGCCTTACCACAGAGGATTATAAGGCTCTGGCACATGGTATGAGCCTCTAGAGACAACTTTGCTATGTCTATACGAGAAGGGAAGGTGCAGAGTTTTACCAATTCAGTGAAGAGGTTATTGACTTGCCTCAAAGGCCTTAGCGATTCGAGCTTAAAAAATGTTTGCATGGATTTGCATTACACGTTCCGAGAGGAGATCAGCCGAAATTAGCGTTTCAAAGTTAGTTTGTCGAAGGGAAGCCGTTGTGTAGTTAGGGTTTTGATTTTGCTCGTTTATAGAGTAATATATATGTTGAGTGTGTGTTGGTGGTGCATTTTGAGTGGCGTTTCCATGTATTTATAGGGGAAGAGGTGGGGTTTGTAATAATAATATTATCAATATTTTTGTAGTGATACATGCACTAGGTATATATGTAGGATAAAATGCAGCATGCCAGCATGAGAATGATGTTTGGGACACTAAAAGTGTGCGGAGTGGTTTTGTTGACTTTATGATTCTTAAGAAGAAAAATAGAATATTGAACCATAAGTTGATATGTTGGATTACTTTTTGTGTTTTTCATTGTAAAGGAAAGAAAATATTAGGAGCAAATTGTGACTATCATTATTTTACATATATTTTAATAGGGGGAATGCTATTGATAAAACTGGAGTGATTTATGCCAAAATAATTAGTGTCTTTTAACTCTTTGTACATGTGTTTTACATATAATGTATTGCACGCTTTGATAAAAGTCATATTATTTTTGCAATAGCACAACGCTTTAATAATTATATCTTGTACGTAACTAGCATTGAATTATGACATGCAAATGAGATCTTGTTCATTCCACTTTCCCTAAAAATTTTGATCTATTAAAATTATACCCAAAAGAAAAAAAAATCTTTGTTTTTCAATCTGAATCATTTTGAAAAAAAATGTACGTAAGACATGCAACTAATTTTAGAGGGAGAGAATATAATAATATTGGAGGCTTGATAAGGCAATATCACCTTTTATCCTCACCCGACATTTATATATTACGATTGTTGTGCATCATGTTTAATTTTTATTTTTATTTTTAACCAAAAGGAGAAAACCCCCTAAATTTTATTGAAACATAATAAATCACTACATTCAAATGCTACTTTTGTTGAATTTTGTATACATCATATTTAAGTTATAGCATAAAGGAAAATGTTTTTCTTACGTACGATTCTTACCAATTATTTTTACCGGGTGCATTATATGGGTTGTATCTTTGTTGTATTTTGTGAAGGTAGAACCTATGTAATACATACCGACAAGGACCATAATATTGTTACTTTTTTTTTTTTGGGGGGGGGGGGGGGGGGGGGGGAATAACAAATATAGCAAAATTAAGCAAATGTTTTTGATGCCTTTCACACACACTTTTCCAAACTTTTGTCAATATATATACACATGTGGCACATACATATATATATATATATATATGTATATATATTGCCAAGTCAACAGATCCTAGATACGGTTTGTGTTCACACTTGAACATGCATGTTTTGAAATGGAGACCAGGGTCTCTCAATTGAGGCATGAGAAGTGCCTCTTCTAATTTTCTCATTCAAAATGTTCTAAAACTTGTGCATAGCACACACATATTAAAACATTATATATTACCCTACAAATACGATGCGTGTCTTGATCGATGATCTAGTTATTAAGTGTAAACTTGTATAATTACTTAAGACTGAAGGTTTGATTGTTGTTGCAAACAAACTTTTTGTGATAAAATAAATAAAGAAATATATTGTTAGGATGATATTGGAAATCATTAGTAGTTTGACACAGCGTCAAAGCTGTTGAAATTAAATTAGTCTTGAATTTATCAAGATTGAACTCGTTAAGGCATGCAAGTTTAAACTTTATACGAGGTAATTGTAAATCTATCAAAGTATAGCTCACGAGCAGATTATCGCCATTTGTGTAATTCATAATTTGTGCGCGCAAGACGTGACAATGTTAATTCGGAAGCACTTTTTGTACGTTGTAAATTATACTTTTAGGATTCGTTTGATAATTAGCAAAATGGAAAATGATACAAAACAAATTGATTTTTGTGAGAAGTTGAAAAATAAGTGGTGAGATCCTCTCCATGTACTCATGCTCATTTTTATGAGTGGATATCCTCCATCACTCAACTTATTTTCTATGGAAAAACTTAAAAATCAAGAAGATATCATCTCTATCACTCAACTTATTTTCCATCTTTTTAACAAAACTAACTCAATTTATTTTCATTTTTCACTTTGCGATCAAACGAAGCCTAAGAGATCATCTTATCACGTCCCTTAAGTTAAAATATATATATTTTTTTACAATTTTATATTTTTTTATTAACCGGAGGCTTAAAAGTTACTTTGTGATTTGACAGCACGGAGAACCAAGTTCACAGAGAGAGGTAGACTACTCTCTTTAATTTTAAGCCTCCCGCCTCTTTTTTGAAAGTAAATTTAGCTACTTCTTCATTGACTTTTTTTTAACTTGCAAAATATTAATAAATTCTGAATTGTTTTAGAGAAAGTGGTTGCGATTTAATCTATCCAAGGGGCAAAACTAAATTAGTTTGAATAAACAGACACAAGAATGTTTTGAAATGATTGAGAATCCGATCCCTTCGCTCAAAATATGCATCATAATTTGCTTGCACAAAAACACTAACAAAACTAGGGTTATATCATTTCGAAGTTATCAAACTTGTCCAATTAATACCCAATCTCGTGTGAAATTTGATGTAGATGAAGTCGTCAAAATTTTCATAATAATCTTTAATAAGTAAAGTATAAATTGGGAAAGAACCTTCATTTATTTCAACAACGGTACAAAACATACACAATCATAAACTAAACAACCCCATGTATAAATGTTTATCAGCCCCTCCTCTCATAAATAGTTGAATTTGCAATTTGGTAGAAACTTGCATAAACACCAATATACAGTCTTCTTCCTTCACACATTCAAAAGCTAGGCTTTTGCACAAGAACAACAGAATTGATCACATCATTATTGGGATGGTAGATAGAAAGAAGCTCAAAACCATTCAAATCATCTTCTTCAACCACAGGGTACAAAAATGCCCTAGCCCCCTTAGCACTCCTCACAAGCAAAACCCCACCTTTCTTCATATATTTCCTCAAGTGCGCAATAATCTTCACTTTATCTTCTTTGTTCATCCCAACAAGAGCGGCCAAAAAGATACACTCGTACTCCATAAACTCCTCTTTGACTTCCATTACATCCCTAGTCTCAAACTTCATCCTCTTCTCCAACTCGTGGTCTGACCCCACCAAATGGCGTGCAACATGGATAGCTGACTCGTCAATGTCAAAATTGTCAAACATTGTCGATTTCATGTGATTCATGGCTAAGACGAGAGATGTGAGGGGCATGGGGCCAGACCCGATGAACGCGACCTTCTTAGGGTTCACCAGACCATTATCCTTGAGAATATTGTACTCCAAACTAGCAAGCTCGAGGTAGTTCCCATAGTAAGGGAAGAGGTTGAGATTTGCTAATGGTTGGGGTATTTTGGTCAAGAAAGTGGCGAATTCAAGCTCTAGGAGGCCCTCAGCTTGGCCGCTGAGGATTATGAGGTTTTGGCGCATTGCTTGAGCCTTTGGAGTCAACTTTGCGATGTCTATATTTGACGGAAGGGTGCAGAGCTTTACCAGTTCGGTGAAAAGGCTATTGACTTGCCTCGAAGGCCTTAGAGATTCAAGCTTGCAAATGCTTGCATGGATTTGCATTACGCGTTCTGTGAGGATGTCAGCGGGAATTAGGGTTTCAAAGTTTGTTTGTTGGAGGGAAGCCATTGGTGGACGTTTTGCTTGTTTAGGGACTAATATATGTGTTACCTGAGTGTTGGTTGCTTATGCTGAGTGGATTGTCCAAGTATTTATAAGGGGAATGCATGTGGGTTTTACTATAATAATAATATATCAATATTTTGTTTAGTCACTGACTAGATATAAAAACATGCAGCATGGCAATGTTGTTCGCTACATTATGGTTCTGTTTGATAATAATATGGAAAATGAAAGAAAAAACACTAAATTTGTGTGATAAGTTAAAAAAAAAAGAATTAAGATAGGTGATGAGATGATATTCTCCATCTTTCATTATCTTTTGTGGAAAAAAAATTTTGCTCAGCTCCCAAAAAAAAATTTCATGAAACAAGTAAGAAAATATCTCACCACAAATCTTAATTTATTTTTCAATCTCTGACACAAATGAAGTATTTTCTTTTTATTTTCTATATTGTATTAAATGGAATTTAAAAGTGGCCTTTTATGGTGAATAGAGGCATGGTTTTTTTTTATGCTTGAAAGTTATCAAGAAATGAAAATAAATTAATCTGGACAATCATTGAGATAATACCTGAGTTATTCAGAAGTGGATAATTTATTAAGGTAGGTGTAACTAACTCTTTTTTCTTTTTATCAATTTATTTGATTATGTGCTTTGACATCTATTATTTAACTAGAAATATTAGGATATTGAATCAGAGTATCTCTAGCAGTATTTTTTATTTTGTGTAAAATTTATATAATTTTTAAAAGTTTTGATCTACATCAATCTTTTAGGTGTAAAATAATTGTTTAAAATAGACTCAATTTAAATGGACACATCAGCATTCTCTCTCCAACTTTTTCATAAGATTATAAAATATTTTAATATAAAATAAAATCTATTTTGACTATCAAATTATGTATGAAAAATTTCAAGAAAAAATTATGGAAAATTAAATAAAATAGACAATAACGTGTGCATGGGCGTAGCTGTGCTTGGGCTACCCCGGGTTGTAGCCCGGGTCTAATTTTTTTTTTTTTTTTTAGTAGTAGACTTAAATTTTATTTATAAATATATGTGTATATAAATGTGTATAGCTCACTTCATTTTTTCTAATATTACTACTCTACACCTATTAAAATTTTATCAATGCATTTACCACATTCATTTTGATTCTATTAAGGAGCGCAAGGTTCAATTACGATAGGCTATTATGTCTTTTTGTTTGTATTTATGGCGTACATGGCTAGATATAAGGAGAAATTATTATATTTTTTTGTATATTTTTGAATATTTCATATCTGTACTTCCAACGTATATAAAAATTTGGTATCTTTTGAATGCATTTGAATATATTATAGTTGCATTTTGGTTTGTTATATTTTAACGTTGTCACTGTTTAATTCTTAGCCCGGGTCACTTATAATTCCTGGCTACGCCCCTGAACGTGTGTTTGTATCTTATTAATTATTTCATATTTTACACGATAACTTTTAAAGATAACTATGTCATTGCTCTATCACAAACAGTGGTAATTAAAAATAAAAGATGGTGATAACCCCTATCAGTGATTTGTTACTTTATTTGGAATAACAAATCTAGCAAAATTAAGAAAATGTTTTGATGCTTTTCACACAAAAACTTCCAAACTTTTCTCAATATATATCCACATGGCACATATATATACATAGTGCCACGTCAACGGATCATAGATACGGTTTGTGTTCACACTTGAACATGTTTTAAGATGGAGACCAGGGTCTCTCTCAACTGAGGCATGAGAAGTGCCTCCTCTAATTTTCTCACTCAAAATGCTCTAAAACTTGTGCATAACACACGCATATTAAAACATTATATATTACTCTACAAATATGATGCGTGTCTTGATCGATGATCTAGTTACCAAGTATAAAATAGTATGATTATATACTTAAGGTTAAATATTTCATTGTTTGTTGCAGACAAAATTTTTATGAGAAAATAAATATAAAACATATTGTTAGGGTAAAATTGAAAAACAATAGTTTAACACTGTTTCAAAGGGGTTGAAATTAATCTTCATTTACTAAGATTAATCTCGTTAGAGCATGCAAGTTAAACTCTATATGAGGTAATTGTAAATATTTTTGAGAATGGTTGGCTTAAATTATTAATTCCACATGAAAAAATTGTAAAATTCAACATGAGTATATAAATAGGGGAATGTCTCCACATAATAACGATGCATTTTTTAAGTTAAAATCTCACACATGTGGCCCAAAGATGTTTAAGTTGTGGACAATATGGTCTAGGTGGACCCATGGTGGACTGATTTGATCAAAGGTGGACTCAAACGATTGATCCCACATGGAATACTTGTAGAACTCAACTTGAGTATATAAATGGGGGAATGTCTTCACATAGTAACAATGTCTTTTTAAATTAAAACCCCACAACTACGCAGACTGGCGGGCCCAGTTGGTGCCCCGAGCCCACCCGTGTGCCGGCGGGCACGACAAATCCATCCAAGTATAACTGACAAGTAGATTATCGCCATTTATGTAATTAACCATTAATTTTTTTTTAATAACATTATATAGTAAACCTTTAATAAGTGTAATATTTGTTTGCATTATTATACATATGTTGCAAGACTAGTTTATTTAAGCAGCTAACTGCATTTTTGTGATCAAATACAGTATAATCAACCTCTTTAAATTAATTTTCAATAAATTTATACTCTTTTAAATAATAAAATTATCTGGTTCCGACTTCAGACTATCGTGCTAAATTAATAATCTCAATAAATTTATAAGATAATATTTTAAAATATTTCCTCGATCATAGCATTTATACATAGGTCCCAAATATATATTCAACAAATTAAAAATTACGTAAAAAGTACCTCATAATTTGGGCATGAGATTTTTTTAAAAGTCCGTAATAATATTCAAATATGTTCGAATTCTATATCTAATTGTTAGCAATGTCTAAATTTGTATATATTTCGTAGAAACATGAAATTCTCTAGTTTCATTGATACTTTTAGTGCGTCCATGTGTATCATTATCAACTTATGTCATTTTTTATGAATTGATTATTATTAATTTATCGATAAATTAATTTTTTTCTAAATTAATAAAAATTTAAGTTGTCCCGCAGTCTCAACAATGTTATTAATTTGTAGAGGTACTATTGTAATAGACTTCTCTAATTGAGGGCACACATGCACATATTACATGTAGGGTGGGGTTATTATCACCCTCCAAACCTCTCTGTAACATTCTAACATTGACTCGGTGCAATAGAGCCGAGTATGTGTACATTGACTCACTGCAATAGGACTGAATATGTGAACATTATTTGGTGCAACAAGGCCGAATCAGTGTATTTTTTTATTCTCAACAATAATTCGGCTCTATTGCACCGAGTAAATAATTATATACTAAACCCAATTATACGGAGTCAATATAAATTAAGAGTATTACAAAGAACTTTGAAGTGTGACAATAACCCCACCCTTGCATATTTAGACAACTGACAGGTCGGGTCACGGGCCGAGTGAGCATATAGTGCATCCGTTGGGGTATCAATTGGGACACTTTCAAATCTTTCCATAAAATATATATTTGACAAGAAAGAGTTACCTCCATTTTCTTATTAAAATTTCACTTTATTTGTTGACAGCAGTTTAGAGAAACAAAGCACATTTTTCAACCCTTAGACGAGGTAGTTAGCATTTTAATAGTTGTGATAGTTCAAGTGAATGATGTATTGCTCACGGGTGGGAGTACATAGATTCATTATTTGCATTTCAAAAAACATATATAGTTGGATTCGTTTGATAATATGATAAAAAGTTAATTGATTTGTGTGACAAATTAAAAATAATTAAGTTGAGAATGTAATGAGATCCTCTCCATCTCATGCTAATTTTTATGAGTAGATGTCCTCCATCCTCATTTAGTTTTTGTGGAAAAAATTTCTTCACAAGCTAATACAAAAAGAAATTTTTTTTTATGAAAAAAACAAAAAAGTAAGTGAGCATTTTAATTATCACATCCCTTAACTTATTTTCCAACTTCTTACAAAAATATATTATTTTTTCTACTATTTTCCGTCTCGTTATCAAAAGGATCCTTAAAAGTTGCTTTTTTATTTGACAGTGAGAACCAATTTGATAGAGAGATTGAGTCCTCTCCTTAATTTTATGCCTCCAGCCTCTTTTATGAAAGTAAATTTAGCTACTTCTTTATTGACTCGTTTTTTATTTCTTGCAAAATATTAATCAATTCTGAATTGTTTTAGAGAAAGTGATTACGACCGAGTTGTTTGAACATAACAATTTGTTGAAATGATTAAGAATCTGATCCCTTCGCTCAAAATACCAGTCATAATTTGGTTGCACAAAAGCACTAACAAAACAAGAGTTATATCATGATATGATCCAGTCTAGCTCTCCATTCAATTCAACTAAGGAGCCTAGTGGGTTCATAAATGAAGACTCGATAATGTTCATGTTGAAGGATTGCGCATGGAAGTTTGAAGGGAAAGTTAATAAAGTGCTTATTCTTAGAGCTATAAAGCAATTGAGGTTTCTGAAAGGTTATGGAATGAAGGATTGTAAGCTCCTTGGTTTGAGAGAATCGGTCATGGTGGCTACGCTTGTTTGAGCATGATTTTTAGTTTGTTTATCCTCAAAGACTCCTATAGTATTTCCTTAATTATTTAGGAGTTTATTTTAGTTGTCTTATTTCATTATTCAATTAGGAATTAGGTCAGTAGTTTCCTTTTTGAATAAGTTTCCTTATTATTTATTATTAGTTTTCTTATTGTATTACGAATATTTTAGGAGTTATTATTTTCCTTTTTCTAAGTAGGAATTAGTTTCCTTTTTAAATTAGGTTGATAGCTTTGTTTTTCCTATTTAAAGGAGTTCTTTTCATTGTATTAGAGAAGTTTTGATGATTAATAATATTGAGAGTTTTCTCTTTGTGTTCTCTAAGAACATGTTGAATTGATTAAATTCAATTGTTCTTGACTTATCAATCAATTCTCCACCAATTGATTGTGGCGTCTTTGATTATGTTCACGCTTCTTTAAGCGATGGGTTGAGGTTTTCGCCTTTCATCTTTCGACGAATTTCAAGGTTCTAATATGTTTATATAGACTACGGGTCAAAGATCCATTAGCCTGGCTAGGCAAGACGATCCGGGATCGCATCATATCGAATTGAAATTGTAGTTTAAAAGATTCAATCGATTTGTAAAACGCTTTTCAGGAATCAGAGTTTGTGTATATAGCTCTCAAATATGGAAAGAATGGCTCAAAAACTCGCGGCTAAATAATCTCCACTTTAATTTTGAACAAAGCATTTCACTAGTCAAGATCTATCAGTCTAATATCAAGCAATGCCAGAAAATGCATTGACAAATAGATTTAACTTAGCATGCATCTTTTGAACTACAAGAAGATTAAGAAACTTCTTTAGTTTATCTAATACTACACCATATACTAAATAAACTCATGAATGCGTCGTCGCCCAATGAGAGAAAGCAAAACATAACTAGTGGGACGACTTAAACTTGTAATCTCAGATTTATTTATTTTTTAAAACTGAAAGAAAAAATAAAAATAATGTAAAAAGACTATCCTAAGTTACTTGCATACAAGATTTTCAAAAAAAATTGACCACATGTCTCCTTATCCCAACTAAAATCCAACATTGTTTCCAATGTTACAAGATGTTCATAAAAGCAT
This sequence comes from Lonicera japonica, assembly GCA_021464415.1. Classification (NCBI taxonomy): domain Eukaryota; kingdom Viridiplantae; phylum Streptophyta; class Magnoliopsida; order Dipsacales; family Caprifoliaceae; genus Lonicera; species Lonicera japonica. The sequence continues at coordinate 18,862,980 of CM038468.1, forward strand.
GGATGCAAGGGATTGAAATAAATAAGAGGGAAGATATACCTGAGAACGGCCTAATCTCTCTAAAAATCTGCATGTTAGCAACAACAAATCTACCAAAAACTAAAAATAAACAAAAAAGAAAAAGAAGAAAAATCCTAGACTACTTATCTACTTACCTTGCTTACCTTCAATTCTACATAGGATCCAGGCGGAGGCTTAGCTAGACGAAGATTGTGATACCTCGGATCTCAAAATATCCAACCAAATTTATCTTGCCTTCATCATATAAATCAACAACCTTTATGGACTGTTGAACGAACCATTTTACCCGTCATCCTCTTTTGTGAGCCTCGATGTCCACTTCTAGATACCAAAATAAGAAAATCTCATCATGCACAAACCTCTAATCCTGTGGATGTGATGTGTGATGGAGACATAAATATAGGATCGTTTGATATTGCGTATAGATTGAACAAAAAACTTTTGCTAAAACCCTATAAAAATAAAGGGATTTCACCTTTGCGGATCATGCAGAGGATCCATATGAGGAGACTAGAGTTTGAAGGCATCATATTGCGATTTGGTCAGATTTTTTCAATTCTCGCTGGGCTGTGAAAATTAATTTTTTTCGCCACCGAAACGACTTCTGGTCGTCCTGAATTTAAGCTCATTATCAGTAACTTTGCGTTCCGAACGACATATCCAAAAATCAGCCCGATCCAACGGTGCGATCAAAAGTTATGATTGATTTACGACTATTGTGCCGAAAAACCTAAAAATATTCTATCGTATTCCTTCCGCCATCAAATCTTGCACCGAGTGTGGGTTACGATATCACCAAGATTTTCTCCTCACTCAATAGAACAAACCCTAACTCATGAGAATTATTGTTATCTTGAGAAGAGACAAGGCCGGGGTATATATAAGGCTACGATAGAGACCTTAAGGAGAAATAAGTGTTTGGGTTTCCTATGGAAAGTTGGAATCCTAATTCCACTATGAATTAGTTCATTCCATAAATTATAATTCACACCATTAAAGAATTACAATTGCACTTCTGTCTTTATCTCAAAATTATATTTCGAGCTCCTTATTATTAAATATTTATTATTCCCCCCACGTTAAGATTATAGATAACCGTAATTTAAATTAAATTACTGACAATTATATTTAAATGACTTCTTAATCCTTGAGCCTACCACTTAACTTATTTGACATGTCGGATTAACATAATTCACCTGCAGGGTTTGACATGATCAAAACTTATAAGCTTCTCAAGAGGCTATCATCAATCCCTATATCAGGACGTGGATTCCGTCAACAATTAATATTCATCATACATATAGTATCGTCATCCAATTCATAAAGATTATTGATCCATAAATGAATCTCACTCTTAATGAGTCAAAACAACAAACACTGCATATATATGTCTATTAATTATTTCAAGATTAAGAGTATAAGTAATCATAATAACCATGGGATTTAAATTGTTTTATATAGTCAGTATAAAAACAATTAACCCAAACTGGTCATATTCAATACACACAAAGTGTACTAGCACAATGAGTTAAAACTATACCGTTTTCTGTAGTCAAGATAAACTACTAAAACTTGTACTACAATCCTACCGATGGGTGTCCAATTTTATCTAAGACTGTGAACCATTAAACTTATATTCCACAAGAACCGATGATATGATCTTCTGTGTGTAAGTTATACTTTATACACTAAATCATCTACTATATGGAATAAAAGACACACATGCACAATATTTAAATAAATAATATAATGCAACCATTGCCCATAAAGATTCTCATTAAAATAGCAAAACCAAGTTAATAACATATCCAAACCAACAAGAAAATTATTGCTTTTAGTATATCACTCTAACAATCTCCCACTTAGACTCAAAGCCATGCAGCTATGCATCTCACTCCCATTCCCTCAACATGAGCACTCTATGTGTTTTTCCTTCTTATGAATCCTCGGCTCTTTCAAGTTCGAAACCGTTTCACTGTTATCAAAATAAAGTGAAATAGCTTATGACATTGAAGGTGCCACATCTAGATTCATATGGAAGTTCCTGAGCCAAACCACTACCTTAACTGCTTCTAAAGCAACCACATATTCAGGTTTCATGGTGGAGTCACCAATGCATGACTGCTTGATACTCCTCCAACTAATGACTCCACCTCTTAGAGTAAACACATAACCTGAAGTTGACTTTCTAGAATCCTAACTTCTGACTAAAAATCCTTATATGTGTATCCAACAGGTACTAGACTGTTTGCCTGGTAAACCAACATAAAATCTTGAATCCTTTTAAGGTGCTTAAGTATATGTTTTACCGTAGTCCAGTGTTCTTTCCATGGATTAGACTGATATCTGCTAACCATACCAACGGTAAAGCAAATGTCTGGTCTATTACACAATATAGCATACATGAGGCTTCCCACTGCCGAAGCATAAGGAACTCCCTTTATCCTCTCTATCTCATCATGTGTCTTATGACATTGATCTTGGATAGAGTGATTCCATACCTAAAAAGGGAGAAACCCTTTCTTAGAATCCTGTATACTAACTCTGGCAAGAATTATATCGACGTAGGTACTTTGGATAAGCCCAACATCCTATTTTTTCAATCTCGCATAAGCTTAGTACCAAGGATGTGACTGGCTTCTCTTAAGCCCTTCATATCGAACTGACTTGTTAACCATACCCTCACTAAAGATAATATTCACATATCGCTTCCAATAAGTAAGATATTATCCACATACAATACCTAGAATACTACCACACTTCGGTTGCGCTTTTTTTACACACAAGACTCATCCGAACATTAATCATAGCCAAAAGATTTGATTGCATGGTCAAAACAAATGTTCCAAGATCTAGACACTTGCTTAAGCCCATAAATGGGCTTTTTGAGCTTGAACAACATGTGCTCTTGGCCCTTTGCTATGAATCCTTCTGGTTGCATCATATAGATTCTTTTATCAAGACTTTCATTAAGGAAACCTGTCTTGATATCCACTTGCCAAATCTCGTAATCAAGATGAGCCGCAATGGATAAGAGAATCCGAATAGACTTTGGCATGGCTACCGGCAAAAAGGTTTCATCATAATCGATCCCCTCCTTTCTGAGTGGACCCTTTTAGCAGTAGCCTTGATTTAAGCCCGTCTAATCCTCTCTATCTCTTATATACCCACTTACATTCGATAGGTTTTATCCCTTCGGGTGGTTTTACAAGATTCCAGACTTTGTTAGAGTACATGAACTCTATTTCAGATTTCGTAACCCTTTGCCATTTTCTGTATCTTTATCTTGAAGTAGTTCATTGTAGTTAAAAATGGTTCATTTCATATTCATCAGGGACCTTGTCATAAAACTCTCCCAAGAATATAAAATGACCAGGTTGCCAAACAACCCTCCCATTACGACGAGGCACTACTTGTGTTTGTGTACATTATGCAAATATTGAACATACTAACTCACTATCCACACCTTGTACTGGTTCAAGAACCTACGTATTAGTGATTTGTTCAAGATGTGCACAAGTATCGGCAATCCTCCCACTACGACGAGGTAATGGAATGTCGATATCCATTTACTATGGTATTTCCTCTTATACTAAAGGTATAGACGAATTGTGCCATGTTTTTCTCTCCTTTCATTTCCACTACAACAACACTACTCTTGGGCTTATGGTTTATGATATAATCATCTTCTAAGAATCTGGCATTAATAACAATAACCTTACATTCTCGAGGATTATAAAATAAACCATCATTGGTTCCTTTGGATATGTAACAAAGAAATACATTTCTATTCTTGATTCCAACAAATTCGCATTACCTTTCAGCACATGTGCTGGACTACCCCATATCCGAATATGCTGCAGACTAAGCTTACGCCCAGTTAGCTATTCTATGGGTGTAGTAGGTACTGACTTTGATGGTACCAAGTTCAGAATATATGCAGCTATTTCTAAAGCATATCACCAAAAAGAATAAGGTAGGTCTGAATAATTCATCATACATCTTATCATTTCTATAAGAATCTTATTCCTTCTTTTTACTACACCATCATGCTGTGGCATCCCCAGTGTAGACAACTAGGATGTAATCCCATTCTATAATAAGTATTCCTTGAACTCTCCCAAGAGGTATTCACCACCACGATTTGATCGTAGTGACTTGATACATTTTCCTAGACGCTTCTCCGTTTCTGTCTTGAATTCTTTGATTTTTTCAAAGACTTCAGACTTACGTCGTATTAAGTAAATGTATCTATACTTTAAATAATCATCTACAAATGTGATGAATACTCAAAGCCTCCTCTATCTGGACATTCATGTGACCATATAAATCAGAGTGAACCAGTTTTATCTATTCTTTAGCGCTATATAGCCTTTTGCCGAGAATGATCTCTTAGTCATTTTACTTTCTAAACAGGATTCACAAACTGGAAGTGCCTCCACTTCCAATGAACCTAATGGCCCATTTTTGACCAGTTTTTGAATTCTTTTTAGATTAATATGACCAAGGTGTAAATGCAAATACATTTGGTTCATTTTGAAGGTTCCTTTCTCTTAATTGGTAAACTATTAATGGTATTCAATTCATTCAGTTGTAATACTGACAAGTCAGGATTTAATAATGTAAAGATCAATCACTAATGAACCAGAACAAACAAATTATTTATTTTTTTCTAATGATAACTGATTTATCATTAAAATAAACAAAATATTTGTCCTCAACCAATCTAGAAATAGAAATCAAATTCCTTCTAATGGAAGATACATATAGACATTCCTTAATTATTAATATCATATTTTGACTAAACTGAAGATAAATATCTTCTACTGCAACTGTTGCCACATTCGTAGCTGCCCATATGTAAATTTTCTCTATTTTTAAGTTGTCTGGTTTCCTAGAACCCCTGTAAAGTATTGCAGACATGATTAGTGGCTCCCGAATCTACACACCAAGTACTGGTAGATCGGACCACTAAACAAGATACAACAACAAATAGATGAAATTTACATATGTTGTTATAACGGTTTAGAAAACAGAGACAATCTTTCTTCAAATGCACTTTCTACTGAGAGTGAAAACACTGGTCCATAGGCTTTTTCACTCCTCCTAGAGGTTCAGCGACTGCTGCACGCACTGCTCCTTGTGGGACTGCAGCTTATGCATTCTTCTTCTTCATTTCTTGCTTTTGGGCATAAAAGTTGAAGCTTTCTCAGCCACTAGAGTACTAGCCAGCTTACCAAGGAGTTCTTCAACTGCTTGGAATTCTTTAAGAAGTTTCAACAATGAATAAAGCTTATTCATGTTGTAATTCTGTCGGAATCTCTTAAATAAATCCAGCAGCGACTGGAGAACGATATCGACCTGAGTTTTCCCATCGATTTCAGCCCCAAAGATCTCTTAGTTCATTCAGAAGACCGATCATCTTCAAAACAAGATCCTTAACTCGGGTTCCTTCAGCAATAGTTGTGTTCATGAGGCCTTTCATCGAAACCTACCTTACGGCATGATCCTGATCCCCAAAAATATCTTTGAGGTTCAGCATTATGTCGTAGGCGGTGGTAAAAGACTAATGCTAATGTTGTAGCACATTTGACAAAAATGCCAGAATGTAAAACTACGCCATCTCATCAGTCTTTTTCCACCTCCGGCAAGCTTGGGTTTCCTCATCGGTCTCCCCCTTACCAAGTTTTGCTGGACAAGACTCAGTGAGCACAAACTTGTACTCTTTAACAGTAAGCACAATGTTCAAGTTCCCTTTTTTTTTAGTCAATATAATTAGGTCCAATCAATTTGTTTTAGTTGAGAATAATTAAAAGTGGATTGAAAGAGTTTGCCATTTTAAAACTTGAGAATCACATACAAATTATGATGGACAATTATAACTTTGAACACGTATTTTAAATATGGTACCCTCTACCATTTTAAAAAGCGTTCGCCAGCAGCCTAAGACTTTGAACAATATGCCCCGTTAATGAGATCGTCTATTATTCATTATTTCTTAGACAGATGTAAACCTATTAAATTTTACTATCTAGACAATCTTTTATCGTCAAGCAATACATACTATCTAGACAATCTTTTATTGTCAAATAAAATTTAAATAGCCGACTTCCTTTGGTCCTACAAATAATAGTAGAGACTCAGTTGGAGAGCATACTATTATTTATATCTAAGTGTATACCATCATTTAATTTAGTCCAATAATTCTGCAATTTATTCTCTCCGATATGGAGGTGAGCACTAAAATCCACACGAAAAATAAATCACATCATTTAAAATTATCAGTCAGTGAAATATTAAATTCTAGTCAATTAAAATACAAGGGTATGAAATATAAAAGACATGTGCAATAAAATTATTTTGCTGTTTTTTTTTTTAAAAAAATTTATATTTTTCAATTACGCAAAATTTATATTTATATACCCTTTTTAATTTGACAAGAACTAAACATAAAATAATAGGTGATGTAGGTATGGTCATGTATCCATGTTGTCCAAAATTATAAAGAAACCTAATAATCAAAACACATATGACCAACACACAATCACACAAAGCATTAAACCATTCAATAATAAGAATAATTAAATCCCTGCTATTATGGTCTAAGCTTCATCATCCCTAGTCCGTTGGAAACCTGTAACGACCTATGTCGCCACTTCATTGGTGTGGACAAGTATGATTTCCATCCGAATTATCAGCCGGGAAGTTTCTTCAATGAACTAAAGTTAATCGAGTTGAAGCATAGCCTCAAGTTCGATGAATTCCGTTTGTCAAAGAAGGCCAAGCAACAAATTGGAAGATGCGGGTTGAATCAAGCAATGCATAGCCAAGATTCGAGGACGAATCTTCTTAAAGAAGAGGGGTATGATATGATCCGGTCTAGCTCCAGTTTCTATTCAACCATGGTGGTTCATGGCATTCTAAATGATGATCCACACATGCTGAATTACAAGGATAGGGCATGGAAATTCAAAAGGAATTTCATAGAATTTCACATGTTCGATTCAAGAAGCTTAAACGATGATCATGCATTCCATGGGATTCCTAAAGATTGGGCGTGGAAGTTCAAGAGGGTTAAAACGGCAAGGAGTCCCATTGGAATAATCTAGAAGATATTAATTTAAATTGTTTTTAAATTAATAGGGCTTCTTGAGTCTCATTATTCAATTAGGAATTAGAATTAGTAGTTTCCTTTTTGAATATTTTCCTTATTGTCTTATTATTAATTTCCTTATTGTGTTAGGATTATTCTAGGTGTTATTATTTTCCTTTTCTAAGTAGGAATTAGTTTCCTTTTTGAATTAGGATTCTAGTTTTGTTTACTCCTATTTAAAGGAGGCACATTATTGTTTTATAAATAAGCTATGATGATTAATTAAATTGAGAGCTTTCTCTTTGTGTTCTTTAAGAGCATGTTGAACATGTTGAATTGAGTAAATTCAATTGTTCTTGACTTATCAATCTAGAAATCACACTAGATTGTGGCGTCATTCATTATACCGAGGTTCGCGCTTCTTTAAGCGTTGGGTTGAGGTTCCATCTTCCATCTTTTCGACGTATTCCAAGGTTCTTGCTACGTTTGTAGTTCAAGGGTTGAGGATCCATTAGCCTGGCTAGGAAAGACGATCCGGGTTCGCGTCATTGGTATCAGAGGAGACTTTTCTATCCAGGTTTTCTATCTTAGTTTCTTGTTCTTTCAATTTTGTAGTAGATTCTTGAAACCCTAGGCCTTCATTCTTGTTAATCTTATTCAAAAAAAAAATAAAATTGTGTTAGGGTTTATAGATTATAAAAAAAAATAAAAAAAAATAAAAAAAAAAATCCCGATGAACAGTATTCTATGAACAGTAATCGGTGAACAGTGCGCATGAACAGTATTCGATGAACAGTAATCGGTGAACAGTGCGATGAACAGTGCGCATGAACAGTATCGATGAACAGTAATCGCAATGAACAGTGACTTCGCGTGAATAGTGATTTCTGAAAAAAAAAAAAAAAAAAAACAGAATTTCTAAATTGCTTTAAAAAAAAAAAAATTGGATTATTTTGTTTAGGGTGAGTTGTTTAGAATTAAAATACATTAAAGTTTGAATGTTGAAAAGAAATCCTATGTTTTTTTTTATGCTTCATGGAATAGGGTTTTGATTGCTATGAACTCTTGCGCTATTATTGAAATTGAAGATTCCCATTGAACCCTTGAGAATTTTGAATCATAATCATTCGTTTGGGTTTGTTGATCCTTGTTGCATCTTCATTCTAGTTGGGATTCTTATTTTGTGTTCCATATAAATCTATTTTGCTTGGGAAATCTAGAAAGCCATAGGATATTTGATTTGCGTTAATTAAGGATTTGATTGGTGCTTCTCCTTTGAAAATCTACTTGCATTTATTCTAGCAATTCTAGAATTTCGTTTGGCTCATTAATATTGCTAGAATTTGGTTTCTTTAGTCCTTGGTATTACCTTGTTGAACGCGTCCAATTTAATTGTGGGTGTGCGATTGATTGTTGAGGACTTGTGATATTCATATTATTCAACTTGTTTTGGAGTTCCAAAGAGGAAAAAAAATTGTGAGGTTTATTATTACTTGAGTGACAAACACGAGAGAAAAAAAAATGTGTGATACTTGAGTGATACTAGGGAGTGCGTGAGAAAATTTTATTTCTTTATTTGTACTAATCCTTATTTTGGCAGCGCAAGAATGTCTTATTTTAATTTTGAGCAAAGTTGGCGTGATGAGGAGTTTAAAAGGGATAGTGCGCGAGTAAAAAACCTAGAAATTAGACGGCGCATGCGGTTAAGTGAAACTCCTAATAGGGAAAGGATAAAACAAAATTTCAGTAGTACCACGAAAAAGGCTTCCTTGTTTGATGAAGAGGGTTGTTCTAAGTTTAACGAATTGTTTACCAAAACTTATGAGCAGTTTAAGAGGAGGGGAAGTTTTGTGCTAAACCAAATTGAGGAACAAGCCGTAGAAGGTGAGTTGCTAGCTGAATGTGGTGACCCAAGCGTGCGAGCAAATATATTTCGAACTAGATGCCTCGTGCAAGAGAAGGTGTGTAGTTTGATAATTGATGGGGGAGTTTACTCAAACTTTGCTAGCACAACAATGATTGAGAAGTTGAAACTGCCTACTTTCAAGCACCCGTGTCCTTATAAGTTGCAATGGCTGAATGATAATGGAGTGATAAGGGTGAACGAACAAGTGCTTATTTCTCTTAGCATTGGGAAGTACAAGGATGAAGTTTTATGCGATGTGGTTCCAATGCAAGCCGGCCACATGATTTTGGGTCGACAATGGCAACTTGATAGGCAAGCCAATTACAATGGCGTTTCCAATAAATACTCTTTCAAGATGAATGAGAGAACCGTTACTCTTGTTCCATTGCCACCAAAGCAAGCTCATGAAGATCAAATGAAGTTACAAAAGGAGAGTGATCAAAAGAGAGAGAGTGCGCGAAAACAAGAGAAAAATGGTGAAGGAGTGGAAAGGAAAGAGAGCGAAGATGAAAAGAAAGGAGAGAGAAAAATAAAAGAGAGTAATGAAAAGAGAGAGGCTGAGGTAAAAGAGAGAGAAAAAGAAAATTCAGTGATCTTTAGTGAGAATGAGTTTGAAAAAGACTTGAGTGAAGTGAGGGAGATTGAGGCAAAACAGAGTGAATCGGAGGAAGACTTTTCAAATACTAACAATTTTAATCCCGCTTTGCCTATATCTATTGTGTCTTATTTGCAGGGCGTTGGAGATCAACACCAAGGAAAAGTTGAGTTGGAACATAGACAACAAGCTTTAAAGCAAAGAGTTGGTGAGTTTTCTAAGTTGGAATTGGTAAGTTGTTCTCCGAAGAAATTATTTGGATTTAAAACAAAGTATGGCTTGTTTGAATGGGTAACTAATTCTTTGATTTTGAATAATGCTTTTATGAGTTTAAAGAATCAAATTTTTGAGCCATTCTTGGGAAAAATTGTTTTGAAAGGCTTTGATCATTGGAATATCACATTGTCATGTAGCAATAGTAGTTTAAATTGTTACTTATCGATTAGTTGGAATGATCAATTGCTTATGATGAGTTTTGATGCGCTAACCGCTAACCTCAAGAAGTGCACTCTTGGCACGAATGAGACTATGTTTCTTTGCTTTGATGAGAGTGTTGTAGGTAAGCCGGCTTTAGCGGGGGAGTTCCGTAGCATGGCAGCCGTGGAGCTTGATGAGTTCAAAAAGAATTCAGAGATTCAATGCAGAGGGAAGCAAGGAATTTCCAAGGCAGCCATGGAAGCGAGGAGGATCTTTGCAAAGGGAAGAGAAGAGATTCTAGCTAAAGAACCGGAGTTGGAAGTTGATGAAGTGGAGCATATTGACTTCATTGGTGTGGACAAGTATGATTTCCATCCGAATTATCAGCCGGGAAGTTTCTTCAATGAACTAAAGTTAATCGAGTTGAAGCATAGCCTCAAGTTCGATGAATTCCGTTTGTCAAAGAAGGCCAAGCAACAAATTGGAAGATGCGGGTTGAATCAAGCAATGCATAGCCAAGATTCGAGGACGAATCTTCTTAAAGAAGAGGGGTATGATATGATCCGGTCTAGCTCCAGTTTCTATTCAACCATGGTGGTTCATGGCATTCTAAATGATGATCCACACATGCTGAATTACAAGGATAGGGCATGGAAATTCAAAAGGAATTTCATAGAATTTCACATGTTCGATTCAAGAAGCTTAAACGATGATCATGCATTCCATGGGATTCCTAAAGATTGGGCGTGGAAGTTCAAGAGGGTTAAAACGGCAAGGAGTCCCATTGGAATAATCTAGAAGATATTAATTTAAATTGTTTTTAAATTAATAGGGCTTCTTGAGTCTCATTATTCAATTAGGAATTAGAATTAGTAGTTTCCTTTTTGAATATTTTCCTTATTGTCTTATTATTAATTTCCTTATTGTGTTAGGATTATTCTAGGTGTTATTATTTTCCTTTTCTAAGTAGGAATTAGTTTCCTTTTTGAATTAGGATTCTAGTTTTGTTTACTCCTATTTAAAGGAGGCACATTATTGTTTTATAAATAAGCTATGATGATTAATTAAATTGAGAGCTTTCTCTTTGTGTTCTTTAAGAGCATGTTGAACATGTTGAATTGAGTAAATTCAATTGTTCTTGACTTATCAATCTAGAAATCACACTAGATTGTGGCGTCATTCATTATACCGAGGTTCGCGCTTCTTTAAGCGTTGGGTTGAGGTTCCATCTTCCATCTTTTCGACGTATTCCAAGGTTCTTGCTACGTTTGTAGTTCAAGGGTTGAGGATCCATTAGCCTGGCTAGGAAAGACGATCCGGGTTCGCGTCAAATACGCATAGATTCAAGGATAGAGCATGGAAGTTTAAAGGAAAAGCTATCAAATTACTTATTTCAACAGCTACAAAGAGATTCTGCGTCAATCAATCATTCCGTGGAGTTCCTAAAAATTGGGCGTGGAAGTTCAAGGTGAAAGCATGTTTGAAGGCAGCCAATGAAGTTCCAAATCATGCTCTCGAGTTGTGCAAAGCTTGGATATTAATTTGAGGTGTTGAAAAATACGTTCAAGGAAGGAATATCAAGCTAGAGGCTTCATTTGGCTTGTTGATGAGTTATTTAAGCCCCGTGACTTATAGATAATTATTTCTTAGAATTATTATTTTAAAATTATTTTGGGCTTATTTTAGAGTGTTTATTAATTTTCTTATTGTATTAGGAATATTCTAGAAGTTATTATTTTCCTTTTTCTAAGTAGGAATTAGTTTCCTTTTCGAATTATGATTCTAAGGCTTTGTTTACTCCTATTTAAAGGAGGCACATTATTGTTTTATGATGAAGAAGTTATTATTAATTAAATCAAGTATTTTACACCTTTAGTTCTTGGTAGAACTTGTTGAATTGCTTGAATTAATCATTCAAGCTATTCTTGACTTATCAATCAATTATCCACCAATTGATTGTGGCGTCTTCGACTTATACCAATGTTCAATTCTTGCATTCAAGGGTTGGGTTTAGGTTATGGGTTCCATCTCTTCGACGAAATTCCAAGGTTGTTATGCTTTCGTAGTTCAATGGTCGAGGATCCATTAACTTAGTTAGGAAAAACGATCCGAGATCGCATCATTGGTATCCGAGCAAATTTTTCTATCTAAGTTTTATGTATCTTTAATTTCTTCCTTTCAATTCGAACCCTAGTCTTAAAATTCGCGTTCTATCTCCTATCTTAATTAAGCCAGGGAACTAGAGCTGAAAGTTGATGTATTATTTTCATCCACAACATTAGCTGGGAAGTTTCTTCAATGAATTACGGAAGATCGAGTTGAAGCATCGTTTCATGTTTGAAGATTTTTGTTTGCCAAAGAAGGCCAAGCAGCAAACTGCAAGATGCGAGTTGAATCAAACAATGCCTAGCCAAGATTCGAGGACAAATCTTTTTGAAGAGGAGGGAGGGGCATGATGTGATCCTGCCTAGCCCTTCGTTCAATTCAACCCATGAGTATTGTGAGTTCTTGAATGAAAGCTTTAATACGCATAGATTTAAGAATAGAACATGGAAGTTTAAAGGAAAAGCTATCAAATTGCTTATTCCAAGAGCTACAAAGAGATTCCGCGTCAATCAATCATTCCGTGGAGTTCCAAAGATAGGGCGTGGAAGTTCAAGGTGAAAGTTTGTTTGAAAGTAGCCAATGAAGCTCCAAATCATGTTCTTGAGTTGTGTAAATCTTGGATATTAATTCGAGGTGTTAAAGAGTACGTTCAAGGAAGGAATATCAAGCTAAAGGCTTCATTTGGCTTGTTAATGAGTTCTTTAAGCCCCGTGTAGATAATTATTTCTTATAATTATTATTATTTTAGAATTTTTTTGGGCTTATTTTAGAGTGTTTATTAATTTTCTTTTTGTATTAGAAATATTCTATGAATTATTATTTTCCTTTTTCTAAGTAGGAATTAGTTTCCTTTTTGAATTAGAATTCTACGGCTTTCTTTACTCCTATTTAAAGGATGCACATTATTGTTTTATGATGAAGAAGTTATCATTAATCAAATTGAGTATTTTACACCTTTAGTTGTTGCTAAAACTTGTTGAATTGCTTGAATTAATCATTCAAGCTATTCTTGACTTATCAATCAATTCTCCACCAATTGATTGTGGCATCTTTGACTTATACCGAGGTTCAATTCTTGCATTCAAGGGTTTAGTTTAGGTTCCGTGCTCCATCTCTTCGACGAAATTCCAAGGTTGTTGCACTTTCGTAGTTCAAGGGTTGAGGATCCATTAACATGGCTAGGAAAAACGATCCGAGATCGTGCAGGATGTAAGTGGTATGGGGTCTCTACATCAATGGTGTCTTCAAGTGGATAGAATGCTTTCTTCGCTTTCTTATATGGCATCATTTGATCTTCATCAGATGAATCAGACCGCTAGTATGAACTGTTATTGCTAACACTCCCCTTGTCAGACTCATCAGAATCATTAAACTCATCACTATTACTTTTGGAATCGGAGTCCTCATATTCATTACTACTGCTTTCCGAATCAGAATCCTCAGATGAATCAGATTTCTCTTCATATTCCTCTACTATGGACGGGTCAGACTTTTCTTAGCTACTTCGGTAAACTGAGTGGGCTAAGAACGTTTCACTTCAATGTGCAAATGGACTCATGTAGGTGAGTTAGATTGCTCTTTCTCAGACTCTTCATAGAATTATCAGACTCCCAATCGGATGGTTCAATAGGATCATAATCAGATCGATCATCCCTAGCAATTGATGTAGATAACCCGACTTCCACACACTCGTAGCTTCTTCACCTGATTCAGTATCCTCAGACATCTTAACATCGATGTCAATGTAATTATTCTCATCTTCCTTACACATTACATCATCATTAGCCAGCTTTTCTCGAAATGTGAATAGATCATAAGTAAACTGATTGTCACCCATCGGGCTCTCAAATGAATTCAAGGCCGGTGAAATGTTCAGATTATCGTGATCAAAGGCATCTATATCTAGCCCTAACATAGGCAAATCATTTAGACTCATGTCTTGAGATGATGTTTTTTGAGCGGGAGAGGAATAATTAGACGACATTGGTGTCTAGTGTGGGATATATATTTATATAGCTTCACATAATGGATCTAGATAAATAATTAATGCAAATAAAATATAGGTAAGCAAATAATTCTATAAATTAAATAGACAACAACAACAACAGGAGCTTCACATTTCATTCGAACAAAATAGATATATATATATATACATACAATGGAATAAGTTCGAAATGAAATACATAAAATACAAACACATCCTTAGCTAACAGTAAAAACATAGGCCTACGGGATCTAAACACATCCTACGGGATCTAACTAGTCAATGGGCCAGTGGAGTCATCAGCTGTCTCCTGGTAATCTCCACCGTCACCATCTGACTCATCCTCACTACTCTCCTCAAAACCCTCAGACTCATCAGCATCGTGGCCTCCTGGCGTCCTAACTGAAAGCTCAGCCAATGATCTATCCATGTGAAAGACAGACTGGTCAATGCAGTTGACCGCAGTCGATAGCTTCGTGTATCGGCTGATGCTCCAAAAAGCCAAAAATAATAAAAAGAAAAAAGAAAGAAAAATTTTCCTTGAATTCATGAGAACGCTATGAAACAATTAAATGCTCATAATTTAATGGTTTCTCCCTCCCCCAACTTAGAACGTCACAGTCCCTGCGTTGCAAATCAATTTACAAAGCGTTAACCGAGATGGTTTAGACGCGGTGTAAATTTGAAGAATAAGTGGTTTGAACTGAGATTTGAGTTCACCAATAAAGAATGGTAATGAAATGCATGAAACAAAGAAAATGAAAATGAATATACAATAATTATATACAGAAATATACAAATTATACAAAGTGTGACAATTTCTCTCAATCATCTAGTATCATCATAGTTGGGTTCCCCCAACTCAATGCTCTCCTCACTGTCATCAAGTTTTTCCAAAAATGGCTTTAATCAATGTCCATTGACTTTAAATGTACTGCCATATTTTGGATTATCCAATTTTACTGTTTCATAAGGAAAGACTATATGAATTTTGAATGGACCAGTCCATATTGATCGAAGTTTTTCAGGAAATAAATGGAGCCTTGAATTATAAACTAAAACTTTTTATTCGAACTCGAAATTCTTCCTCGGGACTTTCTAATCATGGAAACATTTTGTCTTTTCATTGAAAATTTTAGAGTTATTGTACGCATCATGGCGCAACTTTTCAAGTTCATTCAACTGCAAGCTCATCTTTTTGCCACTCTCTCGATGATCGAAGTTCATAACTTTGATAGCCCAGAATGCCTTATGTTTAATCTCCAGAGGGGGAAGACATGTGATACGACCCATGGTTATATCGCACGAAATTCGCAAATACAATGAAATGGTTATGCAAACCTCGACATAGATACACACGAAAACCATAGCAAATTAAGAACATGGACTGTTTTTACAATCATATTTGGCGAAAATCAAAGACGCTACAATTGGGTAAGGAATATCGATTGATAAGTCGGATGAACACCATGGACAAACCGATAAGTTCAAGTAGTTCATGAAGAACCAAAGATGATTAATTTCACTCAATATTATTAATGAATAAAGTCTTACTAATCTCCATTAAAACAATAAAATCTAGTCCCTTTAAATATGGTACAAAACAAGACTTAGAATCCTAGCACAATAAGGAAACTACTAATCTAAACATAAAAAGGGAAAATTCTAATATAAATCCTAATTTACTAAGGAAAACATTCCTAATTGAATAAGGAAATAATAAATAATTCTATTATTAAAACTACTTAAAAATAAAGCTTCTAAATTATTCCAATGGGCCTACACGAGTTGATTTGAGCCCATGTAGCCTTGTTCACATCATTCCCCTCCTTTTGAAATGGATTTGTCCTCAAATCCGTGTTACGTTTTTCACAAATTGCCTATTCTTCAACAAAACTAACCCTCGAATGGCACTTCGAATCTTGATATCTTTGCTCATGAACCATCTCCATCTCTATTCTCAACATCTTCTTCATCTTCCCTAAAAAAAGCTTGGATTGTTTGAATGGGTAGCTAATTCTTTGATTTTGAGTAATGTTTTTATGAGTTTAAAGAATCAAGTTTTGAATCCATTGTTGGGAAAAATTGTTTTGATGGGTTTTGAACATTTGAAATTCATACTGCCATGTAGCAATAGTAATTTCAATTATTGCTTATCGATTAGTTTGAATGATCAATTGCTTATGGTGAGTTCTGAAGTACTAACCGCTAACCTCAAAAAGTGCACTTTTGGCATGGATGATAGTGTTTGCTTGTTCTGTTTTGAGGGCTATAGGTAAGCAGGTTGTAGCAGAGGAATTAAATAATATGGCAGCCATAGAAAATGAAAGAATATGGAGATTATTTGCGGAGAAGAGCAAAGGTTTTGAAAGTAGCCATGGAAGCAAGGAAGATAATTGCAAAGGGAAGAAGGGAGATTCATGCCAAAGAACTGTAGCTGAAAGTTGATGAAGTGGACCATATAGACTTTATTGGAGTGAACAAGTATGATTTCCATCCACAACATTAGCTGGGAAGCTTCTTCAATGAAATACAGAGGATCGAGTTGAAGCATAGTCTCAAGTTTGAAGAATTTCGTTTGTAAAAGAAGGCTAAGCAGAAGACTGGTAGATGCGAGTTAAATCAAACAATGCTTAGCAAAGATTCGAGGATGAATCCTCTTAAAGATGAGGGGTATGATGTGATCCTGCTTAGCCCTCCGTTCACTTTAACCTAGGAGTATTTGAGTTCTTGAATGAAGGCTTTAATACGCATAAATTCAAGGATAAAGCATGGAAGTTTAAAGGAAAAGCTATCAAATTGCTTATTCCAAGAGCTATAAAGAGATTATGCGTCAATCAATCATTTCGTGGAGTTTCTAAAGATTGAGCCGGAAGTTCAAGATGAAAGTATGTTTGAAGGCAGCTAATAAAGTTTCAAATAATGATCTTGAGTTGTGCAAAGCTTGGATATTAATTCGAGGTGTTAAAGAGTGTAACACCCCGTATTTCCATTTCATGCATCGACTCTCATCCATCCGCTCATTTCACCTCGAGTGGTAAAATCTCGATTCGAAGAGCCTCATATTGTTCTAGTACCTTCTAATAGTCATATTAGCCTACTTCCACTCATGTAAGTGTTCGTTTAATGATTCGGGTGGTCTAAATCGATTTCAAGTTGGAAATCATGAGTTTTGGCCTTACGCGATTTCTTTTTTTTAGCCAACTTTGGAGCAGCGTAACTTCTTTGTTTCTCGCCAGACTGAGTTTCCTTTGAAAAGGGTCTAGATTTTTATGCAATATACAACTTTCATGTTTCATCCAAAACCCAATTCAGGCTCCTACTTTGTCAAAATTGAGCGTGAAATAGGGCCATCGCTTAATTCTGTTCGTTCGGTAGCGCTTTGGCAGAGCACTGTCTTTGAAAATTTTTTGGGAATGATCCGTCCATAATTTGAGAAAACTTCCTTCTAAGAAGTTGTATATCTTTTAAATACCTTTCTGTGGGCAATATTTTTGGCCCTTCTTCTCATTTTTGAGCTACACAAAAGAGAGGAGTTAGAGAGAGATGATAGATCATTTTTAGGGAGTGTTTGAGAGATCATTGGGCATCCATCATCCATACACAAAATCCCTACATAATTAACACCAAATCATCCTCTTCACTATTCATCATCTTTTTCTTCCTTTCTTCCTCTATGGATGCTTGAGCTCAAGTTAGACTTTGTGATTCGGCATCTACGCAGCATCATCTCATGGGTTTGGCCTATCTAAGGTGGGAACACTAATACCAAACCCTTAATTTCAAATTGTTGTTGTTGTATTAGATTTTTCTATTAAAATGGGGATTTTTTTTATAAAAACCCTAAGTTTGATATGTAAATGTGGATTGGGTTTGTTTAAGGCTCAATTGGTGATGCAAATGGGTAGATTATCACTTATTATCATGCTATGGGCATTATCCTTTCACATACACATCATACCCACATTGTAGCTAAAAGAGCATGGACTAGGCCTAAGGGGATTTCGAGATTGGTGCTTAGATTAGAGTTGGTT
The DNA here is from genome assembly GCA_021464415.1 of Lonicera japonica. Taxonomy (NCBI): domain Eukaryota; kingdom Viridiplantae; phylum Streptophyta; class Magnoliopsida; order Dipsacales; family Caprifoliaceae; genus Lonicera; species Lonicera japonica. The sequence continues at coordinate 18,881,136 of CM038468.1, forward strand.
AAGGGTTATAAGAGGTAGTTATGCATAGATATGCCCTTAGTTGCTAGCGTAAAATGTTATCCTCGCGTTTGCACTATGAACCCATTTTCTAGTTGCATGTACAACCTAAGAATTAGGAGTTTTGGAGATTGTGCATAATAAATGTTGAATTATGTGAATGGTAGAAACACATATGTATTATGCTAATAGCAAGTGTAAAGCCTTATCCATGTGTTTGCCTTAAAGACCACTAAAGGCGATACCATCGGTAGTGATTTGGGAGTCTCATGTCCTATGTAGACCATTAGTGGCACTAGTGACGAGTACAACACTTAGATACACTATAATAATATGAGGCACTTAACGTGATTATCGTAGCCACAATCACAAAAATCTAGTGTATTATAAGTATGCCGATGAGGCTAGTAACATAGAGATTGACGCGTAGTTTAATAGAATGACTTGAGGACGTTCATGAACACATAACAATAGCACAATAGTAGTTGTGCGTGATAGCGAGGCACATGTAGATGAACCACTTGGCCTAATAACGAGATTAGTTGCTTGGCGATAAGGCCTTGGATATAAGGTCCGAAAATGATGATATTAATTATAGTAAACGAATAGTAGGCTATGATGAATTGTATTTATGTATGTGATAGCCATATGTCTGATGATGATGTGATTGATGTTACTTATATTTTTGGGAAATGGATATGATATTCCCGGTTATTACGATCACACATATGGGCTAGATATGATGAGTCGAGCATCGGGTAGCTCCCGATGACTCGAAGATGGGCTGCCTATTTGCCGCCCCTCGGTGAAATTCCCTAAACCATGCACCAAGAAAAAGGATCGGTGTACTCCACTGGGTGGTTGAAATCCTATAAAAGGAGAGTCCATTCTATGTATCTTGCCTTCTAGTTGGACTATGTGCTCTTAGTTAGACAAGTTTTTTCGGCAAGCAGAGTAGGTCCCGTGTGCCACTACTATCCCACCTAGTAAGTTTCCTGGGAAATAGATGAGCTACCAACGGACACCACCCATTAGGGGGTTTCCTGGTGTGGTTCCTTCTGAGTGTCAACGTGACTTGTGTGGGTGTTCTCCTCGTTAACTATTCGGAGTTAATTCCTGGAAAAATGTCCTGCATGGTTATCTCCTAATGACCTACTTTGAGGACCAAGTCCCTAAGCCACCCCTGACTCAGAGGAGACATGGATAAGAGCCTCGGAGTTCAAGAATCCGTCGCTCTGGGCCTAGTCGACCGCGGGGTGAAACTGAGACATTATACAAGATATATGATATGGACGTTATGTATGGTTGATTTTTATTATTTTTATTATTATTATTGTATCGTATCTGTGTTATTTATATATATAATGCATTGGATATGTTGAGTATTGTAATACTCTGTGTTCTTTTTCCCGTGTTAATCTTCTCTTAAGCCCGGTAAGGCTTAAACTCCGTTAGAGCGCGAGCATTGGGTTCTGAGCTCTTTGCATTTGACCGGATACTTCTAACATTTCATGTTAAGTATATTAAGTTTAAGGGAGCAATCGTTACGTTATTCGAGTGGTTAGGATTGAAACCGAGGCGATAATCGCGTGTTTCGACTTTTCGCGATTCGTCGATTTTTGGCCAACTTTGAGAGGCTATAACTTCTTCATCTGACATCCAAACGACTCTTTGTTTTTGGTCACGTCTTCATTTCTTTACCCTCTACAATTTTCGTGTTTGGGCCGAGTCAAGATTCAGCCATTTTGAGGTCCGTTTTGGGCTCTGGTCAATTGCTGATGTAGTGACTTCCATGATCGATCATGGTCCTCCATAGGAGTTCCAGAATGGTTCATGATCGATCATGGGGCACCCATGATCGATCATGGTTCACCTGAATGTCGGTTTTGAGTATTTTTAACCCATTTTTCACCCATTTAACAGCCCTATACCCCCATTTTCGAACACACAACATCAAGGGGAGTGAGGGAGAGACTTGAGGGAGATCTAGAGAGAGATAAGATATTCCATACATCTCTCATCTTTTCCAAGATTTGAGTTTCAGAACACCTCATCTGTCATTATTCATCATCTTCCCCACCTTCCTCTTCCATTGGAGCTTGTGTTGGAGCTAGGGCTTTGGCGATATGACTTCTACACCTCATAAACTTGCTGATTCGGATCGTCTAAGGTGAGAACAATACTATAAAACTTGTTTTCTAAATTATTACTTGTTGCATTATGATTTTCTAAAGGAATTGGGGGATTTTTCATAAAAGCCCTAGGTTGTGATGTTCATGCGGCTTGGGTTGGTTTGAGGTTCAATTAGTAATGCACATGGTTAGATTATCACACATATACCATGAATTATCATTTCTTACCATGCTATGAACCTTATTTTCTCATATACACCTTATACCCACTTGGTAGCCTAAGGTATGAACTAGGCTAAAGGAGATTTCGGGATTTGTGATTGGATTAGGGTTAGTTATGGGTTATAAGAGGTAGATATATGTAGATATGCCCCTAGTTGCAAGTGTGGAACATTATCCTCGAATTTACACTAGAAACCCACTTAGATGGGAACGATATACACTAATCCTTGAGACTAGTGTCCTGTATGGACCTTATTAGCTGTAGTTACGAGAGTACACTTATGATATACTCTAGGAGTGTAATAACTATAACTTGGTGGGGCATGGGTTGCCTTGGCTGTGATTATATATAGCTAGGAGAGCCGTAATTATATGCCGGTTGAACTAGAACCACAATAATCAATGTTTGGCTGGCTAGAATGACACGAGAACTCTTATAAGTGGTACACGGTCTTGGTTTTATACACTTGATACATTACACATTGGGAAATGTCGAATATGACCTAATTGGCTATAAGGCCAATAGTGATGCTATCGATAACGATGATTTTGTAATGATGACAATTGTGTGATTATATATATACATATTGTTAGCCATACGTGTGATAGATGATTGATGATTGTATACACTGCTAAGTGAGGAATCAAGATATTCCTGTTGTTACGATCACACGTATGGGCTAGATATGATGGACCGAGCACCGGGTAACGCCCGCGCGGCTCAAAGACGGGCCTATTTCCGCCCATGGGTGAAAATCCTTAAACCATGCACGGGGAAAATGAAGTCGGTGACTCCGCCGGTCTTTGTGTTTGTCCACAAAGGAGAGCCCACTCTAGGTATCTTGCCTTCCAACTGGACTATGTGTCCTTGGTTAGATGAGTTTCCCCGACAAGCGGAGCAGGTCCTGTGTGCCACTACTTTCCCAATGGTGAGTTCCCCGGGAAGTAGTTGGGCTACTAATGGTCATTACCCTGCTAGGGTATTGCCTGGTGTAGTTCTTTCCAGAGTGTTAATGTGGTTTGTATGAGGTGTTCTCCTCGTTAACTATTCGGAGTGTCATTCCAGGAAAAATGTCTTGAGGGTTATCTCCGAATGACCTACTTGGAGAACCAAGTCCCTGAGCCACTCCCCACTCGGAAGAGACATGGACAAGAGCCTCGGAGTCTTCGGGATCCGTTGTTCTGGGCTTGGACTGACCGCGGGGTGAAACTGAGGCATTATGCTGGAGACGTGATACGAGAGCTATTGTGAGATTGTTGATTATGTTCTTATTATTGTATCGTATTGTATCATGTCTCGTATAAATTTATGTATGTTACCTCGGCTATGATATAAATGATGTAGAGACATAGGCGAACAATATTAGACAGACAGGGTACACATAGAGAACTATCAAGCCTTTCATAATGTATTATATATAAAGTGGAAATAGATGATAACTGTGAGCCTTAGATATAGAATATAGGCGTGGGATTCATGAGACTTGATAGCCGGATCATAATGAACCTAAAGCACTAATAATTGAAAGGGAAATCATAACTAACGAAATAGCTTACTGAGAGAACGCCGTATTATAACATAGACGAATGAACTTGAGTTAAAGCCTATTAGCTGGCCAAGTATACGATTCATAATGAATTATAATTGAAGTGGAAACAACAAATACTTGGCCTCTAGCTATTGACTTTCGTTGTAGGCACGGGTAGCCGATACAAGCTGTAGAACTAATCCACTAAGGTGTGACGAACCTTAGGAAGCTAGCGTTAGAACGAAATGACCTTGGATTGTCGATTTCTTAGTAATGTGGGAACACGTGAGAGGTTCACCTAAGGGATATTTACTGTTATGATCAGTTAGTTGGGTAGTTAGTATCTAGTGGTTAGGGTGGGAATTCTAGTGGGTCCGTATGCATGTGAATGTAGGTTGCATTGCGCTGCATGATTTTCAAACCATTGCACATGGGTAAAACAAATATTTTCTATATATATATAGTTCCCACTGAGCCCGCATTTGGCTCATTCCTTCCTTTCCCCAGTTTTGCAGGTCGGGCTTCGGGATTGGCGCGTGGTACTCGTCTATAGAGCTTCTGGTGTCCATTACCTTTTCTAATCCTTGAGTTAAGGACTAAGTTATATGTATAATCTTTTGAGTTTGTTGTATAGACTTTGATTTGATAAACGATTGGCATTGTAAACTTGTATTAATGGTTTTCATATGTGGAGTTGATTTAAATGTGGTTTGACATGATTCTACTTGTATGGAACGTGGTTTTAAATGTTACAGGAGGATTTATTAATGAAATGAACTCCACATGCCAAAGTTTTCTAAATCGGGACTTTTAAAGATCATGTTTTTATTAAACTAAACTTTTTAAAAGTTGTGAATTTTATATTTTAAACCCACCGTCGCGCACAGCATCCGTGATTAACCTAGTCCCGGAGGTGAAAATCTCATAGCGAAATTCGAGGTGTCACAAGTATAATGACTGGCTAACAAGGGCACTTGTCAGACCAAACATAATATACTTAGGAAAGCGACGGCCTTTCATAATGTACTAATGAATCAAGTGGAAAACTATAATGTCTAATGGCCCTTGGATAAAGAATACGAGCATAAGAACACGCGAGATTCACGAAATTAGATGGCCTGATCATAATGAACGTAATGCACTAATAATCAAAGTGACCATTATAGTGATATAAGTACCGAAAGGCATAGTTGAATATAAAATTATACTTGAGAGCGAATCCACATGTCATGACGAACATTAGGAAGCTAGAGTTTGATACGAGGTGACTTTAGACTAGCGATCCACTCATGTTATAGAATTTTCCAAGGGATCTATTTCACGGGACGATCATAGGTAAGATCGGTTAGGCGGATAGATAGCTTCTGATGCCTAGGATAGGAGTCCTAGTGGGGTTCGCATGCACTCGTGTAATAATTGCTTTGCATTGCACGGATTTCAAATTATGCATCAAGTAAAGTATCTACTTTCTATATAAAAATGCACGTGCATGTGTTTGAAATATGTATTTTCAATACAAAACCTATATAGTTCCCATTGAGCTCGGATTTGGCTCATTCCCTTTTTTAACCAATTTTGCAGGCATAGCTTCGGGGATTGGCGCGTGGTCTACGAGTCTATAGCCTCTAATGTCCATAGACGGTCTTTTGGGATTCTTTACGAAAAAGACCTTGTTGTATAAAGTGATTGGTTTTGTCATTTTGTAAACGATCTTTTGTATAAGTTTTGACTTCAGTTTTGTTGTATAAACTGTTTTTCATGTAAATTGGTATAAAGAGGATTTTCATACGTGGAGTGGTTTTAATGTAGATTGTTTGTGTTGGTTTTAATTTTTATAAGGCGGTTTGCTATCTGAACAAACTCCACATGCCGAATTTTTCTGAAAACAGGATTCGGGGCGTCACAAATAGTACGTTCAAGGATGAAATATGAAGCTAGAGGTTCATTTGACTTATTGAAATATGATACCGTGTTCCATCTTTTCGATAAAATTCCAAGGTTCTTGCACTTTTGTAGTTAAGGGTTGATGATCAATTAACCTGGATAGAAAATGATCCGAGATCGCACCACTTCTTCCATACTGTGATGGTGCCAAATTACATTCAAGAGTGGGGACTTATTCTTTTCGGTCTACCACAGCTATTTATTCTGCCTCATAGGATACATCCTCATTAACCTCAAGCTCCTCATCTGGTAACACATGAGAGGGGTCAGGAATATACTTCCGGAGCATGGACATATGAACACATCATGAATTCATTGGAGTTGTGTTGGTAAAGCTAGGCGGTACGAGACAGAACCTACACGTTAAATGACCTCAAATGGCCCTATATATCTTGGGGCTAGCTTTGTTACCAAAATGGATAATGCCATAACAAGGTTTGACCTTGAGAAATACATATTCACTTACTTCAAATTCAAGTGGTCATCTTCTCTTGTCGGCATAACTCTTTTGTCGGCTTTGAGCTGCCATTAGTCGTTGTTTAATAAGTTTAATATTCTCTGTAGTATCTTGTACCTCTGTGGTCCTAAAATTGACGATTCACCTACCTCGATCCAATAAATGAATGATCTACATGGCATTCTATACAACACTTCAAATGGTGCCATATCAATACTGGCTTGAAAACTATTATTGTAAGCAAACTCAGCGAACGGTAGGTACTTATCTCAGTTTTCATGAAAATCTAAAACACAAATTCGCAACATGTCCTCGAGAATTTGAATTGTCTAATCAGACTGTTCCTCGGTCTACAGATGAAAGACTATGCTAAAATCCAATCTCATGCCTAAGGAACGTTGGAATGCTTCGCAAAAGCGAGAAGTAAATCTTGAATCACGGTCAAACACTATAGAAACTGGAATGACATGGAGTCGAACAATTCCATCAATATATAGTTTGGCCAGCTTCTCAAGAGAATCGGTTTCCCGAATTGGTAGAAAATGGGCTAATTTTGTAAGTTGATCCAAAATGATCTTGACTGCATTGTGCTTCCGTTGTGTACTCGGCAAACCCATGAAAAAGTCAATTGTGATATTCTCCCACTTCCACTCCGAAATTGGGAAAAGTTGCTGTTGACCCACCAGTCTCTGGTGTTCGGCCTTTATCCTTTGGCACGATAAATAACAAAAAATAAATTGAGCTACATCTCGTTTCATACCTTGTCACCAATAGGTACACTTTAGATGTCTGTACATCTAAGTACCACCCTGATGAATGGAGAACCTTGAATTATGAGCCTCGGCCAAAATGGCCCCCTTGAGCTTGATATTAAGTTTTGGCACTACTAGCTTCCCTTTATACCTTAAACCACCGTCGGTACCCAAGGTAAAATCTTCAATTGCAGCTCCTGATTGTAATTAATTCCGACACTTTACTAATTCCTCATCATGCCATGGGCTCTCAATTCCTTGATTCATCATCAATGGTTTGGCAATAAGATTCAAAAGAAATGCTATGTCTTCAGTGCGACGAACAACCAGATTGTATCGTTGGAGCTCTTCCATAAGCTTCCACTCACGGCACCTTAAGGCTAAAACTGAACCTTGTGACTTGCGGCTAAGAGCGCATGTAACCACGTTCACCTTGCCAGGGTGGTATTGAAGGGTAAAGTCATAGTCCTCAAGCTACTCTACCCAACAGCGCTGCCTTAAATTCAAATCTCGTTGTGTAAATACTTGAGACTTTTGTGGTTTGAAAACACCTCAAATTTCTTTAACGCAAAACCACTGCGGCCAATTCTAAGTCGTGTATAGGATAATTTATCTCGCGAGTCTTCAACTGACGAGAGGCATAGGCAATAACATGCTCCAATTGCTTTAGGATGCACCCTAGTTCTAAACGAGACACATCACTATATATTACATACCCTAAGACCCTTTCTGGTAAAGTTAGGATAGGAACAGTAGTTAAGTGATACTTCAATTCATTAAAAGCTTCTTCACAACGATTATCTCAAACAAAAAGTACACCTTTTGGGTAAAATGAGTAAATGGAGAGGCTATACAATAGAAATCTTGAACAAATCGCCAATAATAAGCAGTTAAACCAAGAAAATTTTGAATTTCAGTCACATTAGTAGGGCGACGCCAACTTGACACAGCTTCCACTTTAGTAGTACCATCTGGAGAAATAACATGTCCAAGGAATTTCACTTATTCTCTCCAAAAATCACATTTTGAGAACTTTGCATAAAGCTGGTGATCTCTAAGCAGCTGTAGTGCAATACGAAGGTGAGTCATGTGTTCAGCCTCAGAGTGGGAATAAATAAGTATGTCGTCCACAAACACTATAATGAATCTGTCTAAGAACGGGTGGAAGACACGGCACATGAGATCCATGAAGGCTGCTGGTGCATTAGTTAATCCAAATGGCATAACTAGAAATTCGTAGTGGCCATAACGTGTATAAAAAGCGGTATTGGGGATGTTTTCTTCCTTGACTCTTAATTGGTAGTACCCTGATCTCAAGTAAATCTTTGAAAAGAAATTAACCCCACGCAACTGATCAAATAAGTCATCAATATGTGGAAGAAGGTACTTGTTCTTAATAGTCACGCTATTTAATGGACGATAATTAATACACAAGCATAATGATCTGTCAGCCTTCGTAGCAGTTTATACGGCGCTCCTCAAGGCAATGAACTAAGAGGAGTGAAACCTTTCGCCAAAGATCCTCTAATTGGGTCTTAAGCTCTTTAAGCTCCGCTGGAGCCAATCTATATAGGGCGATTGAGATAGGAGCAGTTCCGGGTGCAAGATTAATTGAAAACATGATTTCATGATGCGGTGGTAACCTGGGCAAATCTTCTGGAAAAACATCTACAAATTCCTTAAAAATGGGCACTTCATGTGGCATGAAAAGTGGAGACTCATCGCTCACAATATTACTAAGCCAGCCAACATAATCTCTTTACTCCTTCTTGGTAGCATAAGATATGGGGTATAAGTTGTACTTCTCTCCAAAGAAAACAATAGTTTCACCCCAAGGGTGCGTAATTGTGACCTTCTTAGCATGGCAATCAATAATGGTAAAGTACTTGGTTAACCAGTCCATTCCAAGGATAAGGTCATAAGTGATGCGGACAAGGCTACATGGGCTCAAATCAACTCGTGAAGGCCCATTAGAATAAATTGGAAGCTTTATTTTAAGTAATTTTAATTATAAAAATTATTTATTAATTTTATTATTCAATTAGGAATATGTTCCTTAGTCAATTAGGATTTAGATTAATAGTTTCCTTATTGTGTTTGGATTAATATTATTCAATTAGGAATGTTTTCCTTAGTCAATTAGGATTTAGATTAGTAGTTTCCGTATTGTGTTTAGATTAGTATTTTCCTTATTCTATTTGGATTAGTATTTTTTTACACCCTATTTAAAGGGGGTTCATTGTTTTATTTTAGGATCTAAGACTTTATTCATAATAAGATTGAGTGATTTAATCCTCTTTGGTTCTTCACGAACTACTTGAACTTATCGGTTTGTCCGTGGCGTTCACCAGACTTATCAATCGGTATTCCGCACCCGGTTGTGGCGTCTTCGATTTCCATCCTAATCTGATTGTAGAAACGGTCCAGGTTCTTAATTTGCTACGGTTTTCGTGTGTGTCTGTGTCGAGGTTCGCACAACCAATTCGTTGTGTTTGCGGTTTTCGTGCGATATCACCGTAGGTCGTATCAGTTGGTATCAGAGGATAGCTTCTACATTCAGGTTTTTCTATCTTTTTATTTCTTGTTCTTGTTAGAGATTCAATTTGGTTAAAAAAAAAAGTTGCAAATCAGATTTTTTTTCCAAAATCCCGTTGAACTGTCGAAATTAGTGGTTTTTGCTATCGAAACGACCTCGGATTGTCCTAATTTTCCGCCCGATTATTGTAAAATTGCGTTCCGAACAACATATCCGAAAATCATCTCGATCCAACGGTGAGATCAAAAGTTATAGCAGTTTTACGATAGCACCAGCAAAAAAAAAAAAAAAGTGTGATTTGCGAGTTTTAGTTATGGATGATCTAAAATTGTTTACCGGAGCTTTCGTGAGTGAGATGAGAAAGGTTTTTAGAGAGGAGTTTGATCCACTTCATGAGCGAATGGAGAAAGTTTGTAAAAGTTTAGATCGAGTTGAGAAGAGACAAGTAAAGCTATCACATAATAATAATCCTAATGGGAGAAGGATAATTCATCCTAGAAAAAATAGGGTTGAAGATGATTGGGATCCGGGAATTGCTAATAGGAAACATGGTGGTAAGTTTAGAGAAGGTAGAGTTTGGGATAATAACAATATGTGTAGTATCAAGAAGAAAACTCCTTCGAATGATCTAGAAAATTGGCGTAAATTGGAGAAGATGATGGAGGCTTATCTTGAATTCAACATGATGAGCAGCGTAGAGTCAAGTCCGAAAGCATTCTCTTGCGAATCAAATCAATGTAAAGAGGAGGAGAATGCAACCATATCTAAGCTACTATCGGAGAATGAACGTGAATCTAATTTTAAGCCATCAATGGAGGATGAAGAGAGTGATCTACAATGCGAATTGTTGGATGCAAGCATAGTTCCAAGTGTGCAAGTAAAAGAAGATGAAGAAGTACAGCGAGAAGATATTATTCAAGTACAAAACATTATGCATGAAGCTCCAAAGATAGCTATTGACACGAACGTCATTGTCACTAAGAAAAAAGAGGATATTCAAGTTGAAGGATTAGATTTGAAGATTGTTGAAATTGAGCATATCGATTTCATTGGCGTTGATAAGTTTGATATTCATCCGAATTACCAACTAGTTAACTTTTTCAACAAATTGAGAAAAATTGAATTGTTGCATGGCAAGAAGTTTGATGAATTTCGAGAGGTAAGGAATTTCAAGCATCATAAATATTCGAAGTACTTGTTTTATTGGCATGGAAGATATCAAGCTTCGAAGAGGTATTCGATGATCAGTTTTGTCAAAAAGTGGGCGATTTGTGTACAACCTAACACGGATTTGAGGGCAAATCCTTTTCAAGAGGAGGGGAATGATGCGGACAAGGCTACATGGGCTCAAATCAACTCGTGAAGGCCCATTAGAATAAATTGGAAGCTTTATTTTAAGTAATTTTAATTATAAAATTTATTTATTAATTTTATTATTCAATTAGGAATATGTTCCTTAGTCAATTAGGATTTAGATTAATAGTTTCCTTATTGTGTTTGGATTAATATTATTCAATTAGGAATGTTTTCCTTAGTCAATTAGGATTTAGATTAGTAGTTTCCGTATTGTGTTTAGATTAGTATTTTCCTTATTCTATTTGGATTAGTATTTTTTTACACCCTATTTAAAGGGGGTTCATTGTTTTATTTTAGGATCTAAGACTTTATTCATAATAAGATTGAGTGATTTAATCCTCTTTGGTTCTTCACGAACTACTTGAACTTATCGGTTTGTCCGTGGCGTTCACCAGACTTATCAATTGGTATTCCGCACCCAGTTGTGGCGTCTTCGATTTCCATCCTAATCTGATTGTAGAAACGGTCCAGGTTCTTAATTTGCTACGGTTTTCGTGTGTGTCTGTGTCGAGGTTCGCACAACCAATTCGTTGTGTTTGCGGTTTTCGTGCGATATCACCGTAGGTCGTATCAATGATGCACATGTATCGAATAAGACTCTAACTCCAGTTGAGAAAATAATAAGGATACACTCCATGATAGTGTGGTCTTCCTAGTCGCCAACAGGGTTGAGTGAGAAAAAGCGACCCCCTTAGCTTCTTTGTGCTTGCAGAGGGTGTGGATGATAACTAGACTGAGGTTGTTGTTGAATTGGGTAATTAGGTTGATGGTAGCTCCCACTCACAGTCTGACTTTGGATCTGAGAAGAACCTTATCCAGAATGTCCACTGAATCTCCCATATTGGTTTCAACCTCCATTGTTATCTCTTCCTCTGCCCCCACGATTATCTCGTTCTCGATCACCCCTATTGCTTTGATTGCTATGCCTACCTTGGATTTATTGGCCTTGAGGCCAAGATCGACTGAAATGGACTAAGTCGCCACAGATGTAACAGCCACTAGTACGCCCACCACTACTGCCACTACTGGTATAGTTTCCTCCCAAAGACTCGGAACTAGAACGAGATTTCTTGTCCTTGTCCCACTTACCGCATCGGCTTCCTTCATTGCCCTTTTTTCTACAAGAATTAGTTGAAATCGGGAAACGAAGAGCTTGAGCATATTGATTGTCAAGGTTTATGGTAGCCTCAACCAACTGCTTGTGAGAACAAAACTCATAAGCAAAGTGTCCATATACACGCTAAGTTCTTTAAACTTGAGACGATACTCCTTTACTGACACATCTCCCTGAGTGAGGTTGCGGAGTTCATCTCTTCTTGCTCGACGGTAGGCATCATAAATGAATTACAATAGGAAGGCCTTTTCAAACTCTTGCCACTTATGAATTCCTTCAAATTGTTTGATGAGTTGCCACCACCTACTAGTATTCCCAGTGAGTCTAGTAGCGGCAACTTAACTCATATTTTATTTGGAGTCCTGATAACTTCCAAACGTTCCTTGATCACAAAGAGCCAACACTCGGCGTCCTCGGGTCCTTTAGTTCCATCAAATATGGGAGGTTGGAGACGTGTGAATTCACGAAGACAAGTAATCTCATCGGTCTCCCTTCCTTGGGGTTCTTGATCGTCTTCCTGGTCTACCCCTATGGTGGGGTTTTCTTGAGCTCGGGCCTTCTTCGAACCCACGCCACTAATGGACCCGTGATTGCTCTTAAGGACCCCTTAAAGTTCCCCAAGAAAGTCTTTCATCATCTTATTCATGGTAGAAAGGAGTCCATGGTTGTCTCCTCCCTCTGGGTTACTACCACCTCCTTAGAGAGGGTTAGGTTGAACAGGGTTCTTGCCTCTACGCTTGGACGGCATTCTATAAAAGAACGAGAGAGTTTTCTTGACCTAGAAGGTCTTAATCTAATTTTGATAATGACAAAAAGTTAATCATGTGTATTTAACATGTGTTTTGAATGAATTTAGCTTAAATTGTTTTAACAAGCTCCATTGAATTCTCGAAGTATCTCGAGGACCAAAATCGAAACCCTATCAAGTGTATCACCACTCCATGAGATTCTCTCAACTCTCACATTCAAGCAATCATGTATCAAGATGGAACTCATGCATTCAAGTGAAGAACAAAGAAACTAGCTCAAGCACTCTGAAGAATTGTAAACTTGTTACATGAGTGAGTGTTTATTTATGTAAAGTTTCTTGATTGATCTTTAATTAAGCTCAAACATGATTACATATCATTCATTGTATTCAAACTGTTTCAAAATCAAGTTTGAATTGAACCTCATTTGCAAAGCTATTTCTTATAAACCGATTTTCTTGTAAAAATCATATCTAATTTGTCTGGTTGATTTTATGCTCAAAACCAATTCAAATATACTTAGAATAACCTCTAGAACACTCCCCATAAGTTTGGTTGATTTGAGGTTTGGCTAGTCATGGAATTCCAGAAGCATGTAGTCGACTACATGGATTTGGTGTAAGTCGACTACACCATGTAATCGACTACATGGTACTTGGGTGAGTCGACTACACTGCAAAAATCTAGCCGTTGGAGAGTTGGTAAATGTCTAGTTTTGTCCTATAGCTCTTTGCAACCACTTTAAACGGCCATATCCTTTTACAAGCGATATATATGAGGTCTTAGACACATTTTTGCACACTTGAATGATTATACAAACTCATTTTTCATATATCCTCATTATTCAAGTATACAAGATATTGCCTTGATCATATTCTTCCTATTTGAGCTTATTTATTGATCAATCTTGATATCTCTTAGTGTGAGCTTCATTTATAATCTTTCAAACACTTAAGAGCTATTGTACATTGGTGTTAGCAACCAAAACTCATTCAAATCATATTTGTGAGAAGTGTATCTCATAGTTTAGCAAGAGTGATTTCTTGTGTGAGTATTGTGAGTGAATCAATACTTGTAAGAATGTGTGAGAAGAATACACTTGTAGAAGTTTAATCTTCACACGGAAGAAGATCATTATTAGTAAAAATTCTCAGAGAACTATCCGAGCGCGGAAGTGAGGTCTAACAAACCAAACCGTATGGAGAAAAAGTCTTCGTCTTCAATCGGTTCAATCTTTCTATCTATAGTTCATTGCTATATTATTGTGTGTTTAGGATTGCTTGCTTGTTTAACTTGATTGCTTGATATAGACTTTAAATCTTTTTTTAAAACATTTTTAAAAATTGGATTAAGTTTCAAAAACCTTATTCACCCCCTTTAGGGTATTTTCTGACCTACAATTAGTATCAAAGGTTGTACTCTTGTTTTGATTTTACAATCTTAGAGTTTACGATCATGTCTATCTATTAAGGAACCGGCCTTAACAAAGGTTCTTCCACCACTAGGCCACCTTTATTTGATGGCAAAAATTATAATTATTGGAAAAATACATGTGCAAATTTCTACAAGCTAATGACTTTGAACAATGGAGGGTTACATTTATTGGACCCTATAAGATTACCAAAATCGATAAAAGGGGTAATGTTCTCCCTGAATCTATTTTCGAATATGATGAGCATGACATTAAGAAAATTCAATTTAATGCTAAAGCTTTAAATTCTCTACATTGTGCTTTGACCATGGATGAATACAATAAAATTTTTAGATGCAAAACCGCCAAAGAAATTTGGGAAAAATTTAAGGTTGCTCATGAGGGAACCTCTCAAGTTACAGATGACAACATTGATATGCTTGTTCATGATTATGAATTATTCAAAATAGAGCCTAATGAATCTCTTGCCTCTATGTATAGTAAATTCTCTATTATCACTAATGCTTTAGATCTTCTCAGTAAGGTCTACTCTAATGAGGACAAAATTCGAAAGATCCTTATAACTCTTCCCAAGAAATAGAGACCAAAAGTGACGACCATTCAAGAAGCCAAGAAGCACAAGACCCTTAGCATGGATGAACTCTTGGGTTCTTTCAAAACCCATAAGAAAGAGTTGGAAAGAGAAGAAGAGGTTGATTCGAAAGCCAAAAAGGCTCTAGCTCTCAAAGCAAGTCAACGAGAGGATGTGACGCTCCAAATCCCGTTTAGAGGAAATATCATCCAGGACCCAGTTAATCACGATACCGTGCATGATAGCGGGTTTGAAATGCATAACGTAAAACTAATTCGATAGAAAATTTCATGTAAGATCACATTTTTAGAAAATTTTGGCTTGTGGAGTTTGTTTATAAAGCAAAACCAAAACCTGGACATATATACGAGAATAAAATACTCAAATCTAAATATTAAAAGCCACACCAAGGATGGTTATCATACAAACCTAGTACTTAACAACCAAGCTAAAGTACAACAACAAGCCTCCAACAAGGTCCCAAGATGATAAGCTAACAATACGAAAACAACAAATATATTCTAATATTTGTGGAGTGTATAAGTATATATCATAAGAGAAAAACTTGATGGACTATGGTTCTTCAGCCATGAACAACCCCTGATAATATCTAGGTACAGAGGCAACCTAAGAAGACGCTTCCTTTCTTTTCCCTGTTCCTGACGACCCAGCTGAAGTACCTGTGTAGGAAAAATAATGGGATGAGTCAAAAGGACCCAATGGGAATCAAATAAATAAATATATATATATATAAGAAGTCATTATTTATTATACAATAATGAACACATAAAGTAAACCTTTT
The DNA here is from genome assembly GCA_021464415.1 of Lonicera japonica. Lineage (NCBI taxonomy): Eukaryota > Viridiplantae > Streptophyta > Magnoliopsida > Dipsacales > Caprifoliaceae > Lonicera > Lonicera japonica. The sequence goes on from CM038468.1 coordinate 18,896,729, forward strand.
TATTTATATAAAACAATTGGGTGCTGGTAAAAGCACCTAAATAAACCAATTTTTGCACCCATTTTTTGAAAAAGATAAATCACATTATTAAAAATTGTGTTTTAAAAGCACCCAACCCTTCACATATATTATGTTCTTAGGTATTAATATCATGGCCAATGCATGTGACCTTGGGTGAAGATGGCTCCGGGTTTTCAAGCTCGGTGCCTCGCTTCTTATTACTGCCGGTGGGGAACATGGGGGGAGGCCTGCCAGCCGTTCACTAAATTACCTCCTTTCCTTTCCCTATGGTCAAGCTATTTTGCTACCGTTGGGTCGGAGTTTCCGGCTGAGGGAGGTGGGATGCTCACGTGAGTCGCTGGGTCAATGAATTGAGGACGTGGAGATTGTCATGGAGGAAGAAGAAAAGAGGCAAAAAGGTGAAGTAGATGAAGAGTTCGATGGTGGAGGTGGTGGTATTATTTCCTTTCTTTATGGTCAAGCTGGTGAAGCAGATTGTCATACAAAGGAACACTTAATTCAAACTTTACCACTTAAATTCAAATTGCATCTCATTTACTCGTTAATTAGTGACTCCTATAGGTGTCCAAAATTTCTGAACTTGTGATAATTTCGAATGCATTATGGTATTTTCAGGGTTTTAGATTTATGATTTTTTCAAATGCATAGGGTGCTCTTATTATCAGGGTGTTTATACCATTTTAAAAATTATGGATGGGTGCTTAAAAATAGGTGCTAATTCTAATTTTTAAGGGTGCCTTTACCAACACCCAAAACAATTTGGTATTGCATTATCCTACTTGTCATCCTCGAGTCATCCCTTCGAAGCTCCTTGCATCTAGCCAAGCGTTCTACCAGGTCTGCATTTCGTGGCCTTTCACCCATGTGGTAGCAGGGCCTCCCAATTGTTCCTGTGCATGATTTCGGGTCTTGCACCCAGGAGACATCTTCCCAGCTTCCGGCCTCGTCTATAAGACCCACCTGGGACATTCCATGGTCTAGCGCATACGTGTTCTCATGAACATATCTCAATTAGCTCATATGGTGAAAGGACATATCAAGATCTTAATTTAATAATCTTTCTTATATAAACATACCCACGTATATATATATATGTATAGGTCACCACTAAATAACGCGTAAAAGGGCAAGCCTTATATAGGTAGTTCGAAATAGATAGCTAGTTACTCAACTTGTATTTCAATTTACAAATCTACTACTTAGTCTACTATTGATGGTTTAACACTCTCAAAATCACACGGCATGAGTATAAAATAGGTCCAAGTGGGTTTCGTTGTAAACCTGCTTAAAAATAGTCATCTTTGTTCCACATGTATTTTTATAGTGTAATTTAATCAATATAAATCATTAATTTCATCATAAAATTCACCTTACTCAAAATCCCAAAACTCATGTATAAAAGAGAAAGTTAGGTTTTATATACACTTTTAAGCAAAATAATCATAGGAGAATTAATAAGTAATACAAGAGCTTTAAGTAGTAGATTCCCACCTTATTTGGTCGATATTTCTGAGTAAAAAGCAACAATTTAGCTGAACGGATCTGAATCGCAAAAATCCCAATCCCGTGCTTCAAGCTCTATCAATGGAGGAGTTAGAGATGAAGGTGGAGATGAATAGTATGTATAGATTTGTGTATAAATGGAGCTTGAAGTGTGTTTTATATAACTCATGAAGCCTCCCCCTAATTCATCTCTTAGGTCACTCTTTCTCCAACTCTCGAAGGTTCTATGTGTGAATGAGCAAAAAAGAAACTGAAGGTGTATATAAATCACGTTCTCCTTACGCGGGTACTGTTCATTGTTCATGCTTAGCATTTTGCGACTTGTAGCTCTGAACCTCGAACGGCCATAACTTTTCACTTGGGACTCAGATCAAGGTGATCCTTATGTCCACAGAAAGCTTATTCAAAGATCTACGAGTCCCTAAGAGAAAATTTCCCAAATTCTCGACGGATTAATCGCAGCAACGCGTCAAAGTCAGCACTACGCACAAAGTTACAAAATGAACAGCTGTTAGCGATCGGTTTATTTCGCGCTCAATTTCGACCTAGTAGGAGTATGAATTTGTCTTTGTCCAAAAGATGAAGTTGTAAATTTCATGAAAATCTAGACACCAATGCAAACTAAAACTCAATCAGGTGAGGAACGAAGATGTTACGCTTTCTCAAAGTTGGCCAAAATTATGAAATCGCGTAATTCGAAAACTAATGATTTGAGGTTTGATTTTTGCTAGGATTGCCTGAACCACTTTATGGTCACACTAAGGAGTCATATAACATTATTATCTGATATAGGAAGTGTTAAAACTGCTCTGGCTCGCTAAATTTACAAAATTTTTGTTATCGAGGTTTTTATTCTACATTGTTAGCGACAAGGAGTATTACTTAACAAGAAATAGAGCAACGGGGTGTTACAGAGGAGATGAGGACATGGCTCTTCTATTTAGGAAATTTATGAAATTTTTAGCTAAGAAGAAAAGCTTTCAAGGAAAAGAAAACAACTTTGGTTCTTCATCAAGGAGGAATAATGATCGATCAACTCAACCAAGAGTTGAAAACGAAGAAGTGAAGAAGTATTTCCATTGCCATGAACCGGGGCACTTCAAAACCAATTGGTCGATTAGAAGAAAAGAGAAGAGGGATAAGAAGGAGAAGCATTCAAACAAGTAAAACACGCCCTCAAAGGCACTTGGAGCGATTCTGAAGGAGGCGAGTTCGATGCCGACTCTAGTGACGAGGAAACGACAAACCTTTGCCTTATGGCAAAAGATGATGAGGTAGACTCTAGTTATGATTTATTTAGTGATAATGATGCATCTATTAATGATAATGCATATGATGAGAATGACTATGATGAATTATATGAGATGTTTGAAGCATTGCATAGTAAATTTGAAAATATATCTAAGAAGTATGCAAGCCTAAAAAAGAACAACTTAATGATTTCTAACAAGTGTAAAACTTTTGAAAAGGAAAATGTTGTTTTGATAAATGAAATTAAGACTTTGAAGAAAGGAAAGAAGAAGGAAATTCCAAACACACTTGTAGTGGAAAATGCTAAGTTGAAAGATCAAGTGGATGACTTAACCAATAGTCTAACTAAGTTCACTAATGGAAGGGATAACTTGGATAAACTATTATGAATGCAAAGGTGTGTATTTGACAAAGCTGGTTTGTGTTACAACCAAATTGACAATCAAAAGGATTACAAAAACTTTTTCAAAACATACACACCTCATGATCCCACTCATCTTTGCTCAAATTGTGGTAGAAATACTCTCTATTCTAATCATTTTATAGAAATGAGAGTTTTCATAAGAGGAAACTTGCTTGGGTTCTAAAAGGAACCATTATGTATGCTAACCCAAAGGGACCTAACACATTTTGGGTACCAAAGGAGAAGTTACTTAAGGTTGTGGTATATGTGTGCTTGAAAGCTAAAGGTAGCAAAACCAAATGATTCTTGGATAGTGGATACTCAAAGCACATGACGGGAGACAAAAACAACTTCTTAAGTCTCATTCCCAAGCGAGGAAGGAATGTAACTTTTGGAGACAACGCCAAGAGTAAGATCATTGGTATAAGTAAGATTGGTAAGAATTCTACTTATATTGATAATGTATTAGTCAATTGTGTGATAAGGGTTATGAAGTTATTTTTTAAATCTGATTGTTGTATTGTTAAGAATGTTAGTGATGATTCTATCTTACTTATTGTATATAGAACTAACAATGTGTACACTCTTGAGCTTGATAATTTGTCTCAACAAGATGTTAAGTGCTTATCCGCTATTAATGATGTTTCTTGGTTGTGGTATAGAAGATTATGACATGTTAATATGGACTTAATTCACACTTTGTCTAAGAAATAATTAGTTAAAGGATTGCTTAAAACCAAATTTGTTAAGGATAAAATTTGTGATGCATGTCAACTTGGTAAACAACACAAGTCTTTATTAAGTCTAAGAAGGATATTACTACAACTAGACCTCTTGATACGTTACATCTTGATTTATTTGATCCTAATTCGGTTGCAAGTTTAGGTGGCAAATTGTATGCTTTTGTTATTGTAGATTATTATTTTAGATCTATTTGGCTGTTCTTTTGATGAGCCCAAGGATAACACTGACGCTGGATCATGGTGTGAAGGTTGTGCCGATCCCATCCTGGTTCCAAGTGGCCCAATCACTCGAGCTAGAGCCAAGAGGATCAAGGAGGCACTTATGACCATGGTCCAAGAGACGATGAGCAAAGCTGAAGCATGGAGGAGCGTTGAAGGGGATCAGGCTCAAGAATGGAAGACATTGCTTAAAGGTCCAATTGAAGATGTCTAAATAGCAGCCCAAGAGATTAAAACATGTATTAGATAAATGGGCTGGTCTAGGCTTTGTTTATTTTAAGTTTAATTTATGTTTAGCTTTGTTTGGGCCCAAATTATGTGGAAAACCCATTAATTTCGTTTTTGTTTATTTTTCTAGACCTAGTATGTTTAATTACTCCTATTTAAAGGAGCTAACGCTATTGTTTTGGGCAACCTTGATTAATTAAATTTCGAGTGTTTTCACCTCTTGCGTTCTAAGAACGTCTCGAATCGCTAGAATTAGGGTTCTTGTTGTTCTCCGACTTAGCAATCAATTAACCCATCGATTGATTATTTGTCTTCGACTATACCAAGGTTCTCTCTCGTTTTCAGGATTGGGTTGAGGTTCCACATCCATTAACTTCGCGTGATTCCAAGGTTCTTGCGTCTTCATACGTTAAGGGTTGCAGATCCATCTTGCTTGGATAGAATACGATCGTAGTTCACATCAGTTGGTATCAAATGGAATTTTTTATCCAGGTTTTATCTTTCGTTTGTTTCTATTTTGTTTTTGTTTTCTTCAATTCGTAGACTGCTTTATTCGTATCTTCTTAAAGCTACGATTGTTATTTTCGATTATGAAAAAAAAATCGATTCTGCTCTTGCTTAGTAATTCCGAATCTGTTCTTGTTGCATTATTGTGAATTGAACCCTACATGCGAATCTTACAATTCACAATCTGTTTGAAATCGTTCTTCCTATATGCTTTTGAATCTGTTCTTGACTGCTAATACTGCGATTGTTAGGGTTTTGTTAAGGTTCGAAACTGATAGGGTTAAGATATCGATTATACCATATGAACCCTAGGTTCTTGGCTGCGATTTCGATTTGTTATTTGCGATAACCTCCAGTTGTGCTAAAAACCCTAGACACGCAAATTGCTTGTTGCGACTTCCTTGTTTCTGGGATAAATTTATATTACGGCTGTTGATATTTATGGTTACTGGTATTGCAAAAAAAAAACCCTAGCTGCGACTGATTATTTCATGATTAAAGCTGTGATTGCGATCGACTGTTCTTGCACATAAGTTTCGGTTAAAGCGATTTCTAATTAAGATTCGAATTGTGCATATTTTTCTGTTGAATTTTTGACTTCCAATATAATTAACTTAGTCAAAGTTGCTTAATAATAGAAATTTACAAATACTTAATTTTACATAAAATAACGTAACCTGACATAAGTGAGAGTTCATGATATAACAATTTCAAGTTTCTTAGAAACAAATTCTAAATGCCACAAGGTGACTAATTGTACAATATGAGAAAGTTTAGTACATATCCGAACACGATGCATCAAAATTTAAAAACCATGATCTTTCCATTATGAAAGATTATAGTATCATCAATTATACGAGGAAACTAAGATTTTTTGGCCTTTCCCTTGTCAGCTCTCTCCTCCCCAACCTTAGATGTACTTGCGTGAGAAAATAGTGAGCCAATCAGGCCCAGTGGGAACTATAGATTTTGTATATGTAAAATAAACGTAGATAATCATAAGCAATGTGCAATTTATATAAGAAAGTATGTATATGTCATATACATTATATTTCGTAAAGCAATGATAACATGTCACGTGTTTCCAACCCCGAATTGGATAATAAAGCCGTTCACCCGTGGAAACCAAAAGGAATAACGTAACTTTTATCTAGGATTTAAGTCAAGTGTGCACACCGATCGTGATCTAAAACCCCCAAGGCTGGGTCCCCCCATGGACCACCTAGATGTAACATATATGTTTGTATATCATCTATTCGGTACAGTGGTACTTAGCTATCAGTATACAAATCCAATACCAACTCAAAAACATATGTCAAAACAAATATATATATATATATGATTTGCATAGTACTAAAGTTCATAACAAGTATAATACAGTTCAAATCTTGTATAAATCCTCATTTATAGATCATAACATGGTATAATTAACCGTAAGCTAAGTATACACACATATGCGCTAGCGGATAACAATTAGGGCTTGTGTTATACTAGCATATGAAGAGATTCTTTCACACAAACATGAAATTACAACAATAACATGTATAAATCAAGAAAAATATCAATGAATCTTAAACCCATACCCCATGTATGTGTATCCACAAGTTTCATATGAAAAATCCCTAATTTTGTTTTGAAAAGAGAGATATAACATATAACTTTGAAATTAAGTTTGGATACTAGTATTCCCACCTCAAGTAAGCTAAAACTCCAAGGTTTGAATGATGAATTAAGCCACAACTGAAGAATTACGAAATCCCTAAAAGCTTGGAACCCTAGCTCTGGTGAAGGTGGTGATGGTGAATAAGAAGATGATGGTGATTTATGAGAAATAACTTTGATCCTATAGCAATCTCCCTGCAGAATGGGTGCTTTCTATCCCTAGGATCTTCTCTTTAATGGTGGAGAAGTGTGTGGCATAAATGAGAAAGAAGGGAAGGTTTTATTGGCTTAAAAATGGAGTCAAGGGCATAAAAGCATGGAGTTTAACCAGATCTGGAGGCCATCAGTCGACTGAGGGCCTCAAGATGCAAGAATTAGATTTCGCCCAAAATACAAAAGTTTTAGGTTATTAAATTACAATTTCAATGGCACAAACGAGGACTCATTTAGACTTTGGATGAAGAAGTTATGGCTTTTCCAAGCCATATATGTCACTTTTCCGTAAGTGCAATCTAGGCGATGAATCACTAAATTTCACCCGGATCACTTGGAATAGGTTACGACTTAATAAGAGTGTAATTATACATATATGAAGTGTGGAAAATTTATAACCCACTAAAGTACTATTCGAACTCATTCTAGTTCCTTGAACCAAAAATGCCTAAACGAGAATTGTGAAGAAATTTAATAAGAAAGTGGTATAGCGTGTGTCACAAAACAGTATTTTTAAAACTTAAATTCAACATTTGGTTCATAATGAGCATCCACTAATCTTAAAAAAAAAAAAAAAAAAAAAAAAACGCACGCTAACCCACGCGATCGCTCAATTGCCTCAAATGGATACGTGCCCTGATTTTTGTTTAACTCGCGAGTAGAGTAGAAAGAAAGTGCCGCCCAACGGACTATTAAATCTTGGTCGTCTGCTTTACTCTGCTTTTGCTTTGTTTTTCTCCATAAAAAAGAAGATAATGGCGTTCGTTCTTGAATTGCCAGGCATATTTGGGCGACAACAACACAACCTAATCCCATTATTATCATCTACATGCACTTCTTCTACTACTACCCCATACAGCATCTATAAACCTAATGCTACTACTTTTACTCGTCTAAAGCAAAGAAGGTTTATTAGGGCCATGAACAAGCCAATCAAATGCAGTCTCCAAGAGGTGAAGATGGAATCTTCACCTCTTTCACAAAATTTAGGGCTCCCAACAATCATGGTACGCTTCCCTCTGATTTACTCTAAGTCTATTTAATTTCATTGACATTGCGTAAAAGCCCTAGAATTTATCACATATTATACTACTACATAAGTTTGTAGTTCAGGTTTTCACTATAAAGGTTTATTTTTACCTCTGAATGTTTTCTCTCTTCTTAGTGTTGAATTGGATTAAAAATTAGCATACGGGGTTCAACAGGCAAGTCCAGTGCTGAATGCTTACTTCTAACTTTAAATGAATTTTTTTTAGTGTTGCCCCAATATTTTTAATCTTTAGATATTGACATATATACATATACATATTATAATAGTGAGGGTAAAATTGTTAAGTGGCATCTATTTGATGTTTAGAGCTAAATAAAATCAAACATATTTTCCAGAGCTTTCATTCAGCATTAAGCATTTAGTTTTTAGCTTTCGGTGTTTAATAATCGGAGGCTAAAATAACAAATGGGCCGTATTTTAATGGCAATATGTGGTTGGGAATAAAAATTGGATTTCTATTGTGAAATTTGCTACTTTTATTATGTTCCGAAAAGGAAAGTGGACTCTTAATTTGGGACATCCAAAAATGAATAATGGACTCTTAATTTGTGATGGAGGGAGTAGTATATTGTTAACTTTGTTGAGACATGCCGGTGATGGATAGAGGAAGGATTGAGGGCAGCTATTAGTAGAAGGGTTCGGGGTTCAATAGGAGTGATGGAACCATACTGTTGGAATTGCTAGCATGATTTTAGGCCATCTAATTTATTTCAAAATATGCTACAGAGATATAATTTCTTCGTTGGTTGGTATCTCCTAGAGTACATCAATCTAGTAAATCAAGGAAGAAATCATATCAATCATGGATTCTTACTTTCTTTATGCCCCATGGCTTGTAGTATTTATACCCCTTGTATTGTTCATTGCAAGATACATAAAATATATGCAATACACCTATCTCTTCTTCTCTCTCTATATTTTTCCGACACATACTTTCCTATTAAGCTGCATTCTTAGTTGTGATACCATCTCTCTCTACTAGTAGGCTATGTTTGGGATGCAGGATAAGGGGACTGGATAGGATAAAATTATCCTATCTCATGTTTGGCATTGCCCAGGATTGGTATCAGGGTGGATTATGTGTCCGGCTGAGACTTCTAATCTGAGGGGAAGATGGATTAAACAATCCCACTTGGGATGTGAGATTATTTTATCTTGTGCTGGTGAGATTAATTAATCCTGTGCAACTTTTTATGTGACACATCAAATGCACCCTAGAGTTTTGCACTTTGCCTCTTAAAGGAAAAAAAACAACTTTTCTAGAATCTCCTAAACTATTGACATTCAAAATAGAAAAATATGGGAACCTTGTTGACAGAGGACATTGTTTCTTTATGCATCACTTTGTCCATTTGGCCAGAGGGGAATAGAAGGAGCTTCAATCTCTTAATTGTTCCTTCATTGAAATTCAACTAATCTCCCAAAGACAAGTAAAGCCAATCATCCTTTCCAGATTTTCCTTCAAATAGGAAATTTTGTTAAACGACATTCGAAAATTAAGGAACCACGACTCCACCAAGAAGAAACAGAAGCAGACACAGTGAAAAGGAAAATTAACAAAAATGAAGGATAAGTGCAAGAAAGAAACCAAGTAATGATAAAAGGCATTATTAGGGATTGTTTATAACATATTAAGACAAGTAGTATCTTGCATTATTTTGGGATTTTATTAATTTCGATCAGTAGATTGTTGTGTCATGGAAGGTCTTGATGAATACATGCATAGGTATCCTTTACTCCTATTCTGCTTTTCTTGTAACAAAAAATATGTCATCTCTTTTACCCACAGTACATTGTTGCTTGCTCCACCTTAAGCTTGTTTGGTTCGAGTTTTTGTTCGTTCCTAGAATCTAAAATGGTAATTTCACATGGAAAGTTTGAGCCTTGTCTACTTATGAAACCTCTTGACCTAAATGTAAGAGACTTCTAGTGTGAATTTACCAATTTAAGATTCTAGGAACGAACCAAAACTCGAGCCGAACAAACACTAAATGATATTAATTTATGTTGGTATAGACTATATTGATCTCTCCACGTCTCCCTTGAAGTTCGTAACTGTTTTTTCCACATTCATTAATTATCTTGATTATCTTAAAAAGATTATGACCTACTGGGAATGCATCTTTAAGTGACTAAAGACTTTATAACAGGCTTAGTTGTTTCAGCTCAAGTGCTTCTGGTTTTTTGTTTATTTATTTATAATCTCTTGCAGGTAAATGGTTGTAGTGGCAAAATGGGGAAGTCAGTTATAGAAGCAGCGATATCTGCAGGACTTCATGTGGTTCCTGTATCATTTGGCAGGCTTGATGATAGTAGGAAAACGGTGCAAGTGGGGGGAAAAGAGATTCAGCTGCATGGTCCCACAGAAAGAGAGAAAGTTCTATCAAATGTATTTGACGAATATCCCAATCTGATAGTGGTGGACTACACAGTCCCTTCTGCAGTGAATGGTAAACATTTATGGCTATTTGAAAAGAAAATAATTTAAAACTTAAACATGTGACTAATATACGTAGCTTATAGCGGGGGTGATTTATAAATTAATAGATGATATAGTGGCAAATACCATTTCGCTTTCACATGTTTTAATAATTTTTTAAAAGAATTCTTGTTAGTATGTGATAGGTTGTTTTTTTACTCAATGTATGTATAGGTTCATGTGCCATGAAAGTGGGTTTATTTGCTAAATTTTGTTTTTTTTTTTGAGCAAGTTATTTGCTAAAGTTAGCTCTGCACATTTTCACTTAGTCGGCAACTTCCTAAAATTTGGCTTGAGTGGGATGTTTCAATTATGTGATATAGGTCTTTAGTGTATGCAGTGGGTTAATGTCATGTTATGTGCTAGTGGTAGTTAACTAGGAGATATATCTTCTTCCTGATGACATTATGGCAGAGAATTGAGTAATATGATGTGTTTTTTATTTCTACTCTAAGGATACTCTTGTGGTTTGTTCAAATCCTTAGTGGAAAAATTCTTGTGGTTCGTTGCTTCCTGAGAGGAATAGTTTATTGATCAAAGATCAGAAAAAAGTGGGTCATTCTATCAGTATGTTGAGGAGCACGTAGGTTTACACTTATCAATTTTTTTTAATTCTTTTTAGTCTGGTTTTACTGAAGAATAAGTTGCCACTCTGATGAAGCTGTTATGATGTTTACTAGAGGTGGCAAAATTCGGGCTGGTTCTAACTGGTTTGTTAATGGTTTGAACTCAACCTAGTTACCCATTAAATGGGCCTAAATGTGTTGGGTTATAACGAGCTGCCGGCTGGCCTCTCCGTCTCGCTCAGTCACTCACACACACAAAAAAAAAAAAATATCCTGTGTTTGTGGAACTTTTAGAGATATAGACTGTGCAAACTTGTAGTGCATGGGTTTCATCTAGACTTGTCAATGGGTCGGTTCATGTCTTGTTTTATCATCTTTTGGGTGTTATCGGATCCAGCACTATCATCCAACCAAATCCAATTATTATAATCTGATCAGAGATAGGTGGAAAACTGAGAAGACTACCACATTCATCAATATCTTTTTATCAGTGTTTTTATCAACCATTTAACCTTGATCTGTATTAATTCTATTTTGATTGAGGATTCCAGACTTAATGTAGGCAAGGGATATCCCCACTAGTTAACACTTAACACATTGTTTCTTTCAGGATCAATATAAATACAATTGTTCTTTAGTGATTCCTTATTTCAGATTTTGTCCTATTCCCAGCATAAGTAATTCAATTATTATGCAGTGTCCTGGTAATTAAGAATTTCGAGTATTTTCTGAGCGAGTACGAATTTGACTGTAGGTCTAGAGTGTTGGCACAGACTGCTTTGTGTATATTAACCAATTTGTTCATAGTTCATGATGGATTATGTTGTTATTATCTCTCCATCTGTTATTTGGAATAATCTTGTTGAACCAGAAGTTTAATCTATTTCATATATCAATCGGTGATAATCAAGTCTCTTGATCAATGGGATGTCTGTATAATTGAATTTGGAAATATTCTGTTCTTGCTTCTTCATCACGCGTGTTGTCTTGTAAAGTTTCTTCAGTCGTTACATTTGTTCAACTGTGAACATTTTGCATAGTTGTGATTCATTGATTTGAAACGGCATCTTATAATTCCACCCTCAAAGCAAAACTGGGTTCTTAATACCCTCATGAACTTAAAAGAATGAGTGAATCATTATAATCTATTCCTACATGTTAAGCTAAAGGAGGAATTTTGGTACGTTAGTGAAATTACAAAATGCACTTTTTGCTTTTGAAATAAATGTAGTAGTGCCTAAAGTAGGATTTGAACCCATGACCAAAATGTGAAAAGCACATGTTAACAACACTCGACCAAGTGCTGTCATATGTGCTTATTGTGTTTTGAAATTTACATAATGTGCTGTCCTGGTAATTAAGAATTTCGAGTATTTTCTGAGCGAGTACGAATTTGACTGTAGGTCTAGAGTGTTGGCACAGACTGCTTTGTGTATATTAACCAATTTGTTCATAGTTCATGTTGAATTATGTTGTTATTATCTCTCCATCTGTTATTTGGAATAATCTTGTTGAACCAGAAGTTTAATCTATTTCATATATCAATCGGTGATAATCAAGTCTCTTGATCAATGGGATGTCTGTATAATTGAATTTGGAAATATTCTGTTCTTGCTTCTTCATCACGCGTGTTGTCTTGTAAAGTTTCTTCAGTCGTTACATTTGTTCAACTGTGAACATTTTGCATAGTTGTGATTCATTGATTTGAAACGGCATCTTATAATTCCACCCTCAAAAGCAAAACTGGGTTCTTAATACCCTCATGAACTTAAAAGAATGAGTGAATCATTATAATCTATTCCTACATGTTAAGTTAGAGGAGGAATTTTGGTATGTTAGTGAAATTACAAAATGGACTTTTTGCTTTTGAAATAAATGTAGTAGTGCCTAAAGTAGGATTTGAACCCATGACCAAAATGTGAAAAGCACATGTTAACAACACTCGACCAAGTGCTGTCATATGTGCTTATTGCGTTTTGAAATTTACATAATGTGGGGAATTCTCAGCTGTTACATTGCTAACCCATTGAGTGTGCCATGAATTCTAGGATCTATTGAAGAGATACATTTTCATTTTTTAATCTCTTGTTGTGTTAAATTCTATGCAGATAATGCTGAGTTATATAGCAAAATAGGAGTGCCTTTTGTAATGGGAACCACTGGTGGAGACAGGGAGCGGCTTTATAAGACTGTAGAGGACTCAAAGGTTTATGCCGTGATCTCCCCACAAATGGGGAAACAGGTCGTCAAACTCAGTGACTTGTCTTTGTTCAAAGATTTGTTAGTAATTTTGTGCTTTATATGGTTTGTAAAACTATACTTTTGACTGCTTTTGTTCAGGTTGTTGCATTTCTTGCAGCCATGGAAATTATGGCTGAGCAATTTCCTGGAGCCTTCTCTGGCTATTCACTGCAGGTACTTCTCTGTGTCCTCTCGAATTTAGTGAGTCAAGTTCTGATTATATGGGCTGTTCCGAAAATATAAATATAGCCATGATACCGTATTTAAATTTTTGTTTTTTGGAATAAAATAGACTTTAAGCACGATGAGGAGAGGGAGATATCAGCCACCACGCTCTCAACATCGAAAGCCAGAGCCACATTTTGTTAGATAAGAAAATATGTGTAAAAGGCTTCAAGTAGTCCACCACACAAATCTTGCGCATGAAGACATTCTTCAGTACTAAGCTCTGGCCATTGATCTCTTCTATACCCCCTCTACAGTTCTTGAAACACCCCTAACAGGGTTGTCTTGTAATATTAGGTATGGAGATTAGAATATGATGAGCGAAGTAAGTCCTGGAATCCATATATTCTAGTTTTGGTGTTCATATGCTTGAATGCCTAAAAGAGAACTTCAATAACTTTTACTGAAATTCTTATATAGCAACTTGAGCTGAAGATAGCCCAAATTCAATACATGATATTCAATGTTTTTTAGCTCCTAAGCAAGTGTATTGAAACAATTAAAAATATTGGTATTAAGGAAAAAACAGATTTGTCAATTGAACTTGTGTTTTTGCAAAAACAAGTGGAAACCCCTCTTTAATTTGATAAATCCTTAAAGAACTTCCAAAATTGATGGACCTACTGATTTTGTATGATCATTTCATGATAAAAACCATATTCGAACAAATATAAATAATAATATTTGGTTTTGTAGAAACTGTATCGTTCAATCATAAAGAACTTGACAGTCAACCACAAAACCCTAGAATTCCGTCCCAAATCCTAACAGCATATGAATTAGCTACTTATCGATTGATTAGTACATTTAATAATCACTATATAGCTATCGCTTTGATTAGTTTCTTACAAAAGTGTGTTGTTTCTGATAAAAAAAATCACTATGTAGCACATTATGAATAATAAATCCAAGATAAAACATGATGATCCTTGAATTAATGCTTAGATTGATAAAAAAACATTGCAAAATCTGATAAAATGCTCCTAATAAGATCCTCCAAAAAGCTATGTAATCTGAGTTTAATTTGCTAAAACCAGCGTTTAAGGTTGCTAGAATTTTTTATTTTTTTACAATCTTTATACATCAACCCATGGCGAAATGTTATCCTAAAATTGCGTTTTGATTGTAGAGATAGCCTTTTCACAAAAGTGCAAAACTGATCTGGGATGGAAAATAGGGGTGGGAATTAGACCTGGCAAATTGGCACCTGACTCGATAACCCGACACGAATCGACACGAAATTATAAGTTAATGGGTGGAACCTTAACGAATTCGGGTCACAAACGGGTTAACTCATTTGACACGAATTATTAACGAATCGTGTGCGGGTCTACTAGTCAAACCCGCTAAGACCCATTGAACCCGTTAAGTAACTGTAAATAAATTATATTATTAGGGGTACTATGGTGATTTCAAGGTTTCAACTCTAAAAAACTCCTAAATGAAAAACCTAGGTTTATCACATTATTTCTACCGCCTCCAACTCTCACTATTACTCTGATTCTCTCACCCTCAAAGCTTTCCAACAATCTCTCTCTCTTATGTCTTCATCATCCTCAGCATCATGTCTCCATCTTCCCTTAACACCATCACGACTCACAAGCTCACAACAGTGGTGTTGAAGCCCATGAAGATTTAATGGAAGATGAATGTGGAGAGACCAATATTTTTAGAAAGCAAGATCTTGAAGCTCATCGTCACGTTCAAAATCTTCATCTTCATCTTTTTCTAGTTTATACTTTTTATTGTTGCAATCTTTGAACTTTGTTGTTGGATTGGAAGTTAGGCAAAAAATTTGAACCGATAAAGATCAACAACAACAACAACAACAACAACAAGCCTTTATCCCACTAGGTGGGGTCGGCTACATGGATCAAACGACGCCATAGTGGTCTGTCGTGAATCATATCTCTAGTGAAACCATTCGCCTCTAAATCCTTCTTAATAGTTTCACCTATAGTTTTTCTAGGTCTTCCTCTGCCTCTAACAACTAGGCTTCCCTCCATATGATCAACTCTCCTAACCATGGCATCTGCAGTTCTCCTCCATACATGCCCAAACCATCTAAGTCGAGATTCAACCATCTTTTCTGTAATAGGTGCCACCCCAACTCCCTCTCTGATGGTAACATTCCTGATCTTATCTTTCCTAGTCTTGCCACTCATCCATCTCAACATTCTCATCTCAGCTACACTTAGTTTATTCTCGTGTTGGCTTTTGACCGCCCAACACTCAGTCTCATACAACATTGCTGGTCTAACCGCGGTACGATAGAATTTTCCTTTTAACTTGAGTGGTACCTTTTTATCACATAACACACCCGAAGCTTTCTTCCATTTCAACCATCCTGCTTGAATCCGGTGATTTACATCTCCCTCTATCTCCCCATCTTCTTGTATAATGGATCCAAGATACTTAAACCGAGTGACTTGTGGTATGACATTATCCCCAACTTTTACCTCTAAGTTAGTAGTGCTCCGCTTTTTATTGAACTTGCACTCCATGTATTCTGTCTTACTTCTGCTTAAACGAAAGCCATGCGCTTCTAAATTTTGTCTCCAAGTTTCCACCTTCCCATTTAGCTCTTCTCTGGACTCACCCACTAGGACAATATCATCTGCAAACAGCATACATCGCGGTGCTGGTTCTTGAATGTGTTCCGTGAGTACATCCAAGACCAAGGTAAACAGATAAGGGCTCAAAGCTGACCCTTGGTGTAGTCCTATAGTTATAGGAAAATCTTCTGTGGACCCACTATGTGTTCTCACACTAGTCATAGCTCCTTCATACATGTCCTTGATAACACGAATATAGGCAATCCTAACCCCTTTCTTCTCTAGGGCTTTCCACAAAATCTCTCTGGGTACCCTATCGTACGCCTTCTCCAAGTCAATGAAAACCATGTGTAGGTCCTTTTGATCCCTCCGATATTGCTCCATCAAACGCCGCAACAAGTAAATTGCTTCCATGGTCGACCTTCCGGGCATAAAACCAAATTGATTATCTAAAATGCTGGTTTCTTTTCTTAGTCTCCGCTCAATCACCCTTTCCCATAACTTCATAGTATGACTCATGAGTTTAATCCCCCTGTAATTGGCGCAATTTTGTATATCCCCTTTATTCTTATAAATCGGGATTAGGGTGCTTCTCCTCCATTCTTCCGGCATCTTCTTTGACCTCAATATCTTGTTGAAAAACCTTGTGAGCCAACCAATGCCTTTATCACCTAGACCCTTCCAAACCTCAATAGGTATACTATCTGGCCCAACTGCTTTACCACTATCCATTCGTATCAATGCTTCTTTCACTTCCTTTTCTTGAATTCTGCGATAAAAGGTGAAATTTTGGTCATCCTCTCGCATGTTCAGCTCATCTCCACATGCTAAAATCTCGTAACCTTCATTAAATAATTTGTGAAAATAGTTCTTCCATCTCTCTTGTATGTCTTGTTCTTTAACCAAGACATTACCTTCTTCGTCCTTAATGCATCTCACTTGATCCAAGTCTTTTGTCTTCCTTTCTCGACCTTTAGCAAGTCGGTAAATAGCTTTTTCCCCAGCTTTGGTGCCTAAAGATTGGTATAATCCATCAAAAGCTTTAGTCCTCGACTCACCGCCTTCTTAGTCTCTTTCTTTGCTTCTTTGTAAGATTCCCAATTTTCCGCATTCTTACATAGAGACCAAGCTTTAAAGCATTTCCTTTTTACCTTAACTTTATCTTGTACACTATCATCCCACCACCAAGATTCTTTATCCCTAGGTCCACACCCTCTTGATTCACCCAGCGTCTCTTTAGCTATCTTCCTGATCCCCTCGGCCGCCTTGTCCCACATATCATTTGCGCTTCCGTTTGCCTCCCAAAACCCTCCCTCCAGCACCTTGTGTTGAAAGATCCTTTGTTTTTCACCCTTCAAATGCCACCATCTAATCCTTGAAACCTTACCTTGGCCCCTTCTCTTCACTTTCCCCTTAACTCGTATATCCATCACCAGGACTCTATGTTGGGTAGTCAAGCTCTCTCCAGGTATGACTTTACAGTCCATACAACTCTTTCGATCTCCTTTCCTAAAGAGGAAGAAATCGATCTGCGAGCATGCTGCCCCACTCTTGTATGTGATGAGGTGCTCCTCCCGCTTCTTAAAACATGTATTGGCAACCATAAGATCATAAGCAGACGAGAAATCAAGGATAGATTTTCCCTCGGTATTTACCACCCCAATGCCATAACCTCCATGCACCCCCCTATAGTTTTCAGAAGAGCTCCCTACGTGCCCATTCAGATCCCCTCCTAGGAAAATCTTTTCTCTAAGTGGTATATCCTGGATCAAGCCTTCTAAGTCCTCCCAAAATTTTATCTTGAGGTGTTCTTCACACCCGACTTGAGGTGCATAAGCACTTATCACATTAAAAGTGTCCTGCTCCACTACGAATTTTAGGGCTAGGATCCTATCTCCTACCCTCTTTACATCTACAATGTCCTTCTTCCACCATTTGTCGACAATTATACCCACTCCATTTCTCGATTTAACCTTGCCAGTGTACCAAAGCTTAAAACCCGAAGTGTCTAATTCCTTCGCCTTAGCTCCAACCCACTTAGTTTCTTGAAGGCACATGAAATTGATCCTCCTCCTGATCATAGTGTCAACTATTTCCATCGATTTTCCTGTGAGTGTGCCTATATTCCAAGTCCCAAAACGAATCCTCCTATCATGAACTAGCTTCTTTACCCGCACCCGTTCACAAAGATGCGGGAACCCTTGCTTATTTTTCACTACACCCAGGCGGCGATGTAGCGGCCCTTGCTCATTTGTCACTGGACTCGGACGATCCAGCGCGTTGCTTCTGGGCAACGACCTAGCATTAACACTCTTATATCGTTTGTCCATGTCATAAAGATTCGACTAAGTTTAACGTTGGCTGCCGACTGCCTAACACAACCCTCCTCCTTTACCCGGGCTTGGGACCGGCAGCATTGAAGTAACACTGGCGGAGTTTGAACCGATAAAGATCAATTGTTAAAAAATTATCGGTTGAAACGAACCGTGTTCTTGTCACCCGTTAGTATAACGAATCATTTGCGAATACAAAAAATACACCCCTTAACCTTAACGAATCGTGTTTGGCTTATTTTTACTTTCACCCGTTATGACCCGACACGAACACGATTCGACACGACCCGTTGACAGGTCTAGTGGAAATTAATTCCACTTGAATCGTTCCATGTGTGGAACCGACTCCACTATGATAAATGTTCTCATTTTGCTTTCTTTTGCTGTTTTCTTCTGTTTTCGCTCCTATCTTCGCCCGGGGCCTTATCAACCTTCAATGCAATGATCCTCTGAACTTTTTCCTGAGTCTGTACTTCTGTAAAATGACCATAATGATCTTGCTTCGGCATTTGATGCTCAGCCTTTTTAAATAGAACTGTTTATGAAGTTTACCACTGCATGGAGTACTTCCTGAAACGCAGGGATTGTAGGATACTCATGGGTGGGATGTCCTAAACCTTCACAAATTCCATATGATTCCTCCACAACTTTTGCTCTTTATGTTTAGCCTTTTCCATTTCTCGACCTTTCTTTCTGGCTTGGATATTTTGACGTTGACTTTGATCACAGGCATTAGTATTGTGGGAACAATCATTACAATTGGTTATGTCCGCTTTTTCATTCTCTGCAAGCCAATCATTTTGAAGTACTCCTCGACGTTGAGTTCCTTTCCCTGTTCCTTTTGGGTAGGAACTTACTAGATTTCTACCCTGCAGATTTACAAAGAGCACGCCAATAAGGAGACAAGCACATAGATGGTCTCTTCTTCTGAAGCAAATCACAAGTTTTTGCTTCCTCCTAAAGACCAAACAAATGAAATTCAGTCTTTTGAAGAATACCAAACTTTCAAATCACATCTCGTTGATTATGCTCAGAAGAACGGGTAGATTCTAGAAGGGCATAAAGAAAGAATTAGAGCATAGAAGAAAAGAATCACCAAGTATGTTTCAACCAAACTTTGGAATCACTTCTATTGTTAGATCAAGGAAAAAATTTCAATGGACTCTACTACACAGATGAATTCAAGACCACTCAAGTTTCTTATAAACCCCAAATTTGAAGAAAAAGATGATCCCATATGACCAGTGAATCAATTGGAGTATTTGTGACATTAGGATAAATAAAAAAAAGATGACGGAAATATAGTTGAAGAGATGAATCCCCAACCCACACATCCTCCCAAAATTTAACTTTATTTCCTTTCCCAACTTGCACTCGAATGTTATTAAGGAAAGAATGCAATCCTTGTGATATACCTATAAATATATTTCCAAGGGTAAATGTACAAAGCTGTTTCCTCTTTAGAATCCCACCCATTTGCGTGGTTGCCATACTTCGAATAATGAAATGCCATAAAGATTCATCCTCCAATGGAAAATGCAAAAGCCATTTTCCTAGAAGGGCTCTATTTCTAACCAACAAATTGTCTATCCCCAACCCACCTTAGATTTAGGCTTTATAACTTCACTCCAATTCAGCAAATGATGTCTCTTATTTTCCCCACTACCCTCACTCAAAAAAGATCCTCATGATTTGCGAACTTAGTTGTGCCGCCTTCTTGGGAAGATTGAAGATCAATGTGTAGTAAATAGGAATGATATCTAGAACCAAAGAAATTAAAGTTACTCCCTGTCCCGTAGGCAATTACTTTTCCACACGTCTAGCCTTTTTGGTCCTTTTTCAATTGATGGTTCCCAAAATGCACGTGTAACAAGGATTCCCTCCTAGAGGAGACCTAAATAGCTCATGGGCCAATCACCAACTTCACAATCTATATCTCTCTCCCTAGAAACATCTTGGAATAAAGGATTGAAAACAATGTTTTGGTGCCCATAAAGATAATAACTCATGGAACCTGCTTCCACTTTGGTTTGATAATTGGTACATTCTCATCAGTTGATTAATTAATGTGGAGACAGAAGTATATACAATCCTAGGATTAAACTCTTCAAATGACCGCTGCATTGTTTCTTGTGATAATTTGTTTGCCCAAGAAATTGTTCAGATAAGTCTGAAGCTGAAGAACTTTGTGGGTCTGATGCTTGAGCTTCATGTTAACTAGCGACATGTTATTTTTGGATTGCATTGCCAAGCAGAAATTTTTTGGTTTGTAACTTGGCATGTGCCATGTTTAAAGCTTGCTGTTGGTTAAGGAGCAATGGTGGATTGAGAATTTTGAATTTTGGGGGGACAAAGCACAAGCATAATATATATATGTGTATATAGAAGTAATTTTCCATGTATATATATATTTTCCATGTATATATATACTTGAAATTTTCCATGTTTTTATATATATTTTCCATGTATATATATACTTGAATTTTTCCATGTATATATATATTTGTTTTTGTTTACATAAGTAATTGACAAAAAAACAAGCTTAAGTAAGCTAATTGAGGAAAACACGCAATTGTCACGGGTTGTTTTGACATAGAATATTTTTGACTTTTTTTATATGTTGTTTGTTTTTCTTTTTAAGAGAAAGGCCCACAAAAGTCCAAAAGGTTGTAAATTTTACAAATAATAATAAAAAAAAAAACCTAGAAGGGGCCCCATTAAGGTGTATCATGTCTAAACATGACAAGTTATACTATTACTACTCAAATTTTCAAAAACATAGCAGCCACTCCCCAACCCCAACAACAACACACATCCACCAAAGTCAGCAGATTCAAGGTTGCTATCTTAATGTTCTAGCAAAGCAATTCCAAATTTCCAATGCAATTGTATATCCTGTGGAATGCACATGCATAGATTTCTATACAAAATTACAAATAGTTTGTATTCTGCAAATAACAAATATAGTTTTCTTGATCATCATTTTTTTTCTGTTTTAAGGAACCAGATGCACTAAACAATGTGGTTTTGTGAAAAAATATGGTCATACACAAATTTTCATCATTTGGAAATTACCTGAACCTTTTAGCTCTGTTCATTTTCTTCGTGCTACTAACATTTCTTGCTTATGATCATTAAAGTGAAAAATAATACAAATATATATGTACGCGGTTTTTGATCTTCATGGATCCTAAATAGTAGTGTTGATTCAAACAGACAGTGAGGTTCAGTTGTAATAATACGAGATGTGTACATACTATTGGGAATTTGTTGATTGCACTTTCTGGACATGCATTTTTTCGTGCGTTCTGTATGTGCCATTTTCAAGGCACCTTCACCTGCTTCATTTGTTTTATGTTTCACTGTAACTCTAGGGTGCGGGCCTGCTTTTAAAGCCTGTACACATCTCAATTCCCTAGTTTAACATTATTTTGTTGTAATTTCCAGCGTGAGAAGGGAAATTTTGTAATTTCACAGACCTACCAAAACCATTTCCTCATAGCTCATGCTTTATATATAGTATAGACATGTATTCTCTTCTCTGGCTTCCCTAGTAAGAGGCACTTTCTACAAAGAAGCATTTATTGAGACGATGTTCTTATCCTTTTTTGTTGGACAATGATATTCCTTGCATAATCTCTTTTAAATCTTAATTAATAATGTGTGATCTTTTTACTAATTATTTATTTCTTTGAAACCCTAATTAGGTGATGGAATCTCATCAAGCTAGCAAGTTGGACACATCTGGAACTGCCAAGGCCGTCATCTCATGCTTTGAGAAATTGGGGGTTTCTTTTGATTTGGATGATGTATGTTTACAATTTTTCTTCTTCTTCATGCACAAAATATTACTGTCTTCATCTCAAATCAATAATCCCACTTTCCTCTTCGGGATGTTCCAAATTAATAATTCCATTTCCTTTCCGATATAAATATAGGAACATTTAAATTTTTGCACTCTAATCATCAGCATTATAATCTTTTGAACAACGAATTAGCTATGAAATACTCCCTTTTGCCTAAAATTGAGAGTCCCTCTTTCCTTTGTGGGATATCTGAAATTAAGAAGGGGGGGGGGGGGGGTGAGATAAAAAAGTAGTAAAATGATTGAAAACATTACTAAATTTATGAGATTTTGGAAAAGGAGAGGAGTGATTTTGTGAGATGTTCTAGCACTCTTTTTGGTTTTTTCCATGGAATCCAAATCTTTGGGTGATGGGTAAGAACACTTTTCCACCAACAATAAATAAAAATGGATAACATCTCACCAAATTCTCATCTCTTTTTCTAGCTTCTCATAAATTTAGTAATCGTTTTCCAATTTTTTATCAAACGGATCCTAAAAGTTCCGTTTCTAAAATCAATGCATCAGATGACATGATAGTTAAACAGGGATTTAGTTAGTTATAAGCCATTGATTAGACTAATGTGGTCAATGCTTCTTAAAAATTGGCTTTTGAATTGGAACTATTAAATTGAGATGGAATCACTACATAATTTTCTTCATATAGAACCGTAGAAGTTATTTCCATAAAATATTACTTCACATTTTTTTTTTATCAGATACAAAAAATAAGAGATCCACAGCTACAAGTTGAACTGGTGGGTGTCCCAGAGCAGTATGTATCTGGTCACGCATTCCATTTGTATAATCTCACATCCCCTGATGAAACGTAAATTTTCTGATCCTCTTCTACTTTTGTTTTGTTAATAGCGTCAATTTCTATAATTGTTATTGTTATTGTTGTTATTGTTATTAAAAACATAATAATTGTACAAACGCTTTGTTCAAACTCTTTATACAAACAACTGTACATACTAAGTAACTGTACAAACTTTTTACACGAACAGCTGAGTTACCAATCAAATAAATGGAAAAGCTGTATACACATTAAATGTGTGGCCCCACCTGTTCATTTGAGTGGTGCCATATCAGTTTGTACAAAAGTTGAGTAAGCCTAGCTTATCATCATCGTCGTCATTGTTATTTTGTTTTTGCAGTGTGTCTTTCGAGTTTCAGCATAATGTTTGTGGTAGATCAATCTATGCAGAGGGTACAATTGATGCTGCAATTTTCTTAGCGAAAAAGGTGAAAACATTTCACTCCCTTCATTGCAATATTTTAATAGTTTTCTTCTAGGTTGGGCCTTTTTTTTTCCTTGAAAACCCAAACCAAATACCATTAAACTGCCACTTCACTAGCAGCTGAGTTCAAAATCCAACCTGAGAATAAGGAGTCCCAGCTCTCCGAAGAAACTGACAACCAAGAATGTGCAGTAATATTGTGAGCAACTTTATTTCCCCCTCGTGGGACAAAAGAGAACATTGTAAAAATCAAGACTCAAGCAAGAATTTTCATTTATCAGAAAGATATTTTGGTTGTGCTTTGCCAAATAAAACACAGACCCTCTCCTCCCGCACAATGGTACCCGAAACCCACTCCACTCCTCGCCAATAAAAACTCAAAAATGTTAAAATGTGTCCAGCAAGAATGAAACACACTATGTCACTATTACTCTAAAAGTTCAGATAAAAGATCAAACAAAAAAAACCATGCGTTCGAAGATTTTGTCCTATTCTCCTTGGGCAGGTGATGTCAATATTCACACCACCGCAATGGAGATTAAGTCGAAACGAGACAATATCTTTGCAAACTCACCAAAAGAAGATTATAACTTTTCTGGGTAGCTTAAGGTTTCATACCTTTTTCCAAAATTTGCCCAGATTTGAAGAAGATGCACTTTCACATTGCTTAAGACTTCGGGCAACCCTATAGCCCTATACCCACTTCTGACAATATAAGGCCCGTATAGAATGGAGTAGGGCCTGCTTTTGCCTTCAAGCAACCACTATTGCAGAAATAACAACCCTTGAGGACTCGAAAGACAGGAAGACTGGGTTCACTGAGATACCCGTAGGCTCGCCTAGCTATGGCCACCCCTCAAACTTGCCAGATGATACCGCTCTTCTGATTAGCCCATTCAAACCCTGCCTTAGGTGTAACGACCTGGGTTCTCTCCCAAAATGGCTGATGTGGCATACGTCGGCCGTGTCAAACTCCCCCAATTAAGGCCTTAGCTTCCTCGTTAGGCTGGGGTCACAAATGATTTCAGCTTGTTGCCAGCAGCCACAAACGATTCCGGCTCATTGTCAGCTGCACAAACACAACTCACAACATACATGTGGGAGTGGGATATTGGGTCGTGACTCGTAACATTAGGCCTTTTGTCGGTCTATTGTTTGTATATCATATATATAGCCTGGTGGATAAATATGCTGTACAGGGAAAAGAAAATAATAAGGGATGAGATTTCTAAAGCTGTAGTGATAGGTAAAAAGAGAAGGAACAAAACTTTTTGTGCTGAAGATTATATTCCCTTTAGACAATAATTGCTTGTTTGTTTCTGGTTAGCGTGTTTCCTTGGAGTAAAAAAAATTGAAGTCGAAACTTAGCAAATGAAATTGTCATGCGGTGACTCGAAATTTAAACTCTTGGACGCGAATTATGATGAAATTACCAATTTATCATCTGCTTCATACAAAGAACAAAGACTTGAACTTGACAAGTACTAATGGTAGGCTCCGAAGATATATTTTGCTCTCTCTCTCTCTCTCTCTCTCTCTCTCTCTCGTGGGGAAATATATATTTTATCTGGCTTTTGAGAATGTTTTGTAAATGCAGGTTCAATCAAAAGCAGAAAAGCGGATCTATGACATGATCGATGTCTTGCGGGAGGGTAAGATGAGATGAGAACTGCATTAGGCTAGTTTTGTTTACATATTTATATGTATTAGCTTCCCAGAAAAGGAGAAAAGACCGATTTAGTTGAGAGGATACTGCAATTTTGGGTTCATATTTTGGTACTATATGTTTCATTCTTTGTTGTTTTTCTATGCTATAATAATCAATAATGAAGTTAGTAGGCTCAAGTTTCAAAGGCATTAAATACAGTCGATATTTGATCTTTTTAGTAGGGGTGGCAATTTTATAAACGACACGATAACATATCACGAAACAAAACAATATATTGGCACGATAAGTCTCGAGTTATATCGTGTAAATCGTTTCTTGTGTTTATGACATTTTTTTTTCCTATTCATGTTATGATGCATCTATTAAGATGAAAAAATTGTAATTGTTTCGGTCAAGTCGTGTCCTATTTATATGTGTTGTGTGTCATGGTCGTGTTTTCGTTTTTCTTGTAGTGTTACGAGGGGAAAAAAAAAATATATGTGTTGTGTGTCATGGTCGTGTTTTCGTTTTTCTTGTAGTGTTACGAGGGGAAAAAAAAAAAAAACCTGACCCTAGACACGAGTTGCCAACCTTTAGAAATACTAACCGTTTGTTGATCCTTTTATTTAACTCATGTTCTCTTGTTATTTTCTCATTAGTTTGTCGACCCGTGTTAAAAAAAATTATTACAAAATGATTTAACACAAATGAAAATAAATCAGTAAGGTCAATTATTGAAGGAAAATTTATCAGTTGAACTATACTTGAAGAGAAATGCGATTGAACATTAAAGAGTGGCCGATGAAGATAAAACTAATAGAGAGAGATAATATGTAAATTCATCCGTACTAAAATTAAGGATAGTTGATATCTTTCTTTACGCTAAAACTAATTTTGTAAGTTTATCCCACTAAAATTTGTTAAGAATATAATTGGAAAAATAAAATAAAATTAATTTGTCAAAAATATCCTCATCTTCTCACCTTAAAAATATAAGTCAAACCCCTAAATTTAACTCATCAAACCCTCTTGCCTTTCCCACTTTCAACTCTGTTCTCTCATCTCTGAAGGCTTATGTGCATCATGAGAAAGACAGGGCTGTAGCAATTTTTTTTTATTGCTAATGATGGATCAAAACCTTGGAAACTAAAGAAAACAAATGTAGCTTAACTACAAATATTATAGTTGATCTGATCCACCTTTCTCTACATATTTATATTTAGGTGTTGCATGAATTTTGTTTTCGTTTAAATATACATGATCCCATGTTAACATCATTGTTATAAACTGATGTGAATCATGACCGTATTTCTATCCGATATGACGAATCCGCGACCACGTTGGAATCACGTGAAGATGATGGAAATGGAACCTCGACCCAATCCCAAAAATGAGAATGAACTTTGGTATAGTCGAAGACAAACAATCAATTGATGGGTTAATTGATTGATAAGTCGAAGAACAACAAGAATATTATTCTGGCTGTTCAATGTGTTCTTAGAACACAAGAGGTGAAAAACACTCAAATTTGTATTAAAAACAAAGCTGCCTCAAACATTAGAGTTGCCTCCTTTAAATAGGAGGAGAATAAGAAAACCCTAATGAAACCCTAAACAATCCCTAAAAACGAAAATAACAAAACAAGCCCAATTTGAAGGCAACAAAAATAAGGAAAACTCTAAACAAGCCCAAAAACACTCTTAGCAGGCCCATCACTCTAAATACTAATTATACATAATCCTTGGGCTTTAAATGATGCAAATAAATAAAACAATAATAAAACGCCCTAATTATTCTACGTCTTCTTGGCTAAGCATTATTCTCCATTCTCGTTCTCATCTCCTTGAATACTTCTCCAAGTTCCAGCTTTATTCATCAACTCTTAGACCATGTTCATGAGTACTTCCTTGATCTTCTTGACCCTAGCTCGGGTGATTGGACCACTTGGAACCCGGATGGGATCTGCATAGTCTTCACTCCATGATCCAGCTCCTGTGCTATCCTCGGGCTCATCATTTCCCTCCTCTTGAAAATGAATTGTCCTCAATTCGTCACCTGTACTAAACGGATTTAGGTCAGCAACATTAAATGCAGCACTTACATTATACTTACCTGGTAGATCAAGTTTATATGCATTGTCATTGATCCTTTGCACAATTTGAAACGGTCCATCTCCTCTCGGTAAAAGCTTAGAACGCCTTTGAACTGAAAAGCATTCCTTTCTTAAGTGCAACCAAACCCAATCTCCTGTTTCGAATACCACCTTCTTCCTTCCTTTGTTGGCTTGTCGCACATACTGCTCAGTTCTTCTTTCAATGTTTTGCCTCGCCTTCTCATGAATATGTCTAACAAACTCAGCTTTTTTCCTGCCATCTAGGTTAGCATGCTAAACAGGTAATGGTAATAAATCCAAAGGAGCCACTGGATTAAAACCATACACAATCTCAAAAGGAGAAAACTTAGATGCAGAATGAACATATCAATTATATGCAAACTCAACATGAGGCAAACATTCTTCCCATTCTTTCAAGTTCTTCTTAATTATGACACGCAACGAAGTGGATAAAGTTATATTTACTACTTCCGTTTGGCCATCAGTTTGGGGGTGACATGTAGTAGAAAACAACAATAGTACCCAACTTTCCCCACAAAGTCTTCCAAAAGTAGCTTAAAAATTTTGCATCCCTATCAGAAACTATGGTTCTAGGCATGCCATGCAAACGCACAATTTCTTTGAAAAACAAATTAGCAATTCGTGGTGCATCATCAGTTTTATGACAGGCAATGAAATGAGCCATTTTAAAAAATCTATCAACCACCACAAAAACAGAATCATTCCCATGTTTAGTTCTAGGCAAACCCAACACAAAATCCATAGAAATATCAACCCAAGGGTCACTAGGAATGGGTAATGGAGTGTATAAACCATGGGGGTTTAACTTAGACTTTTCCTTCTTACAAGTAACACATCTCTCACATATTCTTTCAACATCTCTTTTCATGTGAGGCCAAAAGAAGTATTCTTGCAATACTCCTAAAGTCTTAGCTATACCAAAGTGTCCCATTAAACTCCCACCATACGCTTCTTTCCCAAGCAACTCGTGCAATGAACATTTAGGCACACAAAGTTTGTTTTCACGCATTAGAAATCCATCATGCCTAAAGTACTTATCAAATGTCAATTTTTCACATGCATTGAATATATCTCTAAAATCAGCATCATCACAATACAAATCCTTGATGTATTCAAACCCAAGCAATTTAGCATCTAAAGTAGCAATTAAAGCATACCCGCGTGATAAAGCATCCGCTACAACATTCTCTTTACCTTACTTGTACTTGATCACATATGAAAAAGTCTCTATGAACTCCACCCACTTGGTATGGCGCTTGTTTAACTTTTGCTGCCCCTTCAAGTGCTTCAATGATTCATGATCAGTGTGAATCACGAACTCCTTTGGCCAAAGATAGTGCTGCCATGTATCTAACGCTCTCACCAACGCATAAAGCTCCTTGTCATAGGTAGGGTAATTTAAGGTCGCCTTATCTAGCTTCTCACTAAAGTATGCTATTGCTCTTCCTTCCTACATAAGAACAACACCAATTTCATTTCCTGAAGCATCAATTTCAAAAGTCTTTGCAAAGTTAGGTAAAGATAACAAAGGGGCGTTACTTAGCTTGCTTTTTAGTAATTTGAATGCCTTCTCTTGCTCCTCTCCCCATTTGAATCCCACATTCTTTTTGTAGGTCGGAAAATACCCTAAAGGGGGGGGGGTGAATAGGGTTTTTAAAACTTAATGGGATTTTTAAAATCAAATTAAAAATGTTTGATGTCTATATCAATCAACCAAACAATAAATAAAGATAAATCTAATCACAAGATGCAAATACCACAAAGTAAAAGTTCAAGAGATAGAAAGATTAAACCAATCAAAGTCAAAAACTTTTTGTCCACACGGTTCGGCTTGATAGCCCCTACTCCGCGCTCGGTTAGTTCCCCGAGAAGTTCCACTAAAACCGATCTCCTTCCGGGTGAAGATCAAACCTCTACAAGTGTATCTTTCTCACACACTCTTACAAGTATTGAAATTCTCACAATACTCTCACAAGAATACTCTCTTGCTATCTTAAGAGATAAACCTCTCTTAATGTTTGAAAGAAAAGATTTGGTGACTAACACCAATGTACAATAGCTCTATAGTGTATAAAGATTACAACTTAAGCTCACACTAAGAGATATCAAATTTGATCAATAGAATATAGCTTGATATAAAGATGATTGATCAAAAGCAATGTTCTTGAATCTTGGAAAATGAATGTAGATGAAGAGAATAGTGTAAGAATGATTCAAGTAAGTTTAAATGAGTCTTAGAAGGTGTATATATAGTCTAAGACATCATATGGCCGTTTGGAGGGAGTTGGTAAAAGTTTGGTATAAGGCAATGGAGAACGGAGTTGACGCGAACCCGGATCGTCTTTTCTAGCCAGGTTAATGGATCCTCAACCCTTGATACAGATGTAGCAAGAACCTTGGAATACGTCGAAAGATGGAAGGCGAAAACCTCAACCCAACGCTTAAAGCAGCGTGAACCTCGGTATAGTCGAAGACGCCACAATCAATTGGTGGAGAATTGATTGATAAGTCAAGAACAATTGAATTAATCAATTCAACATGTTCAACATGTTCTTAGAGAACACAAAGAGAAAAATCTCAATTTAATTAATCATCATAACTTAATTTTTAATAAAACAATAATGTGCCTCCTTTAAATAGGAGAAACAAAACTAGAATCCTAATTCAAAAAGGAAACTAATTCCTACTTAGAAAAGGAAAATAACTTCTAGAATAATCCTAACACAATAAGGAAATTAATAATAAGACAATAAGGAAAATATTCAAAAAGGAAACTACTAATTCTAATTCCTAATTGAATAATGAGACTCAAAAAGCCCTATTAATTTAAAAACAATTTAAATTAATATCTTCTAGATTATTCCAATGGGACTCCTTGCCGTTTTAACCTCTTGAACTTCCACGCCCAGTCCTTAGGAACTCCATTAAATGTATGATTATCATTTAAGCTCCTTGCTTCAAGCATGTGAAATTCTATAAAATTCCATTTGAATTTCCATGCTCTATCCTTGTGATTCATCATGTGCGGATCATCATTTAGAATGCCACAAACCACCATGGTTGAATAGAAATTGAAGCTAGACCGGATCATATCAGGAGTGTACTGGAGTGTTTTGAAATTAGACTCACCTAATGACAGGTGAGTGAATTCACACACACTCACCCCATATCAGGTGAGTGTGTTGCAAGAGCCTCGCCTAATATAAGGCAATGGAGATTGGAGTGTACTGGAGTGTTTTAAAATTAGACTCACTTAATGATAGGTGAGTGAATTCACTCACACTCACCCCACATCAGGTGAGTGTGTTGCGAGTGACTTGCCTAATATAAGGCAATGGAGTGATGAGTGCATTGGAATGTTTTGCAAATCAGAAGAGAGGTGAGTTAATTCACACATTAATAAGAGATAATTGTTACTTTATTAATATAACAAAAGTTACATATAAGATGTTGAAACATTCAAT
Source organism: Lonicera japonica (assembly GCA_021464415.1). Taxonomy (NCBI): domain Eukaryota; kingdom Viridiplantae; phylum Streptophyta; class Magnoliopsida; order Dipsacales; family Caprifoliaceae; genus Lonicera; species Lonicera japonica. Next base: position 18,927,260 of record CM038468.1, read on the forward strand.
TCAACCTAACTTTACAAAATACTTATACGAGCTTTACATTTTCAATTAAAGCCAACTAAACAAAAAAATTAGATATATAACGGATATACATTTTCAGTTGTACCCATCTTCACAAAAAAACATAGGACTTACTATGCGACATGTACGCATAACAAAAAAGAACAAAAGTTTGAGTAATCATTAATCTTTGACTATGATTGGTGAGTCTTTTATTCTATGATCGGGTAGATATCCTTCTTTATAAAATTGAAGTCTATCGGCAAAAAGTTGCTCCCAAGCAGCTGCCCCAGGAGTTCGAAGTACATTCCACATGCTACCAACAATGGGGAGCGGGGCATTATCTTTCAAGGTAACGCTGACAAAGTGGTTACCGCAAATAAGTGCAATACAGATAACACGAACTTCATTACCCTCCAACTGTTGCATGGCACTCCTCCCCTCCATCGCATGCACTCTCATCTTCGACTTAACATTGTAAATTGTGTTCATTGTGGACAAACTCTCTTTATTACGAGCTTTGAGCCCACAAAGAACATCTTTCGGTTTCACCCCAGCAATGTTCATCTCAGTAACAAATTTCTTCTCCTTTTTCGTCAATCTTCCCGCAAACGGATGCCCAATAAGGTATTCGGTAACTCATGATTATGAATTCCACAAATTATTTTTAATTTTCATTTATCCGCGCCGATACTCAAACCACGTAGTACAAATGGACAATTACACTTCTTCGTAGCACTATCTCTTTTTCTAGGTACATATTTTTGTGGTCGGTTATCACGAGGTACCCCTCCTCTTTCACAACCCAAAACTACCCGTGGCCTCCTTCTACTAGTACCTTGGTCAGATTTTCGGGTAACTACTATAGTTTTAACCTTTCTTCCTTTTCGTTGAGCCCAGTCAACTAAACTTTTTCGGGAATTAAATACCTACAAAATAAATTCAACAAATATTAATTGCTATTATGTTATAATTAAATAGTTACTACATGGTACTAAAGTATTATGTACTTACTTCGTGTGTTGTAAAAATGTTGCTCACGTCAATTGCTTTCCCTGGATTATAATAATCATTACTAGCATTTCCTTCATTAGCATGCTTAACAATTTCGTCTTCACCATCATACTTAAGATCAACGCAATTTCTTTGAGAAAGAGACTTTTCTACTATATGATATTCTTCAACATCACCAAGCTTATAATTAACATCCTTTGGACTCTCTTCTTTAACAATATGCTCGGTACGTTTGATAATATAAGCCGGTTTAGGGGTTGGTTGTAATTGCATTTTCGTGAAATCAAAATTTTCAAACGTTGATATATCTCCTCAAATGCTAGATTGATGTGATAAATCCTGAAATTATATGCAAAGTTAGTTTTGGCTCAATTTACTTTGGGAGAATTGAATGTATTTGTACACACTCGCTTATCTTGAGGTGAATGTGTTTTTAAACACTCGCTTATCTTAAAGTGAATGTATTTATACACACTTGCTTATCTTGAGGTGATTGTATTTGTACACACATATTACTTGGGTTCCATCATTTGCCTGGAGTGTTTTTCAAACTAGGCTCACCTAATAACAGGTGATTGCATTCACAAGTACTCATCTCACATGGGGTGAGTATGATGTTAATCACTCGCATAACATAAAGTAAGGGAGTGCTGATTGTATTAGAGTATTTTTCAAATTAGGCTTGCCTCACCTAATGATAGGTGAGTGTATTTGTACACACTCGCCTTATTTTAGGAGAGTTTTAACTATATTACTCTCTTTATATAAAGCGAGTCAAGCCTGGACAGAACCACCCATTTTATACTCTGTTTTAGGGATTACATCTTTGTTTCAATTTGAATGTTGAAGAATGATGTATGAAAGCTAATAAACACATTAATACACTAATAATAACAATTATAATATCTCTTTAACTTCATTTTGGAATGGAATTTCACCACGAACTTTTTCTTTAACTTCTTCTTTATCCACCATCTAATAAACAATGCTTCTTATTTATTATAATTCAAGCTTTGAACTTCCCACCAATAATATTTGTGCTTCAATTTAGTTGTGATTTCTTGATTTTGATAGCTCAAATGATGAAAAAGTGAATTTATTCTCTCTCAATCTTTTTACTTGAAGCAAGTAATGTGATTGTGAATGGGAAAAAAATGAGAGATATAGGTTTAATTATTTAGGTTAATGTTTGATTAGTTTATTAAAAAGTGAATAAATAGATAGGTTAATGTTTTAAGCATTGGGTAAATAAGTTAAGTAATGGTTAAGTGAGAGGGTGTTTGTGACAAAAAGGTGGGGTGTTGAAAAATGAGTTTTATCAAATTAGAGATGGTGGTGTTTGTGACAAAATTGAGGGGTGTAAATAATAGCACCCTAAAAAAAATCTAATAAAAATTATAAATTATGCATGAATTTCAATCATCAATCACATTCAAACACATAATTAACTAACAATATATAAGCATTAATGAGCATTAATTGAAATAAAATAGAATGAAAAGAAAAACTTACAGTTACGCAGTTATTGAAGAACTGTAATGGGACTCGCTCAACTCAAATTGAAATAGAATTATACGTTATTTCTTCTTCAATACAAGCCATAAACCAAATGAAAATATCTCTTTCTAGTTATGCATGGAAATTGGGAATTATTGAAGAACAAGAATGACGATTGTTCTTCTCTACTCAAAGAAAATAGAATGACGGCTGTTCTTCCCTACTCAAAGAAAATAGAATGAAAGAAAATAAAAAAATGACGACTGTCCTTCCCAAAATTAACCTAAAACCTAAAATATCATCGACATTAATTTTTTTTTCAAAATTCAAAAATTAAACTAATTAATAAAATAAAACAAATAATAATAAAGATAATAATTCAAAAGCTATTTTTAGGTCAGCTTAAAAATAATAATTAAAACTTGTTGGCCGCGGGATTCGAACACTGGACTAAGCATGAGTAGAGAGCTGGTCACTTGCCATCTAGGCTAAGGACCCCATTCAATAAATATCTGCAACATAAATATAGGTATTCTTTCGCGCTCAAACTCAATCCACTGGTGCACTGATTGTATTTCTACCATAACTTTGTACTCCGAACTTTGATTGATGTAAGGTTTTCGCCTATGCGTAGATAACTCAGAGATCTACAACTTCTATTTCTGGAGTTTTCTTCAAATTCTACACGGATAAATACCAGAATTGGCTAGAACATCAGCATTGCATGCGGTGAATCTCTTCTTCATTCAAAAATTTCTCAGTTTGATTCAAATGACTCTTCTTTGCTTGGGACTGCTCTATTGGCTTCTCTTAGTCTCTTCCATCAACTTCCTTCATGCTTGAGCTTGGAATTTACTTTCGGTTCACTTCTTGAACTCAATTCAGCTCCGAATTTGACCGGTAATGACTAACTTTGGGGAAATTTGCTTTTAGATTCGTTCTTGTTCACTTTTAACTTGTAAAAAGGTTATAATGCACTAGAAACAAACATACTATCCTATTTCATGATTAAAGCTCAATTCTTAACAATTTAGGATAATTAAAATCAAATTCAAGCATATTAAGCCACCTAAATACATATAAAAATGCAATATTTTGGCTTAATCAATATTCTTGTACACATATATGTTGTTGAGCACGCTAGTCGTGATAGCATGGCTAGTTACAGGACTACGGTTACTGAGTGAAAGTTCTTAAACCGTGCACGGGTTTTAATAGGTTACTTCACCTGGTGGTTAAAATCCTACGAAAAAGATCCCACTTGATGTAACTTGCCTTTTTATATAACTATGTGTTCTGGGTTTGAGAAGTTTTCCTGGCAGCGGAGTAATTTCATATGGCTTTCTTAATAGGAATGTGAGACTCAGGAAGTAGTAGCACTACTAATGGACACTTACCTTATGATGTGTGGTTTCTTAGTGAAGTTATATCCTAGTGTTGAATTTGGCTTGCATGGGTGTTCTTCTTGTTAACTGTAGTCCCTAGAAAAATGTTTTACGTGGGTTTAACTCCAAATGACTTATTTGAGAGAACCAAGTCTCTGAGTGATTCCCTCACTAGGAGGAGACATGAATAGTTTAGAGCTTTAGATCCTTCGGGGACCGTTACTTTGGCATTGTACTGGAGATATGATACGATGATCAATGTGATGCTATTATTATAATTATGATTGTTGTTATTACTATTGTATCATATCTTGTGTTGTTATAAATGTTGCCTCGGTTATCATTGTGAAAATTTATGTATGAACACACATAAATATAATTGGACTAGTTAGCCGGATCATAATGAACATAAGAGATTAATAATTAAAGTGGTAGTCACATTCATGAGAATGGATAGGTCTTCGTATATCTTAACATAATGCTTAGGATGAGATAATCATTGACCTTAGATGTAGTATATAGTCGAGTGCATATGTAATAATTGGTGAGTTCCTTAGTGGCAATGCCTTTTTAGTTACCCAAGTATGGAATTCATAATGAACTATAGACGAAGTGAAAATTATAAATATTGGGCTTAGAGTTATCGACTTCCGTTAGATATATACATATGAGTTAGCAGTGAGATAGTATCGGTGTAGACTATATAATGTTGATTCACATATTAGGAACGGACTCCACCTTAGCTTGACAAACCATAAAAAGCTAGTTACCAGTAAGAGGTGATGTCAGATCATTGACCCCTAGAGGTACGTGGAATCATATAGCTTCATATTTATGGAACGTGAAGGTGAAAATGACTAATGGAGTAAATAGCTTCCGGTGTCTAGGATGGAAATCCTAGTAGGGTTCGGCATGCACGTGTGTGGATTGCATTACACTATTTTCCTAATGTTGTACTATACTACGTTACTTACTGATGCGGACAAGGCTAGGACATAATCAAGCATGTTGATTAAAGCGTACGTAGGCCCAAATCAAGTTGTCATGGGTCCGATTATAAGAGCTCGTGCAAGAAAATTCAAAGAAGATCGTATTTTAATTACTTTTAAATTATAGGACTTGTTTATTATTTTATTATTCAATTAGGATTAGGAATATTTTCCTTGTTCAATTAGAATTGTTTTAGGAATATTTCCTTAGTCAAATAAGATATTCAATTAGGAATATTTAGTCAATTAGGATTGTTTTACTTTCCTTATTGTATTAAGATTAATAATTCTTTTCTACACCCTATTTAAAGGGGATGATTGTATTGTTTTAATTAGAGAGCTATGAATTAATAAAATTGCAAGAGTTTTTCTCCTTTGTTCTTTTAGAACATGTTGAACAAATCCGATTTGTCCGTAATGTTCATTCGACTTATCAATTCATTCACCATCATCAATTGTGGCGTCATTCGCGTATACCATGGTTCGCATCTTTCTATAGGTGTTGGGTTGCGTTGTCCATTAATCCATCTATCCTTATATACCAAGGTTCTTGCTTCCTTATAATCAACGGGTCGCGGTGCCATTCAAATCTAATTGTCGAAACGATCCAAGTTTATTAATTGGCTACGGTTTTCGTATGTATCTGTGTCGGGGTTCGCACAACCAATTTGTTGTGTTTGCGGGTTTTGTGCGATATCATCGTGGGTCGTATCACTTACTACCTATAAAAATTGCTCGTGCCTTCGATTGCTAGTTGTATTCTCTTATGCAAATTTATATAGTTTCCATTGAGCCCAGATTTGGCTCATTCCATTTTTCTCTCGTTCTTGTAGGTTAGATTCGTATGTGGGGCGTGGTATATACCTCTAGAAGCCTCTGATGTCTATTACAATTTTGCAGTCTTTTACAAGAAGGAATAAGACTGTATAATTGTTTTGCGCTCTCGTGTATTATGTATTTATAATAACTCTTTGTTTAAAAACCGAACTTTGGCTTTAATGTAGAAACAATGTTTAAAATGAACTTGTATAAAATGTTTTATATGTGGAGTGGTTTTGTTATATGTTTGGATGTGTATTTGATCCATGGCGAAAATGGTTTTAATTCTCACATGATGGATTATTGATTACACGAAGTCCAAATGCAGTTTTAAAACATGATAAATTTTGAAAATATTTTAATTTCCTGCAACATTTCACTTACCATCAGTGTACAGCACTTAGGGGTGTTATCGATTTCGGTCGGGGTAAAAACTAGGGTACCCCAAACCCTCCCCAAACTTTATAGTTCGATTTCGGTTCGGTTCGGTTTTCGTACCTATGAAACCCAAAACCTCCCCAAATTATTTGGTTTAGGTCCGGTTCGATCCCATTCAATTTTTTTTCGTATTGTTAAAACTTTAGTTCAAAATTACAATAAAAATATAAATTCATTCAAAAGGCGCTACAAAAAAATTATATAATGTATTTATTTTAATAATTAGCTTTAAGTAATTATTTATAAATATAAATAATCCATAGGGTTGGGTCATTTATATAATGTAAATGTTGTAAGAAAGTTTTCTTCTTTTTTTTCAACATATTATAAGACAACTTAAGTAATTACATTAAGTTAGCAATTTTTTTTTTAAGATTCGGTTTTATCGGTCCAATTCGGGGACCCCGAATCCCCAACCCATACAGACCCAAATCAATCGGTTTCGGTTTTGGTTTTTGATTTCGATTTCGATTTTTTTTCGGTTCAAGAAATTTCGGATCGCAACGGATCGGTTCGTTCGTTCGGTTTTCGGATTTCTAACAACACGCCTAACAGCACTGTGATTAACTAAGTCCAGGAGGTCTAAACCTTTTAACTAAAATCTTAGTGTCACAGTCAGGCCCTAAGGCTTTTAACGGGTGCATTAGGTTAAGAGCGATAGATACCTTTTCCGCTATAAAAGACTGAGTCAAATGGTTATTCATGCTCTTTAAATACACGGGTCAATAGCTTCAAGAACATCATTTTAGGGTTGAGCCTAAAGATTATAGGACGTGAGCAGGCTTTAATAAAAGTTAATAGCACAGACAGTTATCACTTTATCTCTTTCATGTACCGTTCCTTCATCATTATGAATCTACGAAATATTGTTGCGCCACTTTACTTGAGAGGCCTTCATATGAAAAAAAAAACTTGTATTTTTATCCTCTACTTTAAGCCACGCCATTCTCGATCTTTGTTTCCAAATCAATTCTTGTCTCTCTAGCAGCCCATCAATTAAATTTTCAAGCTAAATTTCTTTGTTTCGTCGATTCGAATTGTTGTTTCTAATCGCACGGAGTATGATTTGGCAGCTGTTAATTTCTTACGATCAGCACCAAACCTTCTCTTACTCCATGTATTTAAATTAATTAAACAAGAGTTCAATCTGACATTAATATCCATTTCTTGGCACCAAATATCCCTGTAGTTTCTAACTATATTCTCCGCTCCTTGCTATTTTTCCTAAAAAGCCTCGAACATGACTACACTGTTTTTACAACCCATCACATCTCCATTACATTGAAATGAAGCTCTACGAGAGAAGTCATCAGAAACATGGTGATTGAGCAACTATACCTTCGCATCCAGGAAATTGTGGAGTGACGTACCAAGAAATTGGTATATTGGTCTAGTATTTGATATTTTAGAGATCATATATTATAACTAATATTTTTATTTTTATTGCTTCTCAAGTGTTGGAAAAGAATTTGAGAATATTGAGAAAAATAGAGAAATTAAAGTAAATGAAGACACCTAAAATGGTTCAATACTTTTCGATGAGTAACTTTTTACTTGAAACTCCAAATCATGTGATTCTTGAGCCTAATTTGAAGAGAATTTTGAGAACTACAACTTTACAGTTCAACATTTTTCTAAATTTAGCCATTTGGAAGTTTGAAATTGTGACGTAAAATACAACAATAAAAAATAGCGAAAATTCAAAGTGCACTCAAGTGGGCCCAATCTAAATCTAGCTAGCCAAGCCCATTTGCAAGTGTATAAAACTGGTTATGTCCAAGCCCATTTGTGAAGAAAAGAAAAGGTCCAATGGAATTATTTAATTGGTGGGCCTTGTCTTATCAAATCAAAAGCCCATTAAGCCAAGTGTATACCTAATTATATAAGGAGAGCATACAAACATGTTATGAAGATTTTATTTTATAAAATCAAAAGCCCATTAATGCTTTAATGTCAAATACAATTCTTTCTATTAAGTGCGTATTTTATTTGACAAAAATAATGTTGGGATCTTATTATTTTGTTTTTTGACTCACCTTATGATTTGTTAAAAGAAGATAGATGATATGTTTTGATAGATATAGTGAATGTTTTGATTTTAATTGGATTTTATAAATTAATTAAACTTGAATGATTTTATTTTTCGCAAATAATAGAGTCGAAAGACCAAATTATTGCGAAACAAGAGCAGAGTTTATGTGTATGAATGCTTAGGAATATTATATTAAATATATGACTCTGAAACTTTAGTCAATTAGTTAATTAATTTTATTATCTTGCTTAATATTGTTTAATTTAGTTACATTATTTTGATTTACTTGCTTTACTTTGTTTTATTTTATTTACTTTATTTTATTTGTTTGACTACCATAAATTTTTATAACTAGATTAGGAGTTTAGTAAAAATTTAATAAGATAATTATAAAATATACTGTTTGAGTCCTTGTAGACCTCGCTTACACGCTATACCATAAATTGATTCGTGCGCTTGCGAGTATTAAAATTTATCACAACAAGTTTTTGGTGCCGTTGCTCGGGATTATAATTTAATCTTCTTAATTAAGTAATTACATTCCTTTTACTAGTTTCCTTCTTAAAAAAAAGAAAAAGAAAGAATAATCTGATTTATTTATATTTATATCTAAAAAAAGGTTAATTTATTTATTTAGGGGTAATTAAAGGATCTAGGCAAAACAATATATACTGAGTCGAGTAGAATATTATTTATAAGGCATTATGTCTTAGTTGGTAAGGAGTTAGTTGTCCTAAAAAGAGGTCATAGGTTCAAAATTTAACGATAGCAAGTTACTTAATTTTTTTTATATTATTATTAAAATTTAAAAAAAAAGAAGAAGAAAGAATTGTTTAGTTCATGAACATTTGTTAGAAACGAGGAAGAGTGAGACTTAATAGGATATAAAATTTAGAGATTAATCCGTTTTTGAAGAAGAATTAAAGATGCCGGAACGTGAAGATAATAGGACTTTAAAAGAACTTTTTCCTCCATATCTACTAATCCTCCCTCGTGCATTATTTTATCAACCATAATGTCGCTTATTTTGAACTAAAACCGCAAGTAATCTAATTACTCCCTACTTTTAATGGCCTAGATTTGGAAGATCCATATCTTCATATAAAAGATTTTTTAGAAATATGCACTACTTTTAAATTTCAAGATTTTTTTAATGAATCCGTTAGATTTCGTTTATTCCCATTTTCTCTAAGAAATAAAGCTAAAAGCTTGGCAAAATTCTTTATCTTCAAGATCTATCACAACATGGGAGGAAGTAGTGGGTAAATTTTTCGCAATTTTTTTCTTTGGCTAAAACTAATGAACTTAGGATAAAAATAACTGATTTTTGCCAAGAAAATGAGGAAAATTTCTTCGAAGTGTGGGAAAATTTTAAAGATACACTACTTAGATGTCCACATGATGGTTTTGAAACTTGGAGACTAATTTAATATTTTTATAATGGCCTCTCACAAACTAATCGAAATATGATAGAATCAATGAATATGAGTAGTTTTTTTAGGTCTAAATGAAGATAAAGCTTGTCAATTATTAGAGAATTTATTTGAAAGTTCTCAATAGTGAAACCTTTTTAAGAGGGGAACATAATCTTAACCTAAAAAAGGGAAAATTTATAAAATTCATGAAGACGTAGAAACTAAAAGATAATTGGATAGTCTAAATAAAAAAGTAGAAGCCTTAATGATGAAATTGTCTAATAACCCAGTCAACCTTGTCCAAAATGAAGTATATATATATATTCTATTTGTGCTCGCCTTATGCATGACATCCCCTCAAGTCCATTTATATTAGGGTACACCGTAGATAATCCAGAACAAGTAAATGCCATGAATGAATATAAGCAAAATCGTAACCTTTATTCAGACATTTATAATCCCGAATGGAGAAATTATCCTAATTTTTCATGATCCCAAAATCAACCAATTAATAATATGGGAAATCATAATAATACCCTTCATCAAAACTCACCAGGTTTTAGACCACAAACCAATCCTTTTCCTCCACAACAATCTTTTGTTACCCAACAACAACTTTTCACATTATAAGACACTATTAAGACTTTTGCATAAGAGGTTAGGAATACTACTTTAATGAACACCCAAGCAACACGTTTAGAAAATCAGATTGGTCAGTTAGCTAACTAGTTAGTTGAGCAAGAGAAAGGTAAATTTCCTAACCAACTTGTCCCTAACCCTAGAGGTGCCACTAATAATAATGTTAATCAAATTCAAAATCCACCTTTTGAACATAATCAAGGCAAGTTAATGCAATCACTACTCTTAGATCAGGGCGCGAGATTAATAATCAAGTTAGAATGCCAATAACTGATGAAGAAGAAGTGGAGGAAAAAAAGGAGGAAAGTATTCCTGAAGAGTCAAACACTTTTGTGGAAAATTCTAATCCTACCATTAAAACTAATGAATCAAAAGAAGTTGATGTTAGAAAATTTGTGCCTAAACCTCCATGTCCTCAAAGAGTGAAAGACAATAGGAAAGAAACTCAGTTTGAAGAAATTCAGGAAGTATTTAAAGAAATACATATTAATATACCATTCCTAGATGCAATTAAGCAAGCCCCTTCATACACTAAGTTTCTTAAAGATTTAGGTGGTGTTTGGATAATGTTTCTAGACAAGTTTTTAAAAATTTGGTGTTTGATTGAATGTTTTGAGTTAGAATTTTTATGTTGAAAAGTGAATTTGGTTTTGTTTGACTTTTTTTCAACCAATGAAAAAAACGCATAAAATTTCAAAAAATAGTCACAATGGATCTTATTTTATAGATCTCGATGAGTAGGTTTCAAATATATATTTTTTTATTATTTTTTGATTTTTGGATTTAAAGTTATGGCGTTTTAAAAAAAATTTAGAGAGAGAAAGTGTAGTGAAATAAATTTTGGGAAGTGTGAAAGTAGAGTTGATTTTAAATTGTGTTTTGAGAAAAAATTTTAAAATCTTGTTCAGAAATAGCAACCAAACACAACCTAACATGTGAGAATTTGAGCCAATATTCTTATTTGAGAGTTATATATCAACTCTAATTTTTGAAAATCGTAATTTGTTGTAAAAGTCTTGTTATTCATTGCTTTGATTGAACAATAGAAAGTTACATCCATGAAATGCAACATTTTAAAGATTCTTGATATTACTTGAACCAAAGAGCTATATACCATTGGATGTGATTTAGGCCTTCTTTGCTAGCCTATATATGCGTCTCATCCTACCTTTACATATATAACTCTTGTCACCCATGTGAGCCTTTTATATAGCCTTTCTTTGTTAACCCGATATCTTTACCCTACTCCAAATAGAAGTTTAAACCATATTTATAACCTACCCTTATCTAAGAGAAGGTTGAGATTATTTATTTTATGTATGGTTAATAGTGAAAAGTGAGTTTGGGAAAAAAAGTGAAAGCAAAAAGTAAGAAAAAAAAGTGATGAAATCTCCTTCAAATATCAATGAAAAAAAAAAGATGTATGTAAAAAGGGAGATACAAAAAAATAGAGGAAAAAATGTGTGAAAAAAAAAGAGATGTGAAAAGAAAGAAAAAAGATGAGAAAAAAGAAATAAAAAACAAAAGAAAAAAGCTTAAATGAAGTTAAAGTTAACCCCAAAAGTGTCAATTTTATATCTCATGTGTTTCTTAGATCTTTGAACTCTGATATAGCTTTCATTTGATAGCCCTTACCCTAAGCCATATGTTACAATCCAAAAGAGTGTTCATGATAATTTGGAATATGGTTTAGAGGTGAGAGTGGTGAGAGGGGGACCCATTTATGCATTTTGTTTTTCTAGTAAGATATATCCGTTCATGAGAATAATATTCTTCCATTTATAGCATTTTTCATACATACATGCGAAAGGCTTTTGAATTTGAATATATTTACTCTTGATTGCCCACATGTAATGAGTGCCATTAATACATCATATTATCGAGTGTTTCATTTGTTGAGTGTATACCTAGTGAGAAGTTGAGTCAAAGCATAGTTTGAATGGAATTTAAAAGTTTTGCGTTCTTTGATATTAATGATATTATGTTATTATCAATTCACACACAAGCGATGGGGATTGGTTAAAATAAAATAGTTTCTTAATTTTTCTAATTATAGAAGGAGAGCATACACACATTATAAAGAGGTTGGAAAGCACATATTTTCGGCACAGTACAATGCGTCGAGCGGCCATCTTCTTCTTTTCAATATTTTTTTTTGTTTCTTTTATTTCTTTTTGCTTTATTTTGAAGACTCGAAGATTGATGGTTTATTTTTATTTATTTAATTTAATTACATGCCAAGTAAGTTTTCTTCCAATTTTATTTATTATTTAATTTATTCAATGCTAGCGTAGATTCGTGGTAAGGCTAGGATGAGTATATTTAATTGATTCCATTGCACGTGTTCATGCTGATTGACTCTACCAATTTAATGTTAAATACAATTCTTCCTATTGAATACATATTTTAATTGATAAAAGTAATGTTAGATTCTCATTATTTTTTGTTGGATTTACCTTATGATTTATTAAGAGGAATATAGGGTCTGTTTGGACGGATATAGAGAGTGTTTTGACTTTATATATTAGTTTGGTTGTGGAATAATTATAATTTAATTTTATAAATTAATTAAACTTGAATGATTTTATTTTCCGTAAGAAATAGAGTCGAGAGACCAAATTGTTACAAGACAAGAGTAGAGTTGAAGTGTATGAATGCTTAGGAATGTGATATTAAATATATGACTCCGAAACCCTAGTCAATTAATTCATTAATTTTATTATCTTGCTTGATATTATTTAATTTAGTTCCATTACTTTAGTTTACTTACTTTACTTTGTTTTATTTAATCTACTTTATTTTATTTGTTTGAGTCCCATAAACTTTTATAACTAGATTAGGAGTTTAGTGGAAAATTAACTAGATAATTATAAAATATACTATTTGAGTCCTTGTGGGATCGACCTCGCTTATACGCTACACTACAAATTGATTCGTGCATTTGCGAGTGTTAACATTTCTCACAACATGGAGCCAGTCTTGTGAGGCTAGAGCTCTATCTAACTTTACCCTACCCAAGTGAAGAAGTTGTTAAATGCATGAATTTCGGAAAAACCAAAATATTAATAACTAGACTAAAAACTCGGATTTATCCCAGTGGTCAAGCCAAACTCCCCAATTTCTCTGCCTGAGAACACAATTTATTGAAGGTCCCGTAACACTCTTTTGCTTGATTTGATCTTTTTTATTTGATCTTACAAGTGTCATTTTGTGTTCTACAATGCATGTTGACTAGAAAGCCGCAAAATTTGATTGAATAGTGTACATGTAATACCTCGTTCATTAATCTCGTGGTAATCATATTTCTTAATCGAGCTTAAGGCTAATTCTAGCTTGGAGTGGTCATTTATGATTTTGGATGCATTATGATGATTCGAACACATCTCACAAGTCAAGTTAACAGTATTACACATGAGTGTAGGCTAGATATGCACCTTAGGTAGCTGTAGCCAAGTTTGGTGCGTTAGCAGTAAGAATTGAAATTTTTGGGGTTCAAAATCCTTTTGTTCGGTTCGGAACCATAATCGTTGTGTCGTAGACTATTCCTTTTTCGCATAGACCTTCTTCTATCCCTTTTGTATGTCCCAATACCTTGCCAAAGCATTGGATGGAGTTCGGAAGACCTACCGTAAATCTTATCTTATCATAAGTTCTTTAGAACTCCGACATAGCAGTGGTATTTTGGTCATAACTTCTTCATCCAATGTCCGAATGAATCCTTGTTCGTGCCATTGAAAATGTAATTCAATTATCTACAATTTCATATTTTGGTCGAGTCCAAATTCTTGCATCTTTAAGGTCAACGCAACAGTTGAATTCACAGTTGGCTGTCCACCAAAACAATCCATTATTGAAGTTGTCTAGATTATGTTGTGGGTGCCCTACAACAGCCGACTGTCAGACCCTAAACATCATATTTCACCCTTTTCACCTTATTTCATCCCGTATTCATCTACTACCACATAAGGGCTTATAGAGAGAGAGAGATAAAATATGGCAATTCTTAGGAGATTTGAAGGCTTTTTCGTAATTCGAGGTTAAGGCCAAAATCATCATCTTCATCTTCTTCTCTATCCTTCCATCCACTATGGAAGCTTGTAGAAAATCTAAGGCTTGTGATGTTCTTCGTGTCCAATCTTCAATCCTTTAATCCTTTAATCCGACCTTCCAATCTTGTTATAAAGAGTCATTGAAGTGGAAACAATAGTATTAAACTTGATTTTTTTTACTATTACTTGTTCCATTAGATATTTCTACAAAAAATTGGGGATTTTCTTAAAAATCCTAGGTTGTGTTTATTGCATGTAGGTTGGGCTAGAGTAATCCTCAAATGGGTAGTTGATATAAGTATATTATCATTTAAATTGAGTGTATAAATAATTAATTTCATGACTTAGCTAAAATACTTATAGATTCACACTAAACCCACTATGTAGTAAGGTATGAACTAGAATTTGTGGATTTCAGGATCTGCACTTAGTTTACACGATTAATTTTACACCTAGGTTATTGCCCTTGTAATTAGCACCAAAATCCACTAAGGTGGTATACGATAATTTTGGGTCCAATGGCTTACATACATTATTGTTGGATTAATGAGGAGATTATTACTTTAATATATTGTAAATATGCTATACATGTAAATTGATAGGGTGTAGGCTACCGTACTAATAACTGAAGAAGCCTAATGTATTGTAACCACATCGATCGGCGGAAACCATAGAATTGATGCTTGGCTTGGGTAGAATGATGTTTGTATATTTATCAAACTTGTAAGGCCTTAGTACTACACATAACAATAAGGCTAAAGACATGGTTTGTATTGTTGGCACTTTGTGGATGATTTATATTCATATATTAGTCTATATATGTATGATTGGTGGTGTGGGCTTATTGTATATATATATATTGGTGATGAATGTATATATATTATTGTTGATGCGATCACGCATATAGGCTGGTTGTGAGCACACATGCGGTACAATGTGGCTTGGTAGAGGATTGCGGTCCCTGGGCGAAAGTCCTTAAACTATTCACGAAAAAATAATAGATAACTCCACTAGTGGTTGAAATCCTACGAAGGAGAGCCCATTCGAGATATTTTTCCTTCCCATGGGTGAGGGTAATCTAAGAGTCCCGGGCTTATAAGCTTCCTTAGCTAGCAAAGTAGTTTCATGTGGCTCTACTAATGGGATCGTGTATCCTGGGAAGTAGTGGCACTATTATTGGGTACTCACTTTACGAGGTGTAAGTCTTCTAATTTAGTTTCATCTTAGTGACATAATCAGCTGTATGGGTGTCATACTAATTAACTATTTGGAGGTTAATTCCCAAGTAAATGACCTACGTGGGTATACTCCAAATGACTTACTTGTTAGGACCAAGTCCCTAAGTGACTCCCTCGCTTGGAGGAGGCATGATTAGTTTAGAGCTTAGGGTCCCTCATGAATTGTTGCTCCAGGCCTAGTCAAATCGAGGGGTGAAATTGGGGTACCATACTAAAGATATGAAGGATTGGTGGTTATGTACTTGTTATTTCGTTATTGTCATTACCTTATTATATTTCTAGTCTCTATTTCTATATTAACTGTCGTATTATTGTATTGGATTATGATGATATAAAATACGTATACATACCTACTCTTGGATAGATGATGTGAATGGATTATAATGAACATAATAGATTGATCATTAAAGTGGTAGTCACATTCAATATAATGGCTAGGTGCTTGGGTATTGTTTCTTAATTGTAGAACGTTATCATTGATGGCCTTAGGTATACTAGGTGGATACTTATATGTGTAGCACTTGGATTTTCCTTAAGGATTGTGCTTATTAGTGTCAAGTATGAAATTCATAATGAACTATAATTAAAGCAAAAATTATAAATACTTGGTTGAGAGTTATCGACTTCTCATGTATATATGAGTTAGTCGTGGACAACATCGGTATAAACGACACGATGTTAATCCACATTATGGGAACAGAGTCCATCATAACATGACAAACCATAGGAAGCTAATGACAGGGAATGGATGATTTTAGACCATTTGATGCGATCCTGGATTGTCTTTCCTAGCCAGGCTAATGGATCATTGACCCGTAGTATATAATCAAACTAGAACCTTGGAATTCGTCGAAAGAGATGAAAGATGAAAATCTCAACCCAATGCTTAAAGAAGCGTGAACCTTGGTATGATCGAAGATGCCACAATCAATTGGTAGAGAATTGATTGATAAGTCAAGAATAATTGAATTAATCAATTCAACATTTCAACATCTTCTCAGAGAACACAAAGAGAAAACACTCTCAATATTATTAATCATCAAAACTTCTATCTAATACAATGAAAAGAACTGCTTTAAATAGGAGAAACAAAGCTTTAGAAACCTAATTCAAAAAGGAAACTAATTCCTACTTAGAAAAAGGGAAGTAACTTCTAAAATAATCCTAATGCAATAAGGAAACTAATAAACACTTTAAAATAAGCCAAATACATTCTTAACATGGAAAGACTCTAAATAATAATTATCTATAATCCTTGGGCTTTAAGAAATATAAAATAAATAATTAAAACTAATTAAATTCTTCAGCCAGCCGGTTGTGAGAACACGTAAGAACATAAGGCTAATAGAAGGCTAAAGAGGGCTAGGCTGGATCACATCACCATTATCCCCTAAATATATATGACCACGTAGAGCATCATATTTATGGAACCTAGGAGGAAGAATGACTAGCAGAGTTAATTAATAGATTATGATGTCTAGGAGGGGAATCCTTGTGGGTTTGGTATGCATGTGTGTGGATTGCATTACACTATTTTCATACTACCGTACTATACTACGCTGCTTACTTTTTATAAAAATTGCACTTGTCTTCGATTGCTAATTGTATTTTCTTATGCAAACTTATATTAGTTCCCATTGAGCACGGATTTGGCTCATTCCCTTTTCACTAGATCTTGTAGGTTAGGCTTCATGGTGGCACGAGGTATATTCTTTAAAAAGCCACTGATGTCCGTGAAGCATTTCGTATTCCTTTACAAGAAGGACTAAGGCTGTATAATTATTTTGTACTCCCAGATTATTATGTATTTGCGACTTTGGTCTTGATGTATAAACTATATTTCAAGTAAACTTGTATAAAATGTTTTAAATGTGGAGTTGTTTTATTATAAGATTGGATGTGATTGTGATTTGTACCAAACGGTTTTAATTCTCACAGGTTGATCTATCGATTATACGGATTCCAGATAACGAACATTTCAAAATGGGACCTTATACATGATTTGCTTTCTATAAAATTTTAATTTCTTGTAACATTTCACATGCCGTCAATTTCTTGTAAAATTTGGATATGATTTGTGCACTAACACCAATAAATGCAATTATTAGACCAAGATACCATTATATCATTCACGCAATGATATTAAAGACACAATGTGTGTTGAAGAAAAAATTATCTTGGTATAACCAATAATCGAAAACTCGAGATTAAAACATACTTAGCTCTTTTATGATGGGACAAATTACTTTTCATAGTGAAACTACTAATTTTGAACGAATTAAAAAGAAAAAATAAAAAATCACTTGTGGCTAAGTACTAATTTGGAGAATGCATTGTTTGTATTTAAGAAGAAAAAAGAAAATAAAATTTTGTCATTGCAATTTTTGCTCTGCCGAACAAATAATGCATAAATTGATTGTACATTGTACTTAGGGGCGAAATCATGATTAAATTTTGAGAAGGGCCAAAACAATTTTAGCTTCACTAGGCTCATTCATGAGATATTATTGTCTAGATGTAAATTGACAACACTACATTGGTGTTTAAGAGATATATAAATCTTACAAGTCAATTTAGCAATCTAATACCTTTTTTTTTCATGCATAAAATTATCATCACATTATTCTTTTAAAATGAACCAGACATATTGATGTGTAAGTTTTGGTGTAGCACTTGAAAAACCATATAAATCGTTAAATAACACATAAAGACATGCTAGTGGAGTTTAAATGGTTGATGGTTGACCAAAATGATAAAACAGAAAGTATAATATCATTTATATCCAAAAATTGTACATACTTTAAATTAAAACACAAGACAAGTATATTATAATTCTTAGGCCGTAATACAGTATGGTCATCTCCACTGGCAATGCTAGCTCGGCAACCCAATATGGCCATTTGTACCAACAATGCTAAAAAAATAAATTATACATTAGGCAATACAACACATGTCACCCAAAGCAAAAATGCGATGGGACGACACACATTGTGTCACCCCAAAACAGCTACCCTTGGATGACACACTGAGTGTTGCCCCAAGCACAACGCCTTGAATAACACACATGCAGTGTGTCGCCCCAAGGAACAACAGCTCATTTTTTAATGACCAAATCCCACCTCCAACGGCTTTTTTAACTGCATAATTTCCCCCTTATATATAACCTTAAAGTCCCCTATCCACAGATTCATCTCATCTCAGTAGCATTTCTTGTTCCATAAAATTAATAGCAACACTATTATTTTCGAGATTTTTATTTGAAGATATCTTAAAAGGAAAAAATTAAGGTGATTTTTTCTTGAGCCTATTTATTATTTTATTGGTGTTTGTAATTTTATGGTCTGTTTAAGTTTTCATTTTGTTTTTTGTTGTCATTTATCATTTAAATTTATATATTATAATCATTTAACATTTAATTTTATGATAAATTTGTTGACACTGTGATAATATTAATTTTATAGGATGAATTCCTTAAAAAGAATGTTTGCTAAACAATATAATGGCTTTTGAATGAAAGTGGGTCTAGTAATGACTCACCAAGACAAAGCAATGAACGGCAGAGATCGACACAATGCTGAAGTGAACCTGAAAATCGTACAATTATTTTCGGAGAATATAAAAGGGCAGTTAATGATGAAGGACATGTGTCAAACCCATTTGGATTCAACGATGGTGTTTAAATCTAACATAGATCGTCAGGCCGAGATGACTAATGTTGATATGCACAACTGTTTACTCTCAAATTTAATCGAACACATCTGGTAACACCATGCACAATCTACTGCTTAAACTAGCTATTATGAAGATTTAATTTCCTTTGTTTTTATGATTATATATTTCCTTTAAGATTTATGATATGATTATGTATTTCATTTAAGATTTTATGATATGATTCTACATTTCCTTTAAGATTTTATTTAACTAAATATTGAAGTCATTTCAATTTAAGATATATTTATTTTAATAAAACAATAAAATATCAATGAAAATCTTTAATTAAAAATAGGAAAAATAATTTACCATTTTAAATGCTAATTAAATCAAGAAATAGAAAAAGAAAAACAAGACTAAACAAATTAAACTTAAAATACATGATTTAAAAATGTTGAAAATTGCCTGAAAAGTTTTGCAACATTAGCTGTTTATAAAATCTCCGATAGAGCAGCTCTTGAATCCGATAATTATACAAGTCTCGTTGTTGATCACTCATGCTTGATAAATCCATTCCATTAACACCGCTTTCCCGGTGGCGTCTCTTCTTTGCTCCTACCGCTTGAGCCTTTCATTTTATTGAATGCTCCTACTTTACTAGAAAATAAAAAAATGCTCCATTTGATCATGCATATCCTTTTGGCTTGCATCGGCTTTGGTGATATTTTGTTCGTAAAGTTCATCAATTTTTTGTGGTTTTTCAGTTGAAACATTTTGTACAAAGAGACTCGTCTCTTTTCCCTTCCTTTTTTCTGTAATTTTGGTTTATTTCATATCGTAAGCTAGTTTCTGTCGAGATCTTCAATTTCAATTGCGTAAGAATCATAATATATATTAACTGAAGAAGAACCACTGCCCTTGGGCTATAACGAGATGCGTATTTAATGTTGTATTCAAGTCAAACTTTCAGTGTTCCTTTAAAATTTGATATTATAAACAAAAGGTTTCTTTTTCTCAATAGTGTAGCTTTGACTAGCATCATTAACATGCACTGACCAAAAAATCATATTGAAAATTGTTCATACAATAATAACAATGTATTTATAAAATATATAACCTAATAATCATACGTAATTTAGCCAATCCATTTCATTTGTACTTCTTTCCTAATTCCTTATTGTGTGGGATAACTTTGCGATATATAAAATGATGCAAGAATTAATCGTTTAATATCATGATTGGAGAAAGCATGGATTTCTTTCAATTGCAATACCAAGTTGTTCAAGGTATTTTGTTGCAACTGCTTATCACAATCTTTCAACTGCTTGATTAACATGATTCATAGAATCTACCCTTTCATACTTTAATATAAGCTCAACAAAGAGCTTCATCCTCAAATAATGCCATACTAGCTCCATGAGATTTAGATATAATTAATAGTCTACTTGAATGGATGAGGATTATTAATAAGAAAGAGGTTTTTTTTTTCGTTTTTCGTTTTTTTTATTGCCTACTAAAATGTGTAAATGTGGAATGTAAGAGAAAGGATTTTTGTAGATGGAAATGTGATATAGACATTTGTAGCTAACGGGATTTTGTTTTAAAAAAAATTGGGTTTAGACGACACAGAGTGTGTCGCCCAAATACATGGTTTGAGATGCCACACTATGGTTGCTCAAACCAAACTTTTTTGCTTGGGTAAACAAACAGTGTGTCGAACCAACATGTCAAAATAGGATGACATTATGTGTGTCACCTAAGGTAAAACTTGGTATAAAGCTAAATTTAACTTAGCTTTATCATTTATCCTACACTATTAGCTTTTTAAATGTCACGGTAGAGACATAAATACGCTACTTCTGCCTTATAGGCATTGCTGGTGGAGATGGCCTTAGTAGCTAAGAGAAATATAAAGAAGGGAAAATTGCACTTTACCCACTTAAACTATATATCGTAATAGCATTTTGCTTACCAAACTATTAATTTTAGCAATTTTTACCACGAGTCATTGACTTTGTGACAATTCACCCCAAATTGTTGGCGAGGTTAAGAAAATACAAATAAATTTAGGGCAACTATGAAAATTTACATTTAATAAACCTCCTCTCTTTGTTGACCCCTCTCTCCACTGATGACCCCCTTTCTCTATGGACTACCTCCTCCATGACACTTTCTCACAGGCAACTTTCTTTCTACAAATCAACGTCTCCATCTTTTTTATCGGCTACTATCTTTCTACAAATCACCGTCTCCATCTTTCTTATCGATGACTCTCTCACCGACGACTCTCCAATCCATTAATAACAACCACTGTGGTGAATCAGATCTCAACTCATTTCTTCAATTGTCTTTTTCTCGCAACAAATATAAGCCAATTTTCTCCTAAAATAGATATAAACCTATTAGTCGGATATTAACCCAAGAGGGTGTGAATAGGGTTTATTGTAATAAATGTGAAATTTAAAAATTATTTCGATAAATATTTAACTATGTATTAAGGAAGTATGGCAAGAAATATAAAATCAATATCAAATGATAATGATAAATATAGAGCTTGAATTTAGAAAAATAGAACTGTAAAACTTCAAGATGTTTTTTATTTTTTAATGCGGTTCGGTTGTTTCTACCATGTCCTTCCTCGAGCTTGGTACCCGAGAATTTCCACTAAACTATCTTCTTATAAGTGAAGATCAAACCTTAATACAAGTCTAATTGTTCTCACTACACTCACACAAGATCCATTCTTGCTAAATTATGAGAAAAAACTCTCACAAGTGAATGAATAAGGTTTGTTTGGGGATACACACCAATATACAATCACTCGCAAGTGTTTGGAAAATAATAGATGAAGCTCACCCTAGAGTTATCAAGATTGATCAATAATTATAGCTCATAGAAGAATGATACGATAAATACGAAGGCTTGAATCTTGGAATGTTAGCAATAGATGAATAATGAGTAAAAATGCTAATTCAAGTGTTTTAAAATGTCTCTAAGCTCCAATATATAACCCCTAAAAGGATATGGCTATTTGAGGCTATTTGGTAGAGTTATGGGTCAAAACAAAACATTTACCAACTTTCCAATGGCTAGTTTTCTGAAGGTGGTCAACTCTTGTTCGAAAGATGATTTTAAGCATGTTGAAATAGGTTTTGTACATTGAAACATCCGTATGAATTTGTTCTGAAACCGGTTTATGAAAAATGTTGTTTTCAAAGGAAATCAATTTCAAACTTGTTTGATTCAATCTTTGAATGATGCATGATCATGTTTGACCTATGTATATTGATCAATAAATAAACTTTACATAATCTAAACACTCACTCAATTATCGGTTTATCGAGTATTCGAATGCTTGATTTATTTATTTGGTTCTTCACTTGTTCTTTTTGTTTGATCTTCTCTTGAATGTATTTATTTGCTTCTTAGTCAATAACTGTCACATGAAGAATTCTTGTGTGGATTGTATAGATCTTGTGGTAGGATGATAATCTATGTTTGGATTGTCGGTTTCATTCTTAATGTTCCACGAGTGATCAATAGTGTTTGTTTTAAGTTTGTGGCAAAATTCATTTAACAAACATGTTAAATTACACATGATTAAATTATTGTGATTATCAAAACAAATTTAGTGGCCTATTAGGTTAACAAAACCCATTAAATATGTAAAATTGATTTTCTTCTTAATCCCTCTTTGTGACGCCCCGAATCCCGTTAAGAGGTTTTGACCTCTGGGACTCGGTTAATCACGGCGCCGTACATCGACAGCGGGTGAAATGTATGAAAAATGCAGCTTTCAAAAACTTTTTCTTATAATACTGTAGTTAAAACCACATTATCTTTAAAGATTCTTTTTAGAAAATTCCGGCATGTGGAGTCTGTTTTCTCAATAAACCAATTGTGAATAGTAATACTAATTCCATACAAACTTTTCTCATTCAATCACAATATAAAACCACTCCACATATAAAGCATTTCATCAAAGTTCCACTTGAAGTATAGAATGCATCAAATCCAAAGTCCAGTTCTTTGTTTTAAAAGTTCGTACACAAATACATTTGCACATAACCCAATTTACATACAACTTAGTGCTTATCGTAAAGACTAGAAATAGTTGGTGCTTCAAAGGCATCTAGAACAGAAAATCTCATGCCATCCTGAAATCCTACTTGCAAAACTGTTTGAAAGTGGGAGTGAGCCAAAACCGGGCTCAGTGGGAACTAATATAAGTTTTTATAGAAAGTACACCTTGCCATCACACATGCGCGTGCCTTGTAATAAAATAGAATACGTACTTTTTAATAATGCAAATAGTGTAATGCAACCGCATACATACATGCTGAACCCCATTAGGATACACATTTTAGACACTGGAAGCTAACTCACTTTGCTTGCCATATTAACCCCTAAATTCCATAGATGTGTCACTATAAGATTTCTCGTCACTCTAGGGGTTAATGGACATATTTTTATTTTTTTTTACCTTACCGTTCACTAATTTCATACGGTTCGTCATGCTAAGTATGATCACATCCCACAATGTAATTTGCACCCTGTATTTCATGTCTCGAACTATTCCACAGCTAGTTAATAAATACAAGATTTATCGTCAATAACACTAAGCCAAGTATTAGTATTTCCACAGAGATTACAATTTATTATGTATTCCGTACCGTACTTGGCTAGGGAGAAGTTTTTCCGCTAAGGATCCCATTTCGTATCATGTATAGATTTGCGCATATGCCACATCTAATGCCAGTGGTCATTAATATTATCCACTTTTAACTCGTCAACTTGCACATGCAACGCTAGCTGCTAAATAAGTCTGGCATAATCACATGAGAAGTGAATATAATAACAATAAGAGATATGATACAATAACCATAACAGTAATATGTAATTAAATATCAATCAATCATATCTCTTGTATAAAGTCTCAAACTTACACCCTGTGGTCACTAGGCTTAGAGCATCGGTTTTCAAGGGACCCCAGGCTCTAAACTAATCATGTCTTCTCCAAGTGAGTGAACTGCCCAGGGACTTGGTCCTTACTTGTAATTCATTTGGAGATAAACCCACGCAAGACATTTTTCTGGGGAGAACACTCCAAATACTTAACAAGAAGAACATCTGTACAAGCAAGTCCCTCCAACGATGGAACTACCTTAGGATTTTTCACCTAAATGTAGGGCTAATACTTCCCAGAACATACAGTCCCGTTGATAGAGCCACACGATCTAATCCGCAAGTCAGAGAAGTTATAAAATGCAGGATTACGAAACTCATCTGCAACAAAGCAATATACATCAATATGATAATATAAACAGGTGGCTATCACCGCACTATACTGGGTAGCCCTTGCCCTTGTCTGCTTTGGGTGGCTCCACTCCAATTACAACTAGTACCGGTATTTATATCTCGGCACTCCCGATCTGGTATTTATATCCTTGTACTCCCGGCCTTTTTACGGTGCATCTGTATACGTATACAATGGTATTTATATCCCGGTACCTCCGGCCTGGCATTTATAGCCCGGGGCCCCCGGCCTGGCATTTGTAGTCGGGTGCCCCCGGCCTTATTATCATGAAAACTGCAAATACCATAATTATCTTATAACTTCAAATATATCAACAAAATCTCAATATAGGCCTCAATGAAATTCTCAACACAATGATATAGTACTTAACGGTGAATAATTATCCGCTTTATTCCAACCATAAGCATAACTGAGGCCATACAAGTTTAATTATTCATCGCATTGACGTCACCACGTCTCAGGTGCATTACAAGCCGATTAGTGTAAATCGTGCGATTCAACACTAAGTTAATCATTATCGCACTTCTTAACGTATCCGGGCCATCTAATGTTAACTTATCAGCACTTCTATTTACGTATCAGAAACCTAGCATGTCTCTTATATGGTTCCGAATTCCATATGTGTATGACATGCCATTTTCTTGATTATGTTTGTAACTAGAAGGATTATAACCCAGCTCTATGTGTGTATTACATACTACCATAGCATACTAGCAAGCCATGTACTAGTCTTAAGGTTTTCCACCTCTACAATATAGTTATGGTGCACTGGTCTCCTTCGACTAACAATACGGCACCCAACACCCCACTAATTCAAGCATATAAGTTATCTAAGATGTTTTGAAATCAAGGAGATGGTGGTTCGTAGAGAAAGACACGCGTGAGAAAGAGTTGTCGAGGAGGTAGTGAATAGAGAAAGAGGGCCAAAGTCTACGGTGGGAGAGGTGGTCACCGAAGTGAGGAATAGGTTTATGATATGTAGATTTTTAATTTTGCCCTCAAATTCCGTTTGTTTTTAACCATATTAGTGATTTGACGTAAACTGCAACAAAATTCCTAGTTTATAGTAAAAATTGGTAAAATTAATAATTTAGTAGACAAAGTGCTACCAGGATAATAGTTAATTCACATATGCAAATTTCAATTTACCCTAATCTTTTTCTTTTCGTTTCTTTTCTTTTTTTAATAATTAAAGTGGCCAGAAATCACACCTCAGTTCTACAGGTCACCACTTTAATTATTTTCTGTCATTCTTTCATTGAGGCAGCAAACATGTAAAATTATATTCTCAAAATATCAAATGAAGCTAGAGAATATTACAAGAGATAAATTCTGGTATAGAGGAAATGGAAGCTTGCGGGGACCATGGCCCCCGGACTACGCCCCTGAATATACTTAAAAATGTTACCAAGTAAATTTTGGTATTACAATTTTAGGTAATAAATTAAGGCAATTGTTATTGAAAGAGCATAAATTATTATTGTTTGAATAATGTACTGTGCTTGAAGAATTAAACATGTAGATATATATACTTTTTATTAAAAGTATATATCAAATGCAGATCAACCATTTTGAGACGGTGAACGGATGAATATTTTGATGAGAATTCATGATCCATGATTAGTAATACATCATTTTAACCAAATTTCATTAAAAATTTTAACTGTAAAATGGGTTAACTAAAAATCCAAAATTTTAACTGTCAGAAAATGTATATCAACTTTTTAGTTAACCCACTTCCCAGTTAAATTTTTCAATAGAGTTTGGTGATAAGAGATCATTTTCACCAAGTTTTAAAAAAAAAATTGTTTGATTACTCTCATCAAAATAATTAATCTGCATTTGATCATTAAAAAATTGGTCATCGTAAGAGATGGGCTGTATAAATATATATATATATATAAACACATTACTCTGGAAAAACTGTCTAAATAAAAATAGCTAAAGAAACTGACATATAAAGAAAAGAACAACACTTGAATATTATATGTTATCTTTTAAAAGATTATTAAAATTAGGGCTGGGAATTTAGAACCGGGAACCGGAGAACCGGTCCGGACCGAACTGATACGGTTCGGTTCTTCAAGGTTGTTAACGATTCGGTTAACGGTTCTTGACATAATTTCTTTCTAATAACCGTTAAGGAACCGTTATTAGATTTTCCTTCTAAATTGCTTAGGAACCGAACCGTTAGAACCGTTAGAACCGCTATTTCTTTCCAATAACTATTAATATTTCGGTTTTTTCTTGTTAACGGTTAACTAATAAACTGGTTATTTCCAATAACCGTTAAGGAACCGGTTTTTATCTTGTTAATGGTTAACCGATAAACCTGAAGAACCGAACCGTTAGAACCAGTTCGGTTCTTAAACCGGTTCTTCATTTTTTTATAGGTAGAACCGAACCGTTAACATAGAACCGGATCGGTTAATGGTTCCTCAAAATTTTTTAAAGAACCGAACCGGTCCCAGGCCTAATTAAAATACCAAAATATAGAGGGAAGTATGTAAGTCATTTGAGTGACAAGCACACGTGATGAAGGAGCTTATGAAACAAAATGCTTGCCTTCCCTCCCACTCCATTCCCAAACATAACCCCTCATAAGCTTCCGAGTTGAAATTTACAAGACGAAAATGCCCTTTGCTTTTCCATGCCTTTTCAAATTTAGCCTCTAGAAATGATAATCACAAGTATCACTTCATCCCTAATTAAAAGTACATAATTTTTTTTACGTATTTTTTTAATTAAGATTCCAGATTTCTTTCTCAAACGTAATCATATTGTTGAATCAATATATATATATATATATATCCTTAAACGAGTGAAAATGTTAAAACTGGACTTTGAGTTTTATGTATCCTTAATTAAAAATGATAGATTTTGAGAAAAATAATAATAAAAAAAAGCACCCTGATTGTAGGGAGATTAATTAGGAATTAAGATGCCCTTTTCAAATCCCATATATGAAACAAATTAAGTGAAAAACAATGCAATGCCATAACAAAGAGAAGGAAAATAAAAAAAAAATTAAAAAGAATATATAAAGAAACTAAAGCGAAGAGGAGAAGAAGCTAAGTATCAAAATCCTCCTTTCAATTTTTTTATTAGTTGGAATATTATGTAGCTTTAGTACTTTGTTTCCATAGCACTATGCATGTTTGAAACATGTTTCCTTATTATTTTGGAAGATGCAGTATTTTCCTGCCATAGCGCGCAATAGTTACCTATCAAAGTAATTTCATCTCAATTTAAAAACAATAAAAATGGGGTGGCTTTCTGTAGGAGGGAACTATTGCTCGCACAAAATATCTCCCATCCTTTTTTGTGTACACAAGTAATGAATATATAATTTTGAGAATATTGATACCCACCCACCAGCAATGCAAATACTAAAATCCCTCTGCAGTATATCTGCCATGAAGAATAAGAAACCTAAAGATTCTCTTCCTCTTCTTCTTCTTCTAAGACTCCCTTAAATTCATGGTACCACCCATTAATGGGAGGATGAAGCAAAATAAATAACATACCATTAAAAAATAAACACTTATATATATATATTTATATCGGTCTAGATCTAGTACGGACCGTTAATATATAGGCATCAGCATTGTCAGTCGCCAATTCATCCTCTACCATCATGGTGATGACATCACAGCTCTCCCTGCTCCCCAATTTTATGAACATCAACAAATTAAAGCCCCTCCATAAAACACCTTCAAGGTTTATTGTGACTAATTCACAGCGAAAGCAACAACCAGCTGATGATCAATGCCCAAGTTCACTCTTCCCTCCTGCAAATCAGGTATTTAATGTTTGGTACTTTTGTTTATCTCTTATGATTAGAACCAGGTCCGTTTGTATACAAATAAAACTAATCAACACTATATGTTCAATTTCTTTTGCGAAAATAATTTGAAACTGTTAATTTCTGTACACATTATTTTATTGAACTGACATGGCACCAATTAAACAAAGTTGTTGGGACATGTAATTTAAACATTTTTGTTTTCTCTCTTTCAATTTGCGAGAGATAAATTATAGGTAGTTATATTGCTGAAGCAGATACGGCGGGCTGTTGGTTTTGCCAAAGAAATTTACTATTCTTGATGATGCATGATATACAAATCCACCGCGCATGATGGATAATTGGCCTTTACGGTACTCTTGAAGTTTATTTGTTTTCTCACTTTGCCCCCTAATGTTTTATTTTCTTTATTTTGGTCTTCAAAGTTTGAGCTGAGTTGGAGATGAAAAATCCATGTGGATTTCCCGTCCAAAAAATTGACGGATTATCCAAATTTGGAAGAAAGTGCAAACTTGGCTCAATCTTTGAGGACCAAAATGTAGAAATTGAAACACTAGGGAGTAAAATGAGGTAATAGATTAACTCTAGGAGGGAAAAAGGTCAATTAACCATGCATTATATTAACTTTGTTGGTAATAGAACTAACTATTTCCAAAAACTAAAATTATTCTCATTAGTGAATTAATGTATATTTTTGATATTTTGTAGAGTGTTGCAGCAATAGTGTTTGGAGATGGATCAAAGTCCATGCTGTATCCATTGACAAAGAGAAGATCAGAAGGGGCAATTCCAATAGCAGGAAACTATAGACTCATTGATGGAGTTGTGAGCAATTGCATCAACAGCAACATTACTAAAGTATATGCTCTCACTCAATTCAACTCCACCTCTCTAAATTCCCATCTCTCTCGGGCTTATTCTGGAGCCCGTCTAGCGCATGACGGGTTTGTTGAAGTAATTGCTGCATACCAGAGTACCGAAGATAATGGCTGGTTTCAGGTAAAATTTTATACTGTAGATTTTTACACCCCAAACGAGTACAATAGTAAATCTAGATAGTTTGTTTAAAATAGATGGTTCATAATTTAACTAACTGCTAAATTTTGTTTTGTATAATTTTAAACTAATGATCCAGATTTATTCAGCTCACTTCTAGCTAGAGTGATTCATCACTCACAATCACTTTAGAGGAGCCCTATGAATTTGTTTTTCTGCATTTGAAGCTTGGAGAGGAACTCATTCATTCAGATTTCAGAGCTAAAAAGTGTATTTGTGTCTTCAAATAGCTAAGATAGTGGGCATATATATACTGGCCCACGAAATCAGAATCTGAATCCGAATCTGAATGCATTTTAATGTGGGGGCAATTGCCCCCTTTACTTTTAGAATATTTTTATTTTACTACTTAAATTGTTCTCAAAAACAATAAAATATTCTTTCTTCCTTTAATTTTTAAAAAATAAATTGAGCTATATTAATTTTGTCCACTTTAATTTGAAAAAATAAATATATTAGCACCATTTTTCTCCTTTTTAAATAAAATTTTGGGCTCCGCCCCTATTATTTGGACCATTGTTCAGATATTAATTTCAGATATGTGTAGCTAGAATTCTTCATTTCATAATTAAAAAAAACATCTCTAGAAAATGCTACACTTATTTGTTTTATCCATCGGTTATTTATACTAGATGTATGATGGGTTGACATTTTTTTGAATGTACAACTCATTAATGCACTTAGTAATTATCTGATAAATGATGTGAGTAAGAATATCACTTTCGTATATTTATCTATCTATCTATTTATGTTTTATAGGGTACAGCTGATGCTGTAAGGAGATGTTTGTGGGTACTTGAAGAGTATCCAGTAACTGAGTTTGTGATACTTCCGGGTCACCATTTATACAAAATGGATTACCGAAATCTCGTACAGTCCCATCGCGACAACAAAGCCCAAATAACTGTTGCTGTCCTCAGTAAGAGAACATCTCAGCACATCATTCATGATCCCGGTTTTGGTATTTTCAAACTAAATTTACACAATAATCAAGTCATTGAGCATAAAGACAAGGCAGTTTTAGTAAGTTTTTCTTTCTTTTATAATATCACTCCTTTGGTCTAGATCTGGTAAGTATATACCTTTCATATTCGAATTTTCCCTTTAGCGACGAATTTTCGATACCAACACATTAATAGATGTTTGGAGCGGCAAAAATTCTTCCCATTGCATTTTGAGATGTTTTTAGTGACAAAAATTTTTCGCTAAAAATATATGTGGTCTGTATATGGCCAGCGTGCACCAGATCTCGGCCGATTCTTTCTTCATTTAATTTGTTTAATTTCGTCACTAATTAAGTTGTACTTTTGATTTCGTAGGTACAAGATTATAATGATATTATAGATGAGGACCACTTCCCAAGTATGGGAATATATGTCATTAACAGAGATGTAATGATAAAGCTTCTAAAAGAATATTTCCCAAAAGCAAATGACTTAACAAGTGAAGTAATACTTGGAGCAATATCCTTGGGAA
Source organism: Lonicera japonica (assembly GCA_021464415.1). NCBI lineage: Eukaryota > Viridiplantae > Streptophyta > Magnoliopsida > Dipsacales > Caprifoliaceae > Lonicera > Lonicera japonica. The sequence continues at coordinate 18,958,077 of CM038468.1, forward strand.
TGAAGGTCAGATCTTGCATTTTTCTTATCATTCTATCTTACACTTTAGATTTTTTGACTTTGTAATCTTTACACTTTGCCCAAGTTGAGAAGAATCTAAAAAATTACGTTAAAATAGAGGTTGAGTCAAAAGATTATATTAAAATACGCTTCAATGTGACTTAATGTGGAATATGCCTAACCCATATTTTACCACATTAGACTAGAAAAATGAGCTACACTTTATGTGTATATCTATTATTTATTATAAAGCCAAATCTCAATTTAACTGATGAAGTTATGTCAAGTTTTTGTAATTCCTATTTACCCCTGCAGTATATTCTGAAAAAATTGGTACCAATAAGAATTGAACCACCAACATTTAACAGACAAACTCACTTCCTAACTTCTAGCTATATAGACCGTGTTTCTCTTTTGCTAAATATTAATTACTCCTTAAAAGTGCATGTAGTCTAGTATGCATAAATACAAGTGGTACACAAATACACTTTGTGTTCGTTTGGTTTGAGTTTTAACCTAATTCTGAAATCGTAAAATAATAAATGCATGCAATAAATCTCTTATAATTCATTTCAAGCTCGATGTGCTGGAAGGAAAATTTTGTGACTTGGATGTCTAGTGTTGCTTATGTTGAATGCTTTGTGTAGCTAGCTATTACTATTTTTAAAAAATAAAATGAATTTGTGACAGAATGTGTTCAACTTTCACGGCATGAAGTGCACCTTTAGCGGTGAAATATTGTGGCGGAACACACCAATGCAATTTTTTTCACAAAAGTTGTGATAACGAAGAGATTGGTGATGGAATTCAAAATTTTGTCAATAAAGCTTGTTTCCTAAAAATGATGCAAAATTTTTGGCGAAAAAGTGATTTCTTGTGACGAAACCCATTTTTTTGTCACCCGGTACTTTTAATGATGGAGTTCTAGCAATCATGTAGTGACGAAATATTTTATCACTATTGCAACTTGTGAAAGAAAAATATAATTTTAGGACAAATGTTTCATCAGTAAAGCGTTATTTTCTTGTAGTGAAAGAAAATGCTATTTTCATTATTTTCCATTAAAAATTACAACTTATTCATGTCCTTTATTAATTACGTGATTTTTTTTATCCCTTTTGGTGGAAACAATTATCAGGTTCATGGGTATCAATTTGATGGGTATTGGGAAGACATGAGGAATATTGAAGCATTCTACCGTGCAAATATGGAAAGCACAAAGAAATCAAACATGGCATATAAGTGAGTAATTTATTATTATTATTATTATTATTATTATTATTATTATTATTATTATTATTTATTTTTTTCACAAGAGCAAACGCACCATAATAAAAAGTAATTTTAAATACGTCCACTAAATTGTGCTTTTCACTTCAGTTTAAAAGAATTTTCTTCACACCCCACAAATTTTTATAAAAATCTTGTAACTTACCCCACTTGTAGAATGAGTTTATTAAAACTGACATTATAATATATTAAATTGGCGAAAATTAAACTTTATAGATCAAAGATAAAATGGGACATCATTTTATATACGGATTTTAACTTTTGCTTTTTGGTAGGACAGCTTCTACGATAGAGATTATCCTCTATACACTCTACCTAGGTATCTACCTCCGACTTTAATAACTGATGCTGTTATTACCAATTGTGTCATTGGCGATGGTTGCATTCTCAATGTAAGTAACAAAAATAACTAAATTTCTTTTCATGGGTTAACGTGAATAAATATCTGACACAAAACTTAAAATATTAAATGTGATTATTATCAATATTGATTAAATTTTTTTCTATCACAATTAATTATAAGCAATGAATAATTAACACATTGATATGTCAGTCTTTTATATCAAATTTTTATTTTCATAAAATACTCTTAATAAAATGTACCATCCATCTGGCGATAACACATTGAATATAAATGAAAAAGTTATAAATAACTAAAGATAACAAAATCTTACATTTTAGGTCTACTTTTCTCAACGAGTAATCCGTTGACACGTGATAAAATATATATTTTTAGTCATTTTTCAACGAATGCTAAATATACAGAAGGAAAGCTAAGCACAAAAACGATTATTATTACGAAATACAAGACAAAATAAAAAATAAAGATTAAAAATGTAAAGCAATTATATCGTGTCTTAACAGCAGAAGTTAACAAGAAAAAAGAAATCATGGTACATGCAGGTTGAAATAATATAATTTTTTTTTTGTCTATGAAATAATACAAGTGTATATATATATATATGTTTTTTGTTAATTATTTTTGTGTTTAAAAATTAAGTAGAGATGCTACATCAAAGGAACAGTAGTTGGGTTGAGAACAAGAGTTGCAGATGGGGCCATAATCGAGGACTCGGTCATTATGGGTTCTGATATCTACCAAGTAAGATTATCTGCATACCTTACCTCTATATATATTAATTTGTGTGTGCGTGTGTTGCATGTAATTTTAGTATTTGATAAATGTCATTTAATATGTTAAATGAATTTGTAAATACTAATAATTGAATAATTAGTATGAAGTGTGAAATAAATATAATAACAAATAAACAAAAACTTAGTATCAAGTGTAATAATATTCAATTAATAATTATAAGAAAACCACATAATCGGTCTACTATATAAACATGTTGTAAATATATGATAAAAAAAATTATTGCGCTGAATTCTTTTGTGTGTGCATGTGTTGCATGTGATTAGAGACATCAAACATAATATATTTTTACTATGTTTTTGGAATTGTAGATAGTTAAAGTCAAATAAAAGTAAAGTATGATTATTATGCACAATAGCAAACAATAATATAGCAATCATATAATTAAATAATAGATTATGTAAGGTCAACAATTTCAGATAATTGAACTGCTACCTACAACAATAATGATGATAAATAGTAATGAAGCACATACACGTACATGACAGACATAAGATTTTTTTGGTAGGGTGGTTCTCCCAGTCTAAAAATGGTAGTTTTAGTGTACATCCACCCATTGGTAATGGTGTTGGTGATTTTTATTGATATTGATGAAGGTGGTTACAAGAAAGGGAGAATAGTTGATAGCTACACTTGGTGTATAGGTAGAGTTTTGTGGATTCTTTTTGGTTTGTTTGATTTGGGTGAGTGGAGATAATGTTGGGGAAGTGGGTTGAATGGTTTGTTGATGATGAGTGTCTCTTCCATAATTAATTTTGGTCTTGACATGTGTCTCATGTCTGATAGTGATGGTACCTAGCTCGGAACTTGAGGGGAGATAGGACTCTACATAATTTTTGGCCCTTCAGATTATATGACAAAGGAAATATTAAAATGGTAAAAAAAAATAAAGCCAATTTACATTCGATGATGTATAACATGAATGTTTTACTAATTCACAACTATAATATATTCATATTTTTAAACATTAAACATAATTATAAATAAAACAAATAAGTTTTAGAATATATAAATTTATAATGTGAAAAGCAATCAAGATTTTAATACACGTACCTTTATGGACAACTTTAGAATGAAATTCTAATTCACGTTAAAAGCTATGTAATTTTAATACGATCTGTTAAATAGTTTCTTTCTTGAGAAATTTGTTATGAAGTTATATCGAAGTCTTATTCAAAACATCTAATTCAGCACGAATTCCAACTTTTTTAATCATCTTAACCAAATAAAGCAATGTTTAAATTTATTTGGAATACTAATACTGATATAAAAATATTGAATTATATTATTTTATTTAATGCATGTAAATCTTAAAATCTTGTGTTTAAAATCATAAAAGTCTTATACAAAACATCTAATTTAACACAAACTTTAACTTGTTTAATTAGTTTAGCTAATTAAATTTGTTTGGAATACTAATATAAATTTATATGGAGTTGTATTATTTTTTAATGTAAATATTAAAATCTTTTATTTAAAATTAAGGGAAATATTTATCTCTACAAACAAAGGAAAAAAAGGCACTTAAGTTGTTTGTATTTTATATATAGTATAGATTAATATATTATAGCACTTCACATAAGTATTCTAACTTTTCAAAATCACTTTTAGTGCACTTTACATGTATATTTTAGGTCATTTTTTTTATATATTGAAGACGTTTTTGAAGTAAAAGAGTACTCATGTGGAAAGCTAATAGGGATACACACGGACTCAAAAGTGGAGGGTATTCACTTTAAGAAAAAGGAAGTGTAAATGGATGATTTTTTTCATGAAATTTGGTAGCGAAGATGTCATAATGAGGAGATTGTATCCACCCAATTGCATCGAAAAATTCAATCTAAAAGTTGATGAGATAATTATCAAAAAAATTAATGGTCCAAAATGAACATGTATACATATATGCACCAATTTTTTTTTATCAGCTCACTTCTAGATTGAATTTTTCGATAAAATGTGGTAGAGATAATCTACTCATTATGAAAATCAACTCTACAAAATTTCATGAAAAAATTAAACCATTTACTTTTTGAAATAGACGATCATTCTTTTTCTTAAAGTGATGACAATCATCTTTAAAACCGGCATGATATATGTGTATATATATATATATATCTATATTATAAAATATCAAGTTTGACCAAATTTATTTTCAAAAAGTATAAAAACCTAATGGTCAAAAATATACATGTTATGGTGTGCATTAACTCTACACCATTGTATGAGTTTTATACACATATTAAGATGTCACATCAAAGTTAAAACACTCACACCAATAATATACACACAATAAATTCTCACACACCAATAATGTTTTCTATATTAAAAATGTCATAACTTAAAATAAAAAATTCAAAATTTAATAAAAATTTAATATTCAAAATCTACTAATCAAGATCAATTAAACAACATCTATCATGACTATAAAATTACGTAAAAAAAATAATAAAAATTATGGAATAATTAACACCAATAATATACACAAAGTAAACTCTCACACACAAATAATTTTGTTTACATTAAAAATGCCATAACTTAAAATAAAAAAATCAAAATTTAATATTTAAACTCTACTAATCAAAAAATTTAATATTTAAATATACTAATCAAGATAATTAAACAAAATTCATCTTAAATTAAAAAAAAATTAATATTTAATATTTAATTATACTAATCAAGATTAATTAAACATGATCCATCATGACTATAGAATTATGTAAAAAAAAAAAATTATTGAGTAACACTTAGCACCAGTAATATACAAACAATAAACTCTCACACACTAATCATTTTTTCTACATTAAAAATGTCATAACTTAAAATAAAAAATTCAAAATTTAATATTTAATACTTAATACTTAAAATCTACTAATCAAGATCAATTAAACGAGACCCATCATGTCGTTTATGTATTCGTATATTATCGGTCATCTCAGTATGTTGTTTTTAGGAGTATTCACAATATATCAGTCAAAATTTTGAATTATTTTCAAATCATACCAACAGACGTGATTGAATTATTTTCACATACGGCCTTGAGTTTAATTTGTTAAAAAATTATTTTGCCAAGATCAAAATAAGATAAAAAAATATGATTAAAATATTCTTTAAAAATTAAAAACAAATCGGTCCAATCCGTTCTACTTCTAGTTTTTCTAGCATGAAAATATATTGAACCTAAGTTTGTCGATTTAAATTCATCACACGTTACTCCTTTTTATCTTATTATCAGTTCTTATTTAATATACCGTATCGGATGACACGGGAATACCCTAGTAATATATATGGGAACCATCATACAAACAGCACCTTTAACGACAAAAGACGAATTTTCGTTGCTCACACACACACATATATATATATATATATAAATCTTTACTCTTATAAAATTATACTATCATAAGATTTGCTATCAAGACAAATTTAATTAAGGTGGGGGTCCCTCAACATGCAGGGGTGAAGAAGGGATTTAATTTTTAGGAGGCAAAAACTTTATTCCTTCCATCAAGACCAAATTTTTTTTCACTAAATAGTACAATATATGAACATGGAATTATATATGTCTAATTTCCATAATTAGCGAGTAACCCAAATAAAATCACCCTTAATTTAGTGAATGCTATTTCAAATAAGTCTCATAATTTGAAAAGAGTTCTATATCATATGGTTCTATCACTTATTTTAAATTAAGAGTTTCACTTTTTTTTCTGTAATGTCTCAAATTAAAAGTTCTATATTATTTTTGTAATATAATCAATTTCGATGTCGGTTGATTTAGGGGGGTTTATTCAATTGAGATTTTAAAAGATTATTTATGGATAATTTAGTTAAGTGGATTTTAAAAGACTATTAAGAATGTAATGACTTATAAGATTTTTTTAAAAGATTTTTTATACTTGGGATTTTTTGGTGGTGTTTGGTTAATGTTTTTAGATAAGTTTTCTAGATAAGTTTTTAAAAATTTGGTGTTTAGTTGAATGTTTTGAGTTAGAGTTTTTATGTTGAAAAGCGAATTTGGTTTTGTTTGATTTTTTTTCAACCAACGAAAAAAACGCATAAAATTTTTTAAAAAATAGTTACAATGGATATTATTTTATAGATCTCGATGAGTAGGTTTCAAATATATACATTTTTATTATTTTTGGATTTTTGGATTTAAAGTTATGGCGTTTTAAAAAAAATTAGAGAGAGAAAGTATAGTGAAATAAATTTTGGGAAGTGTGAAATTATAGTTGGTTTTGAGTTGAGTTTTTTAAAATTTTGAGAAAAAAAAAATAGTGAGCAACCAAACACAACCTTTATGTTTGGATTTTAAAGATTATATCATTCGGATTTATAAGATTTGAAAGAACCACATGGATTTTTTATACTCAGGATGTTTTATGTTTGTATTTTATGATGAGTAATGTTTAATCAGCCTCTACAATCCAAGCTTTCTAAATGATGGTGGAATTTTTCCTTACCAAAGGTTCTATAAAACCCGTTACCATTTCTTAATAAAAGAAAGGGAAAAAAAGTTAATAAACATTATGATTCTTGTGAAAGGCAGAGAGTGCCGATTTTGGTGTTTGTGCTCATCAATGAAATTTATTTAAAATATCAATGAAATTATGCAATCAATCTTCAAAATGGGGTTCAATTGAAAGGCCCCACTCTTCAATGGTAAGAAGGTACTAAAGGGAAAAAATAAATTGAAATACATAAAAATAGTTCAAATCTCAAAGAATATGAAAATGTACACATACATACATATATATGTATATAGAGAGAGATGATATATACATACCCATTTCATAAACAGAAGTATTGGTGAAGTTGAGAAGGAAAATGGGTGAAAGGAAGAGGTAAATGTAAGAGGAGAGATATGAGAGAATTGGTAAATCTCTAGCAAAAAACAAAAGTCTCACGTGAAAAGTCTCATGGGTTAGGGTGAGATTCTTTATAGAGTTTGGTATTTGTACTTTCCACTAAAAAGTCACACAAATTCGTAATTTTAAAAAAATCCATTGAAATTAACAAGTTTTTGAATACCAAAAGACCTTTTGTTACTTGTTTAAAGTCCTGATTGAATACCACTAGATTTGTACACGTTCTTTAAAATATCCGAATAGTCTTGATTGAATACCACAAGACTTACTTAGATTATTTAAAAGTCTTAATTGAATACCACAAGACTTATTTATCTCAAAATAGTCTTTTAAAATCCTAATTGAATACACCCCCCTTAGAAAAGTTGTCTCAAAATGCATGTGTTGTCTGCTCCAAGTTGAGGTACCTCCTTTTTGTGTTCTTATTTTTCGAGTCACACTTACTACTTCTGTTGAGCCCTTGTGCTCCACAATCTTCAGTGACCTCCTTATCATTCCCACTCAATTGTTGCACCATCACGGATCAAAGCACCTCAAAAAATATATATACATACATATATCCTTTCTTGCCCAAAAAATGATGTCCTTTGTCCATTGGTGCTGCTCTTCATGATCCTTTTCCTGCCATACAAATGACCCAAATAATTGATCTTGATTGAATATTTGAATGATTAGTAGTTTAACATTGATGCTACTCGCAACATGAGTGTCGATGCTAGTCTTACACGTAATGGATCCACTTATATCGGATCCGATTAACTGTTGTTAGCTAGGCAATGCAAATGGGAACCATGTCTCACTCCCTTGGTATTTACGTTCCTCGTATGTGCTAGAATCTTCTCTTGGTTGCCAAGTTTACGAAAGATAACTATGTTATTGTTTATTTTGACTCATTAGGAATTTCTATTCATGATCTTCAAACTGGCCCAATTTTATTTCCTGGCACATGTAGTGATGGTCTTTCTCGGGCTTCCTTAGAAGTGTGGCATAATCATCTAAGCCATCCCTCCACAAAGGATTTTGTTATTTTTTGGGTTCCAACAACTTTTTGTATAAAAAGGAGTTTTAAGTTGTTGGTTGGAAATTAATCTTAGAAATGGTGAATAGGGTTTATGGCAAATATGCGGAATTGAAAATAATTTAAATGGATATCTCATAAATTAAATATGCAAAGATAATATTAAGGATCTATAGAAATAAAATCAATAATATATATCAATAATATTAATCAAGGAGATGAATTTAGATAGACTGAACCATAAAATCAAGTTGTCATGTGTTTACGCGGTTCGACTATATCACCATACTTCTGCGCCTGAGGTCAATACCCAATAAATTCCATTATACATCCTTTTACAGGTAAAGAATAAACGGGCTACAACAATCTTCTTCCAAGCCAAGATTGAACCGCCGTAAATGTAATTCTTCTCACTACACTCAACAAGTGTGATTCTTGTTACCATACTCAAGAAAATAAATCTTTCTTGCTAATCTATGAGAAAACCTCTCATAAGGAATAATGAATATTATTTGATGGAATACACCAAGATACAATAACTCTTAAGTGTTTGTAGAAAATAAAACATGAAACTCGTGTAGTTATCAAGATTAATCAAGAAATGTAGCTCAAATACGAACCATATGATCAATGAATGATTTATATATGTGCTATCTTAGCAATTGATGAATATATTGGAATAGATTCAAGTGTGTAAAAACATGTCTAAAACATCGTATATATATAGCCCCAAAGTGAATATAGCCATTTTTAGTGATATAGAGAATGCATGTTATGGGAAATATATGGGCAAAAAGGCTTTTCCAAAGGCTATTTTTAAAATTCTAAAGTCTTTAGTCGACTGAGCAAAAGCCCATCAATCGACTAACCACATACCCCTGGCCAAGAAAGAAGCATCTGCTAGAAAAGAGCACAATTTTACCAATTTATGTTGATCATATCTCCCAGTACAACTTTTGGATCATGATGAAATTCTGGATATAAGCACTATATGATGTTATCAAGATATTTTTCAAATTTCATAATGATCGGAGTCCGAAAATGGCTCCATCAGACCGTTATATCAAAACGAAGCTAAAATCGAGCAAACCTAAAATGTAGGAAAATAAACATTTTGCTTGGAAATGTAAGGAGACTGATAAAACATATTCAATAGTATTACACAATATTTTAAGCATTAAGAAATTTTGGGATAGTTTTGATAAAATATAAGCCTCGGTGAGACTCAAACCTAGTGAGACTCAAATAACGAAACCAACCCCACCCCTGGTTAGACTCAAACCTGAGATCTCTCAAGTTCAAGTGGCTACCTCTCCAACTTTAAATTAATGAGAACTTATTTTTGACAAGGTTGTCCCTTGAACTACACACTTGTCATTCTCCACTACTAAATCTCAAGCCACTGCTCATTTTGAGATCATTCACTCTCACATATGGATATCCTTTGTTTTATCTTTTTCTGACTTCAAATGTTATGTTCTCAACAACTCTATTAAATGGTCATGTTAAACGTAAGACGCTACTTGGCAGATATGGCCGATACCTTATTAATCACTACTCATATCCCTCAGCACTTATGGGCTTCAATGGTCATATAATAATATCCTTTCTCTCTCCTGTACAGCCAATCGATCTCCAACTCACACGGATTTGCACACTTTTGGTTGTGCCTATTATCTGGACCTTGAGGCTTTCATTTCTTATATATTAGAGCCACATTCTATTCAATGTGTTTTTTTGGGTTAAAATACATAACACAGAGGTTATACGTACAGTCTAGATCTTCTTTTTCTGATATTGATTGAGTTGGTTGTTTCGATAGTCGTCGTTCCACTTTAGGATTTTATGCTTGTCTTAGTCCCAATTTTATCTCTTGGACTGCTAAGAAACAACATATTGTTTCTCATTCTGGCGCTGAATCAAAGCATTGGTCCCTCTCTTAAGTTTGTGATGAGACTATGTGGATTTCTCATCTTCTTTGCGTGTAGCACGTGCTAGTATTAAAACCTATATCATGTTCTTCTTTTATAAAATGCAATCCATATTTTCATTCGTGAGTTAATAGTCATATCTGCAAACATGAACGACTCAAGCAATATACATTATTAGGTTTCAATATTTGTTACACTTTAGTGCATTTTGAACTGGAAATACTGAAATAGTGGCTCTAAATTTGGAAGTTAAGGAATATTATTTGAGGCAATTAATTTGAAGTGCTTATAAGGAAGGACACCTTATAACTTTTGTATCTCAAAATAAGGACACTCATTTTTCCTTATTAAAATACCCTTCTTGCAATTGGATTCTTTCTTTTAAGGTTGTGTTCTTTTCACAAAATTTTGAAATGATGCGATTTAGAAATTTGTGATTTTAAAATTTGATGATTTTCAATTTAGGTATTATTTTAAAAAATTAGAAATTTTCAAATTATAGTGGTGTAAGTTGAGTTTAAGTGGGATTCTTATCCATTTATGTACTTTAGTTGGAAAGAAAAAGTCTTAGTGACCAATAATGGAGAAGAGATATGATTAAAAAGAGATGGATCGGACTCAAACTCCATAATTCAATACAGGATCCCAAAATCCCAACCTTTTGAGCTGATTTTGAAATCACATAATTTGCAGGATTTCAACATTTGACATAATTTTAAAATATCAAGACTAATCCCAAAAGAACACTCCTAAATTACATAAATCATATAATTTATCAAATCCTATCTCACGAAAAGAACATACCCTAAATATATTTATCACTATAAGTCGCTTCCGCCCATTGTCACCCAACTTCTAAACACCAGTGACCTAATTGGAGCTCCATAAATGGTTAATAGATCTTCAACATTGGTGGTGTGCGGTCACCACCGACGGTGGGCGGTCACCACCGACGGTGGGCGGCTGTAATTGGTGAAATCTAGCTAGCGACCAGCCAAGAAAAGGGAAAAAAGTTTGGTACGAGTAAAATTGATGGGTTAGGAAAAAGTAATGTGTCATTTCTTTGGAATTAATTGTGAAAAAAAGAAAACCTTCCGACCCATTTAGTTGTATTATTTAGAACTAGAACCGGTGGCACACTTAATGCATGTTATATGATACCTAGTAATTTCTTACGTTATATATACTTTTTCATAACAAAATTTAGCATGTTTGATGGTATTTGCTTAACTGATCACAACTTATGTGCCTCATGTTTAAGGTCACATGTTCAAGTCCTTTAACAAGCATTACTTTTATTGTACTATTCGAAGTCTCAAGGGTAATTTTGTCATTTTACCAACTTACTAAACTCCTACTCACGCTATACATATGGTGTTGATATTGATAGGGCTATTACATGCAAATAAAAGCTTCGAAGATTTACAAAAATTACCAATCACCTAACTATTACTTGCCTCTTTCTCATGCATGTCATGCAACTGCATGTGTTTAACAAATTAAAGATATAGATGTGTGTTTGTGTGTGCCCGCGCAGAGTATTGGTGATGAAGAAGCCAAGGGCAGAGGTACTCCAATTGGAATTGGCGAAGGTTCTCAAATAAGGAACGCTATTGTAGATAAGAACGCTAGGATTGGCAAAAATGTTATGGTAATTAAAACAATGATACACATATATATGTATAGAGTGCATTTCTGGTACGGACCAGTCCATACGGATCCATATTTTTAGCGACAATTTTTTGTCGCCGAAACATTGGGGAGATGTTTTTAGCAACGAAAAACCATCTCAAAAAATCCAGTCCGTACAGATTGGTCTGCACTTGAAATTTTTTGTATATGTATATATGTTGCATATGTAAACAAGTAACTTTAAGTGATCACACTGTATCATATGAATCACTTTTTTAATCATAGCCTTCTGTCCTACAGAATTATTGTATGTATACATATATATATAGGGGAATGATCTAAAGATGACCAATTTTTTTCGTCCTTAAATGCAGACCAACCATTTTGAGGGGTAAACGGGTGAATATTTTGATAAAACTTAGTGAAGATGATCTCCATGATTAGTAAATCATCTCTACCAAATTTCATAGAAAAATTCAACCAGGAAGTGGGTTAGGTAAATATTTGAACTTTTAACCCCAAAAATGTGCGTATATATCAATTTTTTAGTTAACCCACTTCCCTGTTGTATTTTTTGATAAAATTTGGTGGAGATGATCTACTAATCATGTAGATCATATTCACCAAGTTTTGTCAAAATATCCATCCGTTTACCCCGTCAAAATGATTGGTCTGCAAAACAAAACAAAATTGGTCCCCTTTAGATTCTTAACCTATACATATATGCAACCTAGAAAGGGCTTCCGCTCTAAGTTCCCTTTTAAAGGGGTGAATAATTAAATTCTTTTGATAGAAAGATGATCTCCATGACATGTACATAAACTCCTTAAAATTTCATCAAATCAACCGGGAAATGGGTGAACTAATAATATATATATACATACACGTGCATTTTTGGCAGTTGAAATTTTAGGATTTTAGTTCACGCCCTTACTGGTTGAATATGACAATTGGTGGAGTTAATCTACTAACAATGGAGATCTCTGGCAAAAGTCATAAAAAAATTCAACCATTTGTTCCTCACAAGAGTTGGTGTTTTTGTTATATTTATGTGTATACATAAGGAGATAATAGAAAATAATCTTGCTAAACATAGAGTTTTCTTATTTTAAATATTTTTTTGTCAGAATTTAGTTATATATATTTGTTCTTATCTAGATCATAAACAAAGACAATGTACAAGAAGGGAACAGGGAAGCTTATGGATACATCATTACATCTGGAATAATTGTAATACTAAAGGGTGCAATGATCCCGGATGGCAACATTCTATGAAGTGAATATCATATCCATCACTCACTAGGGATTTCAGTAGATAATTGTTTGTTCATTTCAAACAAATTAAAGATTATTGAGCTTCTTCATGTAGTAAAATTAATGTATATTTTGACTTTTGTATTAGTTCTTTTTTCACTGTTGCAAGCTCAAGGGGAGCTCATAAGATGGATGTACAAAATAATTCTTTCTTATACAATAAATTACGTACCTAGCTACTAAAATAAAAAATGGAAGGCGGTTATTGATGTTGTATTAGGTTTTTGGAATTTTAATTTTGCCCTTGCAGACTTTTATTTCACAAAAGAAATTTAATCCTAGCATTGTGAGAACCCCGACCCTTACCCCCGCTGATTCTCAAATTGCTACTTTCTCATCTTTAAGTTCTTGTTTTGGTTGGTTTTACATGCTAACACTTACTTAAAGTGGCCAGTCAATTTTACCAGAAAATATATAAAAGATATAGGCTCTCAAACGATGAGAACCTTACAATTGGTCTGCGAAACCATTATTTTTTTGAGTTTGGGTACTATGTTATAAAGAGCGAAGGTGTTAGGCACTCAGTCCGCCCTTTTAATCTCTCTGTATGTTACATACGCCAAGATGTTAATATGTTTCCTTAATAGCCAGATCTTACATTACACAATAAAACACCTGTCCAGCTTAACAGAACAGAGGTTGGACTAACGACTGAGATTCACTGGGCAAGCTTGGGTCCGCTCTTGGCATGAATCAGCTCTAGAGAGTGGAGCCAGCTCAAGGCTACACAGCCAACCAAACAATTTCTTATATTACTGCACTTACGTATACCTTAAATTCTTTACTTATCAAAATATCCTCTTCTTGTCGAAGGATCGTCTCTCTCCCTTGGGAAAATTTGATAAATAGGGGTGTGTGCATGACTTTTCCTACGAAAAATTTGGCAGCGTAACGACGCTTTTCATGCTCTTACATCTTTATTGAAAGATTTCCTCCTCTTCGATGATTATGAAATCAGCAACTAGGCGATGGTTAGATCTTATCCTCAACCTCTATTCTTTACATCGCTTACGGTGTCTAATGCTTACTTAGAACATGGATTTTATATGGTGGGTGCTTATACCACCTTTATACTAATAGATCTACATTTCTACTATCGTTAATACGCCATTAAAGAAGGAATTTACAAGAGCGAGGAAGAGGTTTCCTTCAGCGACGCACTCCTATCTCATATCCTTCCTTCCGACGTAGAGATCCTAGTCTTTCTTCCATCTCAACCATACACTTAATTCTTCACTTCACTTAACTTTTGTCAAGAGAGCAATAATGGCTCTTCAAGATTGCTTCCTTAGTGTCTATGGCCTCAATTTCGGGATTCCCTCCCAACTACCAGCTCAGGGGTACTTATAGAACCATAAAGTGCTGTGCTGGCCAGTTCTTGTTAGAGGGAGTTGACTGGCTGTTAGGCCACCAACTAATCAGGTTGTCTGGAAATTCTTCTTAAGACTCGTCCTGTCAAGAGTGCATGCACATACTGTTTGCCTTGATTGGTTTCGGTCCACTGCTAAGCCGCCCCTATGCATAAAGGATACCCTTGAACGTTGTTTTGATACAGAAAACTTGGTACTTGGCCCGTAAACCTATTCGGCAGATATGCTAGTTCTAATTGTCCTGCCGACTTTACTCAAAAGGCTACGCCTGTTGACGCGACCTCTGATACCAATGACGCGAACCCGGATCGTCTTTCCTAGCCAGGCTAATGGATCCTCAACCCTTGAACTACAAACGTAGCAAGAACCTTGGAATACGTCGAAAAGATGGAAGATGGAACCTCAACCCAACGCTTAAAGAAGCGCGAACCTCGGTATAATGAATGACGCCACAATCTAGTGTGATTGCTAGATTGATAAGTCAAGAACAATTGAATTTACTCAATTCAACATGTTCAACATGCTCTTAAAGAACACAAAGAGAAAGCTCTCAATTTAATTAATCATCATAACTTAATTTTAAAACAATAATGTGCCTCCTTTAAATAGGAGAAACAAAGCTAGAATCCTAATTCAAAAAGGAAACTAATTCCTACCTAGAAAAGGAAAATAACTTCTAGAATAATCCTAACACAATAAGGAAAATAATAATAAATAATAAGGAAACTTATTCAAAAAGGAAACTACTAATCTAATTCCTAATTGAATAATAAAATAAGACGACTAAAATAAACTCCTAAATAATTAAGGAAATAATATAGAAGTCTTGAATTTCTATGGAATTCCTTTTGAATTTCCATGCTCTATCCTTGTAATTCATCAGGTATGGATCATCATTTAGGATGCCACAAACCACCATGGTTGAATAGAAATTGAAGCTAGACCGGATCATATCACCTGTGCCACTGTTCTGGACCATAAAACTACGGCACAAATAAGTATGACCTCGCCAGCCGGCCTGCTCTCCCCCAGGGAGCCAGTTAACTTGACTTTTGTCCTTTCTTCCCACCTTTTCTACTATGTTCATTTTCTCGTGATATGATCCGGTCTAGCTCCAGTTTCTATTCAACCATGGTGGTTCATGGCATTCTAAATGATGATCCATACCTGATGAATTACAAGGATAGAGCATGGAAATTCAAAAGGAATTCCATAGAATTTCAAGACTCCTATATTATTTCCTTTAATTATTTAGGAGTTTATTTTAGTTGTCTTATTTTATTATTCAATTAGGAATTAGATTAGTAGTTTCCTTTTTGAATAAGTTTCCTTATTATTTATTATTAATTTTCTTATTATATTAGGATTATTCTAGAAGTTATTTTCCTTTTCTAAGTAGGAATTAGTTTCCTTTTTGAATTAGGATTAAGGCTTTGTTTACTCCTATTTAAAGGAGGCACATTATTGTTTTATGATTAAGCTTTGATGATTAATAATATTGAGAGTTTTCTCTTTGTGTTCTCTAAGAACATGTTGAACATGTTGAATTGATTAATTCAATTGTTCTTGACTTATCAATCAATTCTCCACCAATTGATTGTGGCGTCTTCGACTATACCGAGGTTCGCGCTTCTTTAAGCGTTGGGTTGAGGTTTTCGCCTTCCATCTTTCGACGTATTCCAAGGTTCTTGCTACGTTTGTATCAAGGGTTGAGGATCCATTAGCCTGGCTAGAAAAGACGATCCGGGATCGCGTCATTGGTATCAGAGCAGACTTTTCTATCCAGGTTCTCTATCTTAGTTTCTTGTTCTTTCAATTTCGTAGTAGATTCTTGAAACCCTAGGCCTTCATTCTTGTTAATCTTATTCCAAAAAAAATTGTGTTAGGGTTTATAGATTCTGAAAAAAAAAAAAAAAAAAAAAAAAATATTCGGGTGAACAGTGCCGTGAACAGTGCGCATGAACAGTGCGTGAACAGTAATCGTGAACAGTGCGTGAACAGTAATCGCGATGAACAGTGATTTCGCGTGAACAGTGTTTTCTGAAAAAAAAAATAAAACAGATTTCTATTTCATAATCCTGCTGGGCTGTCGAAATTTGTGGTTTTCGCTATCAAAACGACCTCGGATCGTTCTTATTTTTCGCCCGATTATAGTAAAATTGCGTCCCGAACAACATATCAGAAAATCAGCCCGATCCAACGGTTGGATCAAAAGTTATTGCTGTTTTACGACCGCGCCTGCATTGAATAAAAAAAAAAAAGGTGACTGCTGTGAATAGTGCTGTGCGTGAACAGTGCTGCTGCAAAAAAAAAAAAAAAAAAACAGAATTCTGAATTGCTTGTAAACCCTAGAAAAAAAAAATTTGATTATTGTGTATAGGGTTTCGTTGTTTTGAATTGGATTACAACAAAGTTGGAATGTTGAAGCGAAAACCCTAGGTTGTTTATTCTTCGTCGAATAGCGATTCAATTGCTGCGAATTTGGGCGCTATTATTGAAATTGAGGATTTAAGTTGAACCCTAGAAAATTCCGAATAATATTCAATCGTTTGAGTTTGTTGATCCTTGTTGCATCTTCATTCTAATTGGGATTCTTATTTTGTGTTCCATATAAATCTATTTTGCTTGGAAAATCTAGAAAGCCATAGGATATTTGATTTGCATTAATTAAGGATTTGATTGTTGCCTATCGTTTGGAAATCTGCTTGCATTATTCTAGCAATTCTAGAAATTCGTTTGGCTCATTAATATTGCTAGAATTTGGTTTCTTGAGTCCTTATAATCATTGTGAAGGCGTTCAATCTAGGTGTGCGATTGGTTGTTGGGGACTTGCGATATATTCATATTGTTCAACTTGTTTTAAAAGTTCCAAGGAGAAAAATTGTGAGGTTTTTTATTACTTGAGTGACAAACACGAGAGAAAAAAAAAATGTGTGATACTTGAGTGATACACGTAAGGGAGTGCGTGAGGAAATTTTTATTTCTTTATTTGTACTAATCCTTATTTTGGCAGCGCAAGAATGTCTTATTTTAATTTTGAGCAAAGTTGGCGTGATGAGGAGTTTAAAAGGGATAGTGCGCGAGTAAAAAATCTAGAAATTAGACGGCGCATGCGGTTAAGTGAAACTCCTAATGGGGAAAGGAGAAAACAAAATTTGGGTAGCAGCACGAAAAAGACTTCCTTGTTTGATGATGAGGATTGTTCTAAGTTTAACGAATTGTTTACCAAAACTTATGAGCAATTTAAGAGGAGGGAAAGTTTTGTGCCAAACCAAATTGAAGAGCATGCCGTAGAAGGTGAATTGCTAGCTGAATGTGGTGACCCAAGCGTGCGAGCGAATATATTTCGAACTAGATGCCTCGTGCAAGAGAAGGTGTGTAGTTTGATAATTGATGGGGGAGTTTACTCAAACTTTGCTAGCACAACAATGATTGAGAAGTTGAATCTGCCTACGTTCAAGCACCCGTGTCCTTATAAGTTGCAATGGCTGAATGATAATGGAGTGATAAGGGTGAATGAGCAAGTGCTTATTTCTCTTGGCATTGGGAAGTACAAGGATGAAGTCTTATGCGATGTGGTTCCAATGCAAGCCGGCCACATGATTTTGGGTCGACAATGGCAACTTGATAGGCAAGTCAATTACAATGGCGTTTCCAATAAGTACTCTTTCAAGATGAATGAGAGAACCATTTCTCTTATTCCATTGCCACCAAAGCAAGCTTATGAAGATCAAATGAAGTTACAAAAGGAGAGTGATCAAAAAAGAGAGAGTGAGCGAAAACAAGAGAAGAGTGGTGAAGGAGTGGAAAGGAAAGAGTGCGAAGATGAAAAGAAAGAAGGAGAGCGAAAAATAAAAGAGAGTAATGAAAAGAGAGAGGCTGAGGTAATAGAGAGAGAAAAAGAAAATTCAGTGATCTTTAGTGAGAATGAGTTTGAAAAAGACTTGAGTGAAGTGAGGGAGATTGAGGCAAAAAAGAGTGAATCGGAGGAAGTATTTTCATATACTAACAATCTTAATCATGTTTTGCCTATATCTATTGTGTCTTATTTGCAGGGAGTTGGAGATCAACACCAAGAAAAAGTTGAGTTGGTATGTGGCCAACAAGCTTTAAAGCAAAGAGTTGGTGAGTTTTCTAAGTTGGAATTGGTAAGTTGTTCTCCGAAGAAATTATTTGGATTTAAAACAACGTATGGCTTGTTTGAATGGGTAACTAATTCTTTTATTTTGAATAATGCTTTTATGAGTTTAAAGAATCAAATTTTTGAGCCATTCTTGGGAAAAATTGTTTTGAAAGGCTTTGATCGTTGGAATGTCACACTGTCACATAGCAATAGTAGTTTGAATTGTTACTTATCGATTAGTTGGAATGATCAATTGCTTATGATGAGTTTTGATGTGCTAACCGCTAACCTCAAGAAGTGCGCTCTTGGCACGAATGAGACTATGTTTCTTTGCTTTGATGAGAGTGTTGTCGGTAAGCCGGATTTAACGGAGGAGTTGAGTAGCATGGCAGCCGTGGAGCTTGATGAGTTTGAAAAGAATTCAGAGATTAAATGCAGAGGGGAGCAAGGAATTTCCAAGGCAGCCATGGAAGCGAGGAGGATCTTTGCAAAAGGAAGAGAAGAGATTCTAGCCAAAGAACCGGAGTTGGAAGTTGATGAAGTGGAGCATATTGACTTCATTGGTGTGGACAAGTATGATTTCCATCCGAATTATCAGCCGGGAAGTTTCTTCAATGAACTAAAGTTAATCGAGTTGAAGCATAGCCTCAAGTTCGATGAATTCCGTTTGTCGAAGAAGGCCAATCAACAAATTGGAAGATGCGGGTTGAATCAAGCAATGCATAGCCAAGATTCGAGGACGAATCTTCTTAAAGAAGAGGAGTATGATATGATCCGGTCTAGCTCCAGTTTCTATTCAACCATGGTGGTTCATGGCATTCTAAATGATGATCCATACCTGATGAATTACAAGGATAGAGCATGGAAATTCAAAAGGAATTCCATAGAATTTCAAGACTCCTATATTATTTCCTTTAATTATTTAGGAGTTTATTTTAGTTGTCTTATTTTATTATTCAATTAGGAATTAGATTAGTAGTTTCCTTTTTGAATAAGTTTCCTTATTATTTATTATTAATTTTCTTATTATATTAGGATTATTCTAGAAGTTATTTTCCTTTTCTAAGTAGGAATTAGTTTCCTTTTTGAATTAGGATTAAGGCTTTGTTTACTCCTATTTAAAGGAGGCACATTATTGTTTTATGATTAAGCTTTGATGATTAATAATATTGAGAGTTTTCTCTTTGTGTTCTCTAAGAACATGTTGAACATGTTGAATTGATTAATTCAATTGTTCTTGACTTATCAATCAATTCTCCACCAATTGATTGTGGCGTCTTCGACTATACCGAGGTTCGCGCTTCTTTAAGCGTTGGGTTGAGGTTTTCGCCTTCCATCTTTCGACGTATTCCAAGGTTCTTGCTACGTTTGTATCAAGGGTTGAGGATCCATTAGCCTGGCTAGAAAAGACGATCCGGGATCGCGTTATTTTGATTCCATTTTTCTTTGTTGCACAGTCTGAAAGTTCCTAATATAATGCAGTTGTGCTTGGATTTGCAATAAAATAAGTCAATGGTGTCTTTCTTACTGGTCATTGTTGATGGGTTCTGCACGTGCTCGATCTTTATGTGTCATTTTTTTTTTTTTTGCATTGGAGCATCATAGACTTAGAGTTTTAGCAGTTTCACCCTATGTATTCGGGTCGGAATTCCTAGGTGTTCCTGCTTGGCATTGACATTCTGCCTTTGAATTGGTGATGCTCTTAGGAGTACCAATTGCATCACCCACTATCTTCTGTCACTGATTCTCACCCAAAAAACACTGAACGATAGTTGCATGTGTTATCGCATCTATGGAAAGCAAAAAGAAAGAGAGAAAGAAAGGAAGAGGTTTGTCTATGGTATCAGACTTTTTGCTAGTCTCGGTCTGCACGAAGCTCCAAAACTAAGAAGCAGAAGCTCAACCATACTACCAAACCCTTGTCCAAAAGATCACAGGTTGGTCACGTATTCCGATATATGGAAGGACGGAGAAAAAGGAAGAATTGGGCATTTAAAAGAAATAATAATAGTAATTTGAGGACATCAATGATACAATCAGGAATCCAATATAAATTAGGAAGTATGTTTGGCAGTAAACCATACAAATTAGAAGTTGGGCATTATCACAGGTGTGCGTATTATAGATATATAACAATGTGAGTAATAAGTAAATATGTAACCATACAATACATTGTGATTCAATAATATTAAGACATTTTAGTATAAATATTTGTAGAGATGACGGCAAGGGCAAGGGCTTCTCCAGTATATATTTTTTTCCCACCAGAGCATGTACTGGTACGAGAGTTTTTGAATAGGAAGCTGAGAGGAGAAAGATTATGGTTCGAAGGCTGTGTGTCTGACATCGAGAGGCATCATCTTTACGGCCAAAAGCCTTGGGATCTATTTGCAAAGCACGCCGAATATCCACATCACAGATTCATTTACTTTTTCACTACTGCTACCCACAAAAACAACGCTAATATTTCTGGTAATATTGTCGAACGCAACAATGGTAATGGCGGGTGTGGTGATTTGTGGATAGTTGAAAATAATGGCGCTTCTTTCCCTGTGGAGGATCCTGACAACGGAAATCAAGTAGTCGGTTACAAGAAAACCTTTCTCTATGATGATTCTGATCAAGATGATATTGAGTATGAAATGACGGAATACACCTCTCTCCAAGCTCCTAAAGTAAAATCACTTTCTTCATTTGTAATATTATTATTATGATTACATTGATTAAAAGTTTTAAACTCTGACAATTTCTAAATCACTACGATTGACTCCCTTGCAGGTACCCTTTTTGGATTACGTAGTTTGCCAACTAGAGAAAATGACTGTGTATGATGTTGGGCGAAGATATGGAGAAGAGGCTGCTATTATGTTTTCCGACAATGAAATAGTAACTGAAGATAGGGATACAGTGGCGGCAGTGGCGTAGGTCAACATGGCCCCATCTCTTCTTTGCTATTTCCTTTTGCCCAGCCGCCGCCTCTATTTTTATATTATTAGCACGGTTATTGTTAAGGTTATTGCTATTGCTCACCGAAATACATTATGCATTTAGGAGCATCACAATCTATGTTTATTAGTGAATTAAGAAGGCTTTTGATTATGTAAAATAAAATAAAATAACTTATCTTGAAATTGTTACGTGGTTGTATAAGCCATACTCTATACGCACAAGCCAAGATCTGAAATTCTCGTGGAGCCTTCCACTTCCAATTTACAACTCACATTCTCAGTTATTCTCTCAATCACGTATTCCCAATTCAGTAAGAGATAGTTTGTTATGACTATCCAAATTCTTGTGATGACATCTCAATTTTAGAGGCGGGCGGTGATTAGGTAGAGGCCTTAACTAATGACCCAATTTGTTCGAGGGAATTTGCACCCGATCAAACACGGGAGTTCCGGCTAAATGAATCAATTCCCCATAAGAACTATGTGGTGGATAAACAACTGGACGAACTGTATGTTTTATAGGTAGCCTGGTTTTAAATAATGACTTTAGTTTGCGACGAAACATAGAAAGCTTGGTACGTTTGGTTATTAAGAGATTTTTTTTTTGGTTGTTTGTTTGTGGCTTTGAAAATTAAAACTAGCAATTGTAAAATAAAAGAAACAATATCTCGTAAATTTAGAAATTGAAATTTCGACACATTTTTCAATTGAAATTGATTTTGGCTTTATACAATAGTAGGGTCTTTTTGAGAAATCTCAATAATACCCAGTTGAAATTGATTTATATGCTAGAAGTTACTCAAAACCCTAAAAAACACAAATACCCCAAAAAGATCCAAGCGGCAATTTTGTGCCATAGATAAGCCAATAATTATCCTGTCAATTATGTTAGTTGAATTTGGATTTTTTTTTGAAATACCCTCTCAATAATACTCATAATTAAAGTTTACACCCCCTTCCCGGCCTGTGCTCCTTGAGATGCTCTTGTGATTTAACGGGGGTTAGCTTTTCATCTAAAATTTTATGCATTGTGACCCGTTTTACCCTTATTTTTCAACCAATTTTTTTTTTATCTCTATACAAAAAGAACTTAATTTTTCTCAGAAAGTAAATCTAACAATTTAAATATGATTTTCTCAAAACAACCATAAATCCCTCCATATCTCACCTCCAAATCTCACCCCCAATACATCTAACCTCCCTAAAACTGCCCCACCAACACCTCCATCATCACCACCGATATCTCCACCATCGACCTCAACTTTGGCTTCCTTGAGAAACTCCATCAAACTTTTAGATGAGTTCAATGGGTTGGATTTGTGGGTAATTTCAGATAAAACAGAGGAAACATATATGAAATTTGTGGGCTTAATTTCATGAGTTTTTAATAGGTTACAAGGGTTGATTTTGCTTTAAAAAGAGCATAAATCATTTATACATTGATTTCAGGAGTTTATGGGTTCGGTACGATCATCGTAACAAAATCTTTGTACCGTGTACCGTACTGAAGGTTGGGTATGCCAAAATTTATTACCATTACCGAATCAAAATACCGGTATACCAAAAATTTGGTTTGGTCAGTAGGGTGATGGTACAGTTCCAAAACGAAAGACCAATGGAAACCTACAGGAAAATAGAAGAAAAAAAGGGGAAAAATTTAAACACTGGCACACATCGGATGAAGAAGAGTATTCGGGGACTTAGATTAGATGGAGAAGATCACGTGAAACGGGTTGGCAGTGGTAACGAGTGTGAGAGTTAAGTTCTTTTTGATAAATGCTAAAATAAAATTTGGTAAGGGTGAGAGTGGGGAGTAGAAATAGAGATCCTTCTTTTTTTGGTCTAAAATAAATTTTGGTCAAAGTAGAGAAAGAAAATACATAATTTTTTTGTTATAAAGGTTGGATTTTATCATTTCAATACTGTTGTTTTGTTATTCTTTTGTTAAATCCTCTTGCTTATGTTATGCAAGAATTTATAATTGATAATATGGTGTAGGTTTGTAGCTGGGCCATCCTTTTTTGGCATAGCAACAAGAAGAGCTTAAAAATGAGACAAGATGTACCAAAGTAATGTACTAGTAGTAGTTTTTGCTAAGGTACCATATACCACTAGTAATAAAAATTATTACCAGTACCATACCATAAGTTATTGATATGGTACAATTATAGATATATAGTCCTACCATTACTGAAGTTCTATACAATTGGTAATATTACAATATGATACACCATAAATTGTACAAAATTCCACCCCTACGTCCAATACAACAAAAATTGATTTGACGAGTTTGTGAGTTTGTGGCATCAATTTGAATTTCTTCTTAATTGTTATAATTAGATGGATTTTGAAGTGGGCAGGTTAATTTAAGATTTAGGATTGTGTTTTAAACTTTTATAGATTATTTGGGTTTAGAGATAATCATCAAATCAGTGCCTATAACATGGGCAGTGACGAACCAAGCAAACCATCCTAATATTCCATCCTTCTCTCACTGTATAAAACTACATATATATATATAGTAAGGTCTATTATTGATGTACACTATTTTACTCAGTAGTACTCCATCTTTTTTGAACACTCTGTATGAACACTTCCTCTCTTCTTAACACTCTACATTTAATTTTTAATTTTATAATTAATTAATATCAATATAAAAACTGTCCAATATTCTCTCTCTACAATTAAAAAAAATATAAAAATCAAATCATTCAACTCACCCCACAAAAATCTCATCTTGAATCTTTTTTTTCCATGAATTAACCCATTGTTGCCACCCCTTATTTTTATGGTCGGCAACAAGTCGGGTTGGGGTTTACAATCTCTATCCTCGCCCCAGCTACCAAAAACCATCCCCATCTCCGCCTCCATCCCCAATTCAAGGTATCGGGTATCCACATCCCCGTCGGGTAACAGTTTCCCACGAGGATTCCCCAATAATAATTTTTTTTAAAAAAAAATAAAAAAAGAAGAAGAATGAAGTTAGAAATAATATAATGTTATATAATATATGTACATATATAGATGAAGTTATATATATGCACAATGAAGAATGAACTAATTTTATGTACATATATATATTTTATGTACATATATACACACATATATAAGTACAAAGTAAGAAAATTACAAAATTAAGTATATCAGGGTGGGTACGGGATGGAGACTCCCTGACCCGAACCCGACTAATTTAAAAAATCCCCGACCTACCCCCGATTACTTATCCCTATACTAGCACCCATCGGGTTGGGGATCCGCGGCTACCCGAACACGCGGGTATTTTTGTCATCCCTTATTATTTTCCAATCCCACCACTCCGCTCTCTCTCTACAATTCAAACAGGCACAAAATTTAATTCTTACCTATCTTCTTCATTCATCTTTTACATAAAACACATAGATCATCTTCCCGGTAATTGGACTTAGTGGAGCCTATGGTTGAGTTAGACTTAGAGAAGCATGGGGTGGAGTCTCTACAACCTACGTACATTGGGTACAGTCAATGTTGGAGGTTTTGTTGGCTATTTTGGTGCAACCGAAATTTGTTGTTAAACGTGGTTGAAGTTGGTAGAGATGGTGGAAGAATTTTTGATGAGAGTTGAATGTGGAAAGAAATGTTTGAAATGCATTGAATGTTGGATAGTTTAACTAGTTAAGGGTTAATTATAGATTAGTGGGTTAATTAACTTTTGTATTAAATTAAAACAAGTAGGGTAGAAATAACAATTGAGTCTTTTTTTTGTGGGAGTGTTAATAAGAGATATTGGGGGTGCCAACATCACCACCCTATATTATATAATATCTCGTACAACTATTTTGATTTTGTTGAAATAAAAGAAAGCGAAATAAGAGAATAAGGGAGAAAAGAAAGAGAAATTAGAAAATAAGGGAGATCTTTTTATTCAACTGATATAATGTATGAGTAAGAGTCGATTCTATTTATATCGGGTATACCTCTGCCATATGGCACAGTGAAATAAATAAGATTAGTTAATGGGATCAAAACGAATAAGGTGTGACCGATCTAAATCAGGCAAAATTTTGTATGTCTATTTAATTTTGAGCACACTGTTTGTCCTAGTTTAAAGTTTTGAAGAACCAAAATGCATGTTTAATTTTCATGCTGGAAAAACTAAAAATAGGCTGGATTTGTAACACTCCCGCCTTAATTAGTAGGATAACACCCATAATTAAGACCTGGAGTGTCACTAACCCACCTTAGACTAGCTAAAGTAGGTCTAATATAAATAGTGAAATAGTAAATGTGACGCCTTGGGTCCCGTTCTGAGATTTTCACTTCCGAGACTTGGTTAATCACGAATGCCGTGCGCGACGGAGGGTTTATAACACAACAATCAGGACTTTTAAAAAACCTTTCTTTGATAAAACATGATTCTAATAAATCTTGTTTTAGAAAATTTCGGCATGTAGAGTTCGTTTAAGAAACAAACCGGCCGTACATACAAAACCATTTTGTACAAATGGAAATCCCAATCAACCAAATCCAAAGTTCACTCCTCATATAGAAAACCACTTAAATGAGTTTACATCAAACTGGTATCAATTTTTTATACAAAGGTTCATTTATAATATATTCAAACCAAAAGACTATATACAACCTAGTCCTTGGTTCAAGGACTACAAAAGTTATCGGACATCAGATAGGCCTTCTAGACTCGTAACCCACGTGCCATCCCAAAAGCGAGATCCTGCAAAACTGTTAGAAAACAGGATGAGCCAAATCCGAGCTCAGCAGGAACTGTAAGGGTTTCGTAAAGAAACTACACATTGCAATCACAAGCGCGTGCTCCTTTTTATCTAGGAAAATACTATTTTTAATGAAGTAGTTCGAAAATATGCAATGCAATGCAATTCATACATAGGTGCATACCGAACCCCACTAGGATTCTTATCATAGTCACCTAAAGCTATCCACCTGACTACCCAATCTCTCCTCTAACTATCCCACAAGATAAACCTCTAATGAATTCCTATAACTCGAGAGAATTGCTAGTCTAAGCCACCTCGTACCAATTCTCGCTTTCTAAGGTTTGTCATGCTTATGGAAGAATGGTTCTAAAGTATTGTACAACATAATCACACACCACCTCACACTTATACCGAGAGACGATATCTTAAGAGCCGAGCATTCATTATGGTTCCTTTTTGGAGTAAGGTCATTATTGATGAGCCCAAAGATAGCACTGAAGATGGATCATGGAGTGAAGGCTATGCCGATCCCATCCGTGTTCCAAGTGGCACAATCACTCGAGCTAGAGCCAAGAAGATTATGGAAGTACTTATGGCCATTGTAACAACCGGTTTTCTTATCTCTTGCAAATCATGACCCATATCGCGTATAAGGCATAATCGGGCTCCGGATGGCCAAATTGGGTTCTGGAAAGGTTGAAATGGTTTGGAAACTTCCAACAAGTCATATTAACATATTTAAGTATATTATAATGACCATAAGTTGTTTCGGGTGGCTCGGACGAAAATCGGCTCGAAAATCACAAGTTTCGATCCTACGCGATTAATTATTTTTACTCGACTTTGGATGACCATAACTTCTTCATCCGAACTCCAAATGAGTCCCCGTTTTTGGCCACATCTTTATTTTAATGACCAATTCCAACTCCTTGATGCCCAAAAGTGGATGCGAAGTCGAGATGTTGACCAAAAGCTGAAAGGGGCACCTTCAGGCCTAGGGAGTCGACTCCATGGAAAGGAGGGGGTCGACTCCATCGTGCTGGACAGGTTTTTTATATATTTCTTCTTCTCCTTTCATCCTCATTTCACCCCACCATTGGAGAGCCTTAGAGAGAGAAGTGAGGAGGGATTTGAGGGGAAATTGAGAGATAAATCTATGTGTATTATTCCCCACCAAATTATCATCATCATCATCATCATCTCCATCATCATCTTCATCTCCTCCTTCACCTCCATCCACCATAGCTAGGGTTTTTGTGCTAAAATTGGGGATCTTCGCATCTACACGGTTTCGGCTCGATTCTTCCGCAATACTTCGAGGGATTGACCCTCTTAAGGTGGGAACAATATTATTAAAGCTTGTTTTCAAAGTTATTACAACATATTTACCCCAAACCAACAAAACCTAGGGCTTTTTCTACATAAGCATGTTCATGGGGTTTTGGGAATAATCCTTCTTGATATATTGTTTGATTTATACTCAATATGATTATATATTATGGATTTTATGATATTCCCCAATTTCTATGTTGTTATCGGATAGATTGGCATAAAACCCCTATATACGGATATGGTTATGAACTCTATGCTATGATATGCATACATACGACGCAATACATGATTTTAAAAGTATATTTTGGACAAAGTTATACATATTGGTGGTATTGTTACTATGTTTTAAGTTATGAACTACATTTATGAGATTTTCTACTTACCTAGCCAGTCCGTAAGTATGCTGGTCAAATAAATATATATGTTTTGAACAAATGAAGTCTTTAAATCATAGTGGGAGGCTATTTGGGAACTCATACACATTGTTTGACTGTATTAGACTTGGCTTGGGGCCAAATTGATGAAAACATATAAAACCTCCAAAACTGATGATTTTATGGTTTCCCTTATTAACTGACGAACTTGGCAGATCTTGTTTAATCTCAGCAACAATACCACTACATGTTTTACACTATGTATATATACACATATTTAGAATGGATATATATATACGAGTTATACGAATTTACGTGGAATATATGTATTTACATAACTGTACATGTTGGATCCTATATTCTTATGATTTCATTGATTTGATGTATTTATTATTATTTGGTATTGATTATCGGATGGCCACACCGTTCTTACTAGATAGATGGTGATTACCGGTAGCGTATAGCCTTGGTGGCTACGTGAGTATTATTGTAGCGTGCGCCTTTATGGCGGCGTGAGGTAGCGTCTAGGTGGACCTGATAGGTGGTCCCTACCTTGGGCAGAAGAAACCGAGTTGCCGGCTATCTCTGTGCACAGTAGATTTATGAAAATCCTAGACGTGAGTTTGATATATGTGATTGATGTGATAGATCTAGTTGCGGTGTTGTGGCATACTCAGTATGATGATGTATATGTATATACTTATATTGCCTTTCTTATACTTCGGGTTGGGGAACATTATATATATGCATTTCACGAAAGGTTCTCCGTGCATTGGCTGCTTCAAAACTATAATATATATATATATATAGATTTACAGTTGTATATACAAAAAGAAATGTATTTTACCCAGAGATGGTTTATTACAGAGAAGCAGCATACGAACTATTTTCAGTACAATGTATAGCATGGCATGCATGATTTTTTATCTATTTTCTTATACAAACTCTTGTAGTTTCCACTGAGCTCGTTTGGCTCACTCCCATTTTTCAAACCAGGTTTTGCAGGTATTTTCCGGGGAACGGTGCGCTCACCAAGTCTAGATAGCTCTGATGGACTTTGATCACCTTAGTTGTTAGGAAACGACTTATGTACTAGTTGATTAGTTAGCATATGATTATGTATTACAGTGTTGTATTTTGATATAAAGCTTATTGAGATTGGGACCTCATTGGAGGCTTTGTATAAATGATTTTCCTTAAATGTGGAGTATCTATTGAATATGGATTGTATGTATATTTTAACAGGTTTTGGTATTGCTTTATAAATAAACTCCACATGTCAAAATTTCTTTTAAAATGATTTTTATTACTTGAACTTGTTTGTGGTATAAAATTCTAAGTTTTACACCTGATCACCCGTCGTCGCGTACGACTTCGTGGCTAACCGGGTCTCGGAGGTATAATCCTCTAAACGGGATTTCGGGGCGTCACAGCCATGGTCCAAGAGATGATGAGCAAAGCTGAAGCATGGAGGAGCGTTGAAGGGGATCAAGCTCAAGAATGGAAGACATTGCTTAAAGACCCAATTGAAGATGTTCAAATCACAGCCCAAGAGATTAAAACATGTATTAGATAAATGGGCTGGGCTAGGCTTTGTTTATTTTAAGTTTAATTTATGTTTAGCTTTGTTTGGGCCCAAATTATGCGGAAAACCCATTAATTTTGTTTTTGTTTATTTTCCTAGACATAGGTTTAATTACTCCTATTTAAAGGAGCTAGCGCTATTGTTTGAGCAGCTTTTGATTAATTAAAATTTTGAGTGTTTTTTTCACCTCTTGTGTTCTAAGAACATATTGAACAACTAGAATAAAATTCTTGTTGTTCATCAGCTTAGCAATCAATCAACCCATCTATTGATTGTTTGTCTTCGACTATACCAAGGTTCATTCTGGTTTTCAGGATTGGGTCGAGGTCCCACCTCCATCAACTTCGCGTGATTCCAAGATTCTTGCGTCTTCATACGTTAAGGGTTGCAGATCCATCTTACTTGTGTAGAATACGATCGCAGTTCATATCACATAGGGTGTTACAATCTCCTTTACTTAAACAATTTTGTCCTCGAAATTCCAATGGGAGGAGTACGAGACAAAGAACGCACGATTTTCCAAATCCCACCTGGTCTCCCCTCCTTAAAAGAGGAACCGTAGCCGCAGCAAAACATAACTTACTCCGAGAACCAAAATGAAGGAAAAGTTCTTAATGAATGGCAAGGAAATGGGACAACAAAACTAGAAGGTTCTCGAAGGAATAATCCTCATTGCTATAGAACCGACCCATGACCTAAAGTTCGAAATAAACTCGGTCACTAAACACACAACATGAACTACCAAATAAAGAGTTTTACATGCCAGAATCCATAACCCTTAATCTGCAAATCCATGGTATCAAATATCAAACCAAAACGAGCAAAGCTCTCAAGGTGCATCCATAAATCATAATATCTTGCAGTTAACCGTGTCATTAAGTTAATCTGCGTTGCTTACTAAATTAATCCACGAGTGTGGATAGACTGATAAAAAATAATATTGATTCAATTTTATAAATTTATTTTATTAATGATTTAATATTAAAAAATCCACAAGATTAATGACTACATCCACTTTAATTAAATAAATAAAAATAGGGACATTTTGTTTTAAGGACGAATATTCCTTTCTCTATCTATTTAAGGACACAACTTTTATACCAAACTTTTGCATATAAAGAATTAAAATTAAATTAATATAATTCCAAAACTAATTCATATTATTGTTATTCCTATAACGTCCCTATCATCTAATTGATTATTAAATTAATCTAAACTTCTAAATTATTGCCAGAAACTAATATCTATAAAATCAAATTCGAAATTCAAATTTAAACAATCAAATAACTTCTAACAACTTAATCAATTTCTAAAATATAGAAAATCAAATAATTCAAAATTTAAATTTCAACAATCAAAAAAATTTAAACAACCTAGTCAATTTGATCAGTAATTAACAGGGTGATTTTATTTATATCCGTAAAATTTGTAAGTCTATCCCTCTTTTTGGGTTTTACTAAGTTAATCTCTATTGCCCACTAAGTTTAACCACGTTGATGGATAAACTTACAAAAATCAATATTGACATATTTTTTATAAAATAATGATTCTTTTTAATTCAATTATAAATTATCTACCAAATTTTTAATTCTATCCACAGTCATATAATATATATCTTGTAAACATAAATGGTCGTGTTAAACCAGTTCAGACTTACAGAAATGTTCTTGTGAAGGAGAATCAGAAGAGGATGGAAATTCAAGAGGGTAAACAAAAAATTGAGGCTGAGGGTCCAGTTATGGGTCTTCCATCAGGCACAATTTCTTTAGATGTGGCTTCTTCGAGTGCCCCTGTAATACCCCGTACTTTAAATTATTTTAGATTGAATTATATTAACTTATTTATACTCATGTGAGTGATCGTTAATTGATTCGGGTGGTTCGAATGGATTTTGGTTGATAAATAAGAAGTTTTGGTCTTTCGCGATTTGTTATTTCTAGCTATCTTTGAGCTATCGTAATTTCTTCTCTATTTATCGGAATGAGATTCTGTTTGCATAGGTGTCTAGTATTTATACCATTCTACAACTTTCGTGTTTTGACCGAAGTCCAATTCACATTTCTCGTCGGTCAAAACAGGGCGCAAAGTAGGCCCATTGCAAAATTCTGGTCATTCGGAAGCGCTTCGGCAGAGCACTGTCTTCGGTGAATTTTTGGGAAACATATATCCAGAATTTGGGAAATCTTTCTCTTAGAAAGTTGTAGAGCTTAGAAATATCTTTTCGTGGACATAAAGAATGCCTCAATCGGAGTTCCGAGCGAAAAGTTATGGCCAAAACAAAAACAGTTAACTATTCCCATTGACTTAAGCACGTTTTTAAGCCATTTTTGGTCATTTTTCAACCCAACTTCGACACACCCTCTTCCACACTCCTCTAAGGAGTTCTAGAGAGAGAAAGAGAAAGATTTCTATGCATCTTTCATCCTCGATCAAAGATTTAAGCTTGAAATCATCCAAACCCATCTCTAAGGCACTATTCATCATCTTCTACCTTGGTTTTCTTCTATAGAAGCTCAGGCATGAGCTCAGGCTACTTAGGTTGGGTTTATACTCTATTAATTCAAGGATTTGGCTATGTTAGGAACGCGGTAAGACGAGAGCTTGAGGATTTTACTGAATGGGGCTTCGATTTATAGCTTTCTTCCTTCTTTTGGTCTATACATTGAGGTAGGGGTTTATATGACTTGAAAACTTAATTATATAGTTTAAATGTTTTCAAAACATGTAGTATGACTTGTTTGATAAACTTGATGAACTTTATCATGTTTTCCCCATATGCTCTCTAAGAAAATCATGATACATATATTGAGTGCATTTATAAATGCTTGTAAAGGTTCAAATATGAGATTTGAAGCCATAAATGCCATACACATGATACCTTGTATTATTCAACCCTATGAAGTGTTCCCTGGATTCTTGCCTCCTAAAAATTGATAAAAATTAATCATTTTTGTTTCTACACATAATGGAATACGGGGTTGGACTCGTGGAAGTGTATATGGCATAAATTACTTCAAATGTTTGTGAAGTGACATGAATGCATGTTTTGAGGCAAAGTATGCTATTTATACTTGATGTGGGGTGCTAATTGAATTGTACGAGATATCCCTTGGATGTATGGATGATATTTGTGATGAAATTGAATTGTTAATATTTTATACACATCAAGGGATATCTAACCAGACTTGCTAAAGGGTATATGGCATAGATTGCTTCATGTGTTTACTAAATAGCATGCTATGCATATTATGCATTACATTTGTGTCAACCGAAATCTTGGAGATCCTTTGGCAAGCTTGGATCATTCTTCTGGCCTATCGTATAGGCGTATATCTCTTATCAGTATGCCGGGATCTTCTTATAATTATTGTATCGTTCTGGATATGACATGATCTTGATATGGATCCGAATATGATTCTGTTCTGGATGTGATATGATCCTGATATGGATCCGGATATGATTTTTTTGTGGCCCTTCGATTGTGGCCCTTCCACACTCTAGGGAGTTCTAGAGGGTTCTAGAGAGAAAGAGAAAGATTTATATGCATCTTTCATCCTCGATCGAAGATTCAAGCTTGAAATCATCCAAACCCATCTCTAAGGTACTATTCATCATCTTCTACCTTGGTTTTCTTCTATAGACGCTCAGGCATGAGCTCTGGCTACTTAGGTTGGGTTTATACTCTATTAATTCGAGGATTTGGCTATGTTATGAACGCGGTGAGACGAGAGCTTGAGGATTTTACCGAACGGGGCTTCGGTTTATAGCTTTCTTCCTTCTTTTGGACTATACACTTGAGGTAGGGGTTTATATGACTTCAAAAATTAATTATATAGTTTAAATGTTTTCAAAACATGTAGTATGCCGGGAGCTTCTTATAATTATTGTATCGTTCTGGATATGACATGATCTTGATATGGATCCGGATATGATTCTGTTCTAAATGTGATATGATCCTGATATGATTTTATTATGGCACTTCGATTGTGAAGGGATGATGTATTGATCTGTGCCAATCGGGATGGAAAATAAGTAGGGCCTGGTGCCCTTGGGTTGAAAATCCCTAAATCTCCGGAGGGCAGCAACGCGTCGGCTGTCTAACGTTAAGGAATTTCATAGTAACTGAAAATCATCTTGTATTGTGGTATAAAACTATTACGATTTTCCTTCTTTATGGAGTAATATTTTTGGTTCAAGTGATCAATGATATGATTTGGAATATGATTTCTGGCGACGTAAATGTTTAAAAAATTTCGATTTATACTTAGGGATGTGAATATCGTTGGGTCATGAGATCTATGAGATGTGAAAATGTGAGGAATAGATTGGGATCTAATGGGCGTATACTTATGGTTTCTCTACATTTGGGATTATGGTTCTTTCCACTCATTTACATTTGAATAACATAAGTTTATCCCTATAAGATTTGTGTGTTATGAGTGTGTGATAAGCGTAGTGGTTTGAATTGAGGGTATCTCAAATTCTTTATGAGAATGTTGGGGTATATGATTTCTTCTTAAATTGCTATAAGACTTCTATTTGGAAGGGGATCTTGTATAGACATTTACTGGTTGCAATTGTGGATTATTTATAGTTTACCCATTGGAGCTAAGGAAGTTGAATCAAGCTTATTGTTATGGAATGAATCTCAATTATTCTTTGTTTTTATAGTATCCCTCGTCCTAAAGATTTCTTGCATGATATGAGATGGTGACATTATATCTTTTTGTACATATTGGAAACATAGATAGGAATACATAAATGTTTTCTAACTCTTTATGGTTCATTTAGTTTTTAAATTTAGACTTGGGATATCTATACTTGAGTTTTCTTCTATCTTATTTTCTTGTGTGGTAATTCCTGTAATGAGAACACGATATCGTTCATTTTTGGGTTGTTAACAACTTATGGATTCACCTTCATTACTGACAAGTTAAACTCTATCTAAATCCTTGGCTAGAG
Source organism: Lonicera japonica (assembly GCA_021464415.1). NCBI lineage: Eukaryota > Viridiplantae > Streptophyta > Magnoliopsida > Dipsacales > Caprifoliaceae > Lonicera > Lonicera japonica. The sequence continues at coordinate 18,992,685 of CM038468.1, forward strand.
GAATCAAAGGAATTATTTCCTAGAAGACTGAATTTGGCATATATTACGTGTATCTTTGTTAAATTTGAGAAAGTCCTCCGAGTCATCGTAGGACATTAAGTTTTGGATTCTATGAGTTTCTCACATGTTGTGCGGTAATGGTGTTCGTGTAATTTTTCCAAATATGTACCATGGAGAGAGATGACTTGGTATGTTAGGTACCGATGGATAGACAATGTATATCTCGCATATGCAAACACTTTTGGTGTGTAGATCAAACGTGAATTAATGATAATTTTATATAGACTTATGGAAAGTCTAAAAGAATGTCTGTAATTGGATAAGTTTTACTGTATGTGTATCCATCAGATGGGATTGTTATACTATGGGAATTATGGTTTTACTCTTTGATATTGACCCGTCAAGGGATTTAACAATTGGGTATACTATGGAAACCTTTTGATGGATATCAACTTATTTGGGATTTGTAATGGCTTGATATAAGGACAAAACGGATGAGACCAATTGTGGGTCATTATCACTAGTATTGAGTTCTTGAGCACTCATTGTTGTCCTTGTTCTTGTATCTTTATTGTTGTTGTTTATTTTTTGGCTACGTGATATTTGTGTTGGCCTTGTTTATTGTATATGAGTTGGCTAAGTGCCAATGAGGATTGATCGGTGCATGGTTAAGTACACCAACCGAAATTTGGCAACAGTCCAACAGGCCCTTTCGGATGTCCAGTGTGAGGACATGGGTGAGGTGAGGCATGGATGGGTGTGGTGGTACTTAACATATGACCAAAATAAATATAAGGGTTGAAAACCGTGATTTATGATCAGTGTCTTAAGTTATTTACTTGAGGAATGCCATCAAAAATTTCGAGGACGAAATTTTTATTAGTGGGGGAGATTGTAATACCCCGTACTTTAAATTGTTTTAAATTGAATTATATTAACTTATTTATACTCATGTGAGTGATCGTTAGGTTATTCGGGTGGTTCGAATGGATTTTAGTTGATAAATAAGAAGTTTTAGTCTTTCGCGATTTGTTATTTCTAGCTATCTTTGAGCTATCGTAATTTCTTCTCCATTTATCAGAATGAGATTCCGTTCACGATGGTGTCTAGTATTTACACCATTCTACAACTTTCGTGTTTTAACCGAAGTCCAATTCACATTTCTCATGGGTCAAAAAACAAGGCATAAAGTAGGCCCATTGCAAAATTCTAGTCATTCGGTAGCGCTTCTGCAGAGCGCTGTCTTCGGTGAATTTTTGGAAAAAACATATCCATAATTTGGGAAATCTTTCTCTTACAAAGTTGTAGAGCTTAGAAATACCTTTCCGTGGACATAAAGAACGCCTCAATCGGAGTTCCGAGCGAAAAGTTATGGCCAAAACAAAAATAGTGCGCAGAACCCCAAAGTTATAGCACGGACCGGTATGGTGTTTTTGGCATACCGGTCTGGCACCAAATTTTTGGGAAATTTGTGCACCGCGGACCGGTATTCAGTATTTGGCATACAGGTCCGTCAGTAAACTATTCCCACCGACTTAATCATGTTTTTAAGCCATTTTTGGTCATTTTTCAACCTAACTTTGAAACACCCTCTTCCACACTCTAGGGAGTTCTAGAGGGTTCTAGTGAGAGAAAGAGAAAGATTTCTATGCATCTTTCATCCTCGATCGAAGATTCAAGCTTGAAATCATCCAAACCCATCTCTAAGGTACTATTCATCATCTTCTACCTTGGTTTTCTTCTATAGAAGCTCAGGCATGAGCTCTGGCTACTTAGGTTGGGTTTATACTCTATTAATTCGAGGATTTGGCTATGTTAGGAACGCAGTGAGACGAGAGCTTGAGGATTTTACTGAACGGGGCTTCGATTTATAGCTTTCTTCCTTCTTTTGGTCTATACACTTGAGGTAGGGGTTTACATGACTTCAAAAATTAATTATATAGTTTAAATGTTTTCAAAACATGTAGTATGCCGGGAACTTCTTATAATTATTGTATCGTTCTGGATATGACATGATCTTGATATGGATCCGAATATGATTCTGTTCTGGATGTGATATGATCCTGATATGGATCCTGATATGATTTTATTATGGCCCTTCGATTGTGAAGGGATGATGTATTGATCTGTGCCTACTGGGATGGAAAATAAGTAGGGCCCTTGGGTTGAAAATCCCTAAATCTCCGGAGGGTAGCAACGCGTCGGCTGTCTAGAGCTAGCGGTGAGCAGTTCGGAAATCTAGACAACGGCAAGGCACTAATATTCTGGTTGATATGAAAATGAGCTGTTGATGTGATATGGTGGAGTGTGATCCAAATTGTTATTATCTGTTGATATGCACCCGAGACGGAGAGGCCATATTATAATCTCGATCTTATGTCTCTTGAGGACGATCAGGCCTATGTTATGAATGTTCATGGATTGATCTTCTGGCGGGGCGGTCAGGCCCACGGTTATTGTTACAGTTATAATTCTTGATAAGGACCGGCTATGCTCTTGGACAGGCGGAGTCATATCATTTGCTATATTGGCTCACTCATATTCTAGTGATTCGATGTAAAGGTTGACACAAGGGAGGTAACCTGCATATGCATGAGCATGCATGGTTTTGTGAAATTATGATAAGTTACAAATCATGTTTGAATTATATTATGGAAAGGTTTACTTTGTTTAAAGTAACGAATCAATAAATGTTTTCAAAGTCGTTCCCTTTTACTCCCCCTACTGGGCTATATGCTCACCCCGTTTTTTTAAAACTATACATGTATTCAAGAGTCCAAAGAGGGCATGGACGCAACGGGATCGGGGACGTGTTAGTAGCTTTGATACGGACTCATTTTTGTCATGTATGTGTTCTTACGGGAAGCCACGGTTAGCCCGAAGTGTAGTATATTCACTTGGGTTACTTAGATAGTTATGTAACGTGAATATGTATATGTTTGGATGTTTGTGTGCAGTACTAACATCATCAATATGATTATGAATTTGTTGTTTGACACGCATGATATTACTGTTTGTATTTCTTTATGCATTTCCATATATACCCATTTTAGTCAATCTAAGATGGGTTAATAGCACTCCAAGTCTTAATTACGGGTATTGTCCTGTAAATTAAGATGGGGGTGTTACAGCCCCCCTTATCTGTTGTGATATGATCCGGTCTAGCTGCAGTTTCTATTCAACCATGATGATTCATGGCATTCCAAATGAAGATCCACATATGATGAATTATAAGGATAGAGCATGGAAATTCAAAAGGAATTCCATAGAATTTCAAGACTCCTATATTATTTCCTTAATTATTTAGGAGTTTATTTTAGTTGTCTTATTTTATTATTCAATTAGGAATTAGATTAGTAGTTTCCTTTTTGAATAAGTTTCCTTATTATTAATTTCCTTATTGCATTAGGAATATTCTAGGAGTTATTATTTTCCTTTTCTAAGTAGGAATTAGTTTCCTTTTTGAATTAGGATTTCTAAGGCTTTGTTTACTCCTATTTAAAGGAGGCACATTATTGTTTTATAATTAGATAAAGAGTTTTGATAATTAATAATATTGAGAGTTTTTCTCTGTGTGTTCTCTAAGAACATGTTGAACATGTTGAATTGATTAATTCAATTGTTCTTGACTTATCAATCAATTCTCCACCAATTGATTGTGGCGTCATTCATTATACCGAGGTTCGCGCTTCTTTAAGCGTTGGGTTGAGGTTTCCGCCTTCCATCTTTCGCGTGATTCCAAGGTTCTTGCGTCTTCGACGTTAAAGGTTGCAGATCCATTAGCCTGGCTAGAAAAGACGATCCGGGATCGCGTCATGTTGTGCCTATCACTGAGGGCGATGTACCTGTAATTTTTTCTAGTAATGTTGAGCAAAGTGAAGTGGAGGAAGAAGAGGGTGGCTTCATTGATGGTGATAATGATGCACAGTCAGACATAGTGGTGGGTTTAAAAGTTAAAGTCCCTCCAAAGCCTAGAAACATGGTAGAGTTGGGTGTTTCTCCTCGCAGCATTAGTAGGCCACTATTAAACTTTTATATTTTTAATAAACATCAACATCAAAAAGAAATACTATAGAGGGATCTAGCTGTTATAGAAGCTAGGTACAACGATCATTTCTTCACCATCAACATCTTACAAAGCACCTTTGAGAAAGAATAGGAGACGGAAGAAGAAGGCTAATAGCAAGGGTGTTAAGATCTCACAAACTTCTCACTCTCCAAATTCAAAATGATCAATGCATTATTTTGGAATATTAGAGGTATAGACAATGCCTCTTCTCTTGGTAGACTTAAGAAGATTGTCAAAGTTCACCATATTTCTTTTGTAGCTATATTCGAACCTATGGTTGATAAAGATAGAATTCTTGCTATTAGACTGCAGTTGGGTTTTGATTTTGCAGTGATAATGAATGTAGTACTATTTGGCTGTTTTGGAACTCGAATTTAGATTGATCTATGATTAGTAATGAGACTCAACGTGTTTCAGTTTCTTATAAACATGGTATGGTCAAGAAGCCTTTTATTATTACGGCTGTTTATGGCAAATGTAGTAAAGTGGAAAGAAGAGAGTTGTGGAGTTGTTTAGAAACTATTGTTCATGTTCATGAGGCCCGGCTATTAGGAGGAAACTTTAATATAGTGAGATCTTCGAATGAGAGATTGGGAGGAAACAATATTGATTTCACAGCTGCAAATGAGTTTAGTGATTTCATTGCCAGATGTGGGTTGATTGAATTTGACTGCTTAGGCAGTTCTTTTACTTGGAAGAAATCTGGTCATAGAATGTGGCAAAAATTTGATCATTGTATTGCTAATGCTCATTGGAAGCTTTATTTCTCTAGTTGTATTATCAAGCATTTAAACAGGAACCATTCAGATCATGCCCCTTTAGTTAGATGTTTTAATAACCCTTAAGGCAGACTAGCTGGTTATTTTAAGTTCCAAAAGATGCTTAATCATCATCGATTTAAGGTAGTGGTTCAGCAGTGATGGGAATGCCCTATGCAAGGTGATGCTTTTTCTATTTTTGCTAGAAAACTCAAGAGACTCAAGCAAACTTTGATTAGGTGGAATAAAGATCATTTTGGCATTGTTTTCCATAACATTATTGTTGCTGAAGAGCGGGTGACGGTGCTGGAAATTAAGTTAGAAATTGACTCTTCTAAGGAGTGCAAAATAGTTATATTGATGCTCGAAATAATCTCAATACTTGTTTAATTAATGAAGAAGTGTTTTGGAGACAATGGGCCAAAGCTAAATGGTTAAATGAAGGCGATAAGAATACTAATTTCTTCCATGCATCTGCTTCCATGAAGAGGCACAAATCAAGGTTGTTTCGTATTTAGGATATGATGCAATCCCAGATCGTCTTTCCTAGCTAGGCTAATGGATCCTCCACCTTTGAACTACAAACATAGCAAGAACTTTAGAATACGTCAAAAGATGGAATGCAGAAACCTCAACCCAACACTTAAAGAAGCGCAAACATCGGTATAGTGAATGACACCACAATCAATTGGTGGGGAATTGATTGATAAGTCAAGAACAATTGAATTAATCAATTCAACATGTTCTTAGAGAACACAAAGAGAAAACTCCCAATATTATTAATCATCAAACTCTTAATAATAAAACAATAATGTGCCTCCTTTAAATAGGAGTTGATGGGGTAAATATTAATTTACCATTGGCCTACAAAAGTAAAACATAATTTTACCATTGGCCTACAAAAATAATATTCTACACTTTTCTTTAAATAATTATCCCACTCCATTATATTCCACACTTTTCTTTAAATAATTATCCCACTCCATTATATTCCACACTTTTCTTTAAATAAATATCTCACTCCATTATATTCCACACTTTCCTTTAAATAATTATCCCACTCCATTATATTCTTCACTTTTCTTTAAACAAATTATCTCACCTAATTCCACAAAAAATTGCCTTTTGCCCTTCATTTTTATCAAATTTACCTTTATTGCCATTCTCCATTTACCTATAAATACCTCCCACCATTCATTCATTCAACACACAACAAAAACATATCTTCTTTCTCTCTTAAGATACATCTATCTCTTCCAAGAGATATAAATCCATTGGCAATACAAATACAAGCCAATTCGAGAAGAAATAGAGGAGTCATATACTCTCTATTTTCATACCCGAAAAAATAGAAGGGTCTTAAACTCTCTATTTTCATACCCCAAAAAATATAAGGGTCTTATACTCTCTATTTTCATACTCCAAAAAATACCACAACCCTTGTACACCCTCTCTCCTACACAGTTTATTATTTATTCTGTTGAAATATTTGTAATCCTAATTCTATACTTATAAATAGAATTAACGAAATTATAGAGAGAGAAAAGTTGGTAGCTTGTATTATCATCCAAATTGATCGCCTTTGAGCTAATACAAAGCAAGCACACACAAAAGGAGGACGTACCACTGGAATAGCATAAGCGCTACCGGGGGAACCTACCTTAAAAAAAAAATATTATGTTCATCATTGCGCCGCATTTATTTTTTATTCACCGATATTCGCTTATTGATTGGTTAATTATCTATTTCTAGATTTTGACACTATCAGTTGGCGCCGTCTGTGGGAACGATAAGCTTTCTAAATCTCTCGTTCTTTAGAAATTACAAGTGAATTTTCGGTGAAAAACTCGGAATCCCGCGGATTTACGTAGTTCAATATTCTCAGGGGCATAACTTTGTGTTCCGAACTCCAAATTATGCAATTTTGGAGTCCATTTTGAAGAAAATTTCAAGAGCTACAACTTTTCAGTTCAAGCTTTTTTCAAATTCGTTCATCTCGGGGTTCAAAACTTCGATACAAACTTTATGGAACGAAATCCCGCAGGCATACGGTGACTCAATATTATTAGGTGCATAACTTTGTGCTCAAAACTCCAAATCATATGATTCTAGAGTCCATTTTGAAGAAAATTTCAAGATCTACAACTTTCCAGTTCAATCATTTTTCAAATTTGGCCATCTCGGGGTCCAAAACGGGGATACAAAGTTGCTGCAACAAAAAATGCAAAAATCCAGCAGGCTTATGCTAGCTCAATATTTACGGGCGCATAATCATTCAAAAATCCGGTTACCTAAGGGGATAAAATCCAAAAAATAGATAAGTTATTTTTTGATAACTCATATATGATTTTTTATCTTTGTTTTAATATATCTAAAGTTGTATCATTTTCTTACGATCAATAATCTTTATTGTAGGTAAAATTGATGAGCTTCTAAAAAATTACAATTGAATATAATTTCTATCAAGTTCATTCGGCAAACCACAAGAAAGAAATTAAACAAATTTTCAGCGGATATCAAACTTCCACAAAGCCGAATGCAATTTTGAAGTCTATCAGACAGTAGCAGGACCACCCCAGCCCAAAGAGACTTGGCTGAGAATGATCATCTACTGCTCCACCACTGGTCAGAGACCAAGATTTTGACGTTCCCTGGTAATAAATGAAAAAATTGTCAAAATTTGCCTGAGTCAGAAGGGGGCATGACTCTACTCAAGACTTAGCAAAAAAGAACAAATTTTCCTTTTAAGAAATCCTGGTAATAAATGAGAAAATTGTCAGAATTTGCATAAGTTAGAAGGGAGCAAGACTCTACTCAAAACTTAGCAATTTGCCTAAGTTAGAAGGGAGCAAGACTCTACTCAAAACTTAGCAAAAAGAACAAATTTTTCTTTTAAAGAAACCAAAGACTTAAATGAGAAAATTGTCAAAATTTGCCTAAGTCAGAAGTGGGCATGACTCTACTCAAGACTTAGCCAAATAGAACAATTTTTCCTTTTAAGAAACCAAGGACTTCGAAAAAATTGCTATAAACATATAAGGGCCATGCTTTAAACAATCATAAGTGGAACATCTCCGGAACATTTTTACAAAACCCTCACTAGAGATACACATTATCTAGTCACTCAAAAAAGGCTGAAGAATCTGAAGATCATCAGCATCAAAATTCAAAATAGTACTTAAATCAGAAAAAGAATAATCAGAAAAATCATGGCGAATATTCCCTGAAGTTGTCCAGTCAGGGCCCGTTGTTTCAGCAAAATCTGCAACAAAATCATCTAGTGAAGATTGCGATAAAAAACCTTCCGAGGCAGCCTGGTAAACGGAGTCCAAGGTAGCCTGGTTATAGGACGGATTCTGAAATGACGGCAAATTCACTTCAGTCAGAGAAGCCCCATTTTCTATAAGATTCGTGGTAGTCGAAAGAATATTCTGTACACCCTCTTCTGACATAAGGAGCCTCAAAAAACCTCCGGGAATAGGTTCCGAAAGATTCACGGCAGTCGGAATAACATTTGGCACGTTATTTCCTGCCGACGAAGGGAACCTCGAAGAACCTCCAAGAGGAGCAAAGGAGCATAACGGGTTAACACAGAAAGACCCCCCTCCTAATCAAGCCTCTAATGCCGTCACCCGTGCTTGTAACTCTTCCACCTTATGTTCAAAAGAAGCAAGGAGAGCAATACAGCCTCTAGCGGGATTCTCAATCATCGCCGTGGCTTCAAGAAGATACGAACTAAGAGCCTCGTGAAGTCGATCTTTGGGGACACGTTGCAAAAAAGATGCAACATTCCTTACCCCGAAAACAGTGAAGATTGTGTGATAGTCATCACGATCAATCACATTTGGAAAAATTCTAGCATTTTCACAAGATAGAGGACATCTCTTGTGGCTATGAGCACAAGCCACACATGGACGACCTGTAAAAAATTGAGTGTTTGACATTATTTTGGTTTGCTTTTGTAAGAAAAACTTATTACAAAAGAAATGGATGGTGATGAAAGAAATGGGTTGGGTCTCAAGGGAGAGGAAGACGAAGAAGGAGAGTGAAATGAAGAGGAAAAAGGGAGAGGAAGATGAAGAGTGAGAGGAAGACGAAGAAGGAGAGTGAGATGAAGAGGAAAAAGGGAGAGGAAGATGAAGAGAGAGAGGAGCCTCCGACAGGGAGGATTTCAAAAAAAATAAAAATCCGCTGAAAGGGGCCGAAAGATCCGCCGAAAGGGGCCGACAAAAAAAAAGAAAAGAAAGGTGCCAAAAAAAAAAGAAAAAAGAAAAAAAAAAGAGAAAAAAAAAAAGTAAAGAAAAAAAGGAAAAAGAAAAAAAAGGAAAAGAAAAAGAAAAAGAAAAAATATATATGTGTATATGAAATAAAGAGTTGAAAAAGGCCCGAGTGGAATCAAATTATTTATGATCAAAAGCATAGTGAGCTTTACATATTAATGTTCCAAGCTCTACGACTTGCATCCAACGTCTAACGAGTTCTACACATTGATGTTTCGAGCTCAACGACTAGCATCCGAGATCTAACTTCCTTGAACAAAGACTCGAGATCAACGTCTAGCTAGCCTTACACAATGATGTTCTGAAACTCAAACACTAATGATCAACGTCTAGCTAGCTTTACACATTAATGTTCCGAGCTCCACAAACTTATGGTCAAGGATTCGGGCCTGAGACATCTCGAACATCAGAGCTTAGAGCTACTACTAGCTCCCGGATTGAAGGATATCCTCACCAATCAGCTCATTCGAGTTAAATGATAAGGATAGGGGGCAATTGATGGGGTAAATATTAATTTACCATTGGCCTACAAAAGTAAAAAATAATTTTACCATTGGCCTACAAAAATAATATTCTCCACTTTCTTTTTTATTCTACACTTTTCTTTAAATAATTATCCCACTCCATTATATTTCACACTTTTCTTTATATAATTATCCCACTCCATTATATTCCACACTTTTCTTTAAATAAATATCCCACTCCATTATATTCCACACTTTCCTTTAAATAATTATCCCACTCCATTATATTCCACACTTTTCTTTAAATAATTATCCCACTCCATTATATTCCACACTTTTCTTTAAATAATTATCTCACCTAATTCCACAAAAAATTGCCTTTTGCCCTTCATTTTTATCAAATTTACCTTTATTGCCATTCTCCATTTACCTATAAATACCTCCCACCATTCATTCATTCAACACACAACAAAAACATATCTTCTTTCTCTCTTAAGATACATCTATCTCTTCCAAAAGATATAAATCCATTGGCAATACAAATACAAGCCAATTCGAGAAGAAATAGAGGAGTCATATACTCTCTATTTTCATACCCCAAAAAATAGAAGGGTCTTAAACTCTCTATTTTCATACCCCAAAAAATATAAGGGTCTTATACTCTCTATTTTCATACTCCAAAAAATACCAACAACCCTTGTACACCCTCTCTCCTACACAGTTTATTATTTATTCTGTTGAAATATTTGTAATCTTAATTCTATACTTATAAATAGAATTAACGAAATTATAGAGAGAGAAAAGTTGGTAGCTTGTATTATCATCCAAATTGATCGCCTTTGAGCTAATACAAAGCAAGCACACACAAAAGGAGGACGTACCACTGGAATAGCATAAGCGCTACCGGGGGAACCTACCTTAAAAAAAATATTATCTTCATCGTTGCGCCGCATTTGTTTTTTATTCACCGATATTCGCTTATTGATTGGTTAATTATCTATTTCTAGATTTTGACACCATCAGGAGTAAACAAAGCCTTAATCCTAATTCAAAAATGAAACTATTTCCTACTTAGAAAGGAAAACAATAACACCTAGAATATTCCTAATACAATAAGAAAATTAATAATAAGACAATAAAGAAACTATTCAAAAAGGAAACTACTAATTCTAATTCCTAATTGAATAATGAGACTCAAGAAGCCCACTAATTTAAAAGCAAATTAAATTAATATCTTCTAGATTTTTCCAATGGGCCTCTTTGTGGTTCTAACCTCTTGAACTTCCACGCCCAATCTTTAGGAACCCCATGTAATGCATGATCATCATTTAAGCTTCTTGCATCTCCTAGTATGATTAATTCAAGGCTTAGACACTTGTATTTCCAAGCCCAATCCTTGCACATGAGCATAATCAAGCCTCCATTTAGTAACTCACAATTTCCCTTGGTTGAATATAATGGAGGACTAGACGAGATCACATCATACCCCTCTTCTTCAAGAAGATTCGTCCTCGAATCTTGGCTAAGCATTGTTTGATTCAACCCGCATATACCAATTTGGTGCTTGGTCTTCTTTGACAAATGGAATTCATCGAACTTGAGGCGATGCTTCAACTTGATCATCTTTAGTTCTTTGAAGAAAATTCCCGGCATATGATTCAGGATGGAAATCGTACTTGTGACCAATGAAATCAACATGCTCCACTTCATCAACTTTCAAAATACTTTCCTTTTGTAATTTCATTTGATCTTCATGAGCTTGCTTAGGTGGCAATTGAACTAGAGTAATAGTAGTCGATTGGCCTACCTCGATGCAGGTCTCACCCATATCCACACCTACGGCTGGAAATGCTTGCACTTTTGGTTCTTCAACTTGCACTAGAACTTCATCATCTTATTCTTCTCGCAAGCTTGGAACTAGAATTTCAACCCAAAACTCGCCTTCTTCGGCCGTCACTTCAATTTCCTCGATCTCATCGATTTCCGGCTTATTCTCCGATTGTGGTGTGGATATGGTTGGCTTTTCATGATTTGATTCACAAGAGGATGAATTCGGACTTGGCTCTTTGCTGCCCCTCATATGGAATTCAATATAAGCCTCCATCATCTTCCCCAATTTGTGCCATTCTTCGGGATCATTCAAAGGAGTCTTCTTCTTAACACTACCTATATTATTGTCTCAAACCCGACTTTCTCCAACCTCACCACCATGTCTTCTATTAGTAACACCCGAATTCCATTCATCTTCAAATTTAACTTTACGAGGCTGACTTTTCAATTTATCTTTAGGAGCCTTATTCAATCGCATGCGCCGTTCAATCTCTAATTGCGTTAATCGCACACTATCGCGTTTAATCTCCTCTTGAAGCCACTTTTCTCCACATTCAAAGTTTAGACAAGACATACTTTCTGCAAAACAAAGATTAGTGCAATAAAGATAATCCTCACCACACTCCCTTTTGTGGATGTTACTCTGATTTTTTTTCGCTCGTGTTTGTCACTCAAAATATTTGTAACAACCCGCCTGATTAAGTAGGTGTTAACGGATGCTGTATAAAATTAACAGCATAATTACAAAAATAAAACTCATATGAAAAGAAATTTCTAGCTAAAATTCGGCATGAAGTATTCGTAACTACAACAAAATCCAACCTGTTTAACAACAAACTTAACATTACCAAAGATAACTGGAATTAAAAATATAATTCAAGTACAATACCAATACAATCCAAATTCAAAGTGATATTACAACCCAGAGTTATCATAAATTGTCTCAAAATCACCATGTCCAACAAGATACACAACTTCTATACATGAAAATACAATGACTAAGCCCATAAGGGCATCAGAAGAGACTCTAAGAAGTACTCGGACCTATCCCACGGCCTCTACCTGTATCACGAGGTGTACCTGAAACATACATGAGGGAATGAGCCAAAACTGGCCCAGTGGGAACTATAGGAAAAAGGGAAATATGCAATGCATGGGTGTGTAACATTATGAAGATTTATAATAGAAATCCCTTTATTATATTACCAAGTGCATCAATTGTTATCCACGTGAGACTCTCATATTAACTGCACACACGTCCATCCTCCTCCTCCTCCTCCTCGACCTAATACCGGTACTAGACGGGATTATGACACTCACATACGCACCCCACCTTCACCGTGGGTCTGTGCACTGGTAACCAGATTTCTAGCACCCCATTTTACCATGGGTCTGTGCAATAATATCAACTTAAGCATTTCTATACCGGTGCTTATCCGGTTCCAACAACCTCGTCATCTCACCGCGATTTGTTTAATTTGCCAAAAACATTTTCAAGAGGTCGTTTTGTGCATTAACAATGTTAATCAATTGATATAACTCAATTCTGTATCCAGATAACCCGACGATAAATCATTACATCAGTTTAAAAGGGATGTCTCATAAATTATGCATCACATGATGATAATAACATGATTTCCAAGGATTCGTAAACCAATAAATGAGTAGAAATCACTAGACGATTTAGAATCATCATCAAGCCATGAGTACATGCCTAAAAGAAAGTTAAAAGTGAATTAAAAAGGTTTTATTTTCTTGGAAATTCATCAATTTAAGTGGAAATATCAAGTATAGGACATGTTTTTAATGATTCTAACTATTTCGGTACCAAATTCTCAATAAGCATAAAATTACCGACATATAAGGAGATCAACCTCTAATTCCATCGCATCAAGTTCATAATCTATCACTAACAAGGTTCAAAAGATACAATATATGATTAAATGATCTGCATGCAAGAGAAATCATCAATTTGGTACTGAAATCTAGTGTTTTCAACTCAATCAATTCAAAATTTACGAAAATGAAAGGAAAGAGGGGAGTTCCCACCTGAATAGTTAGAACAACAGAGGATTATAGTCTGGGTTGAGCTCCAAAAATCTCCCAAATCACACATGCAATCCCAAAATTAAGACTAGAATGCGAAGAGGAAGAAAAATCTACAATATCGGTATGAAATCCTTGATTTGGAGCTATGAAACCTTCAAAATCCACCTATAACCACCCTCTCTCTCTCTAGAAATGTTCTAACCTTATTCTCCCACGAAAATGGCTGAAAATTGTGGAGAAATAACTTAAAAACGGGTCAAAACGCAGTCAACTCGTTGAAAAGGAGGTTATGGGATTACCCACTATAATTTGGCCGTAACTTATTGCTCGGAATTCCGATCGGGATGATCTTTATATCAACAGAAAGGTAATGAAAATCTCTACAACTTTGTAGAAGGATGTTTTACGCAATTCCGGATAGATTAATACCAGAATTGCGACAAAATTAGCGCTGCGCCAAAATGCTGCAAAATTTTGACAGAAGTAGATTTTTGTCAATCGATTGACTTCGAGCTCAGTTTTGACCAACTAGGAGAGTGAATTAGATTTCGGTCAAAACACGAAAGTTGTAGGGGGGAGTATGATGAAACTATAGGAGTTTACGGAGTAGGATTTGGATAAAAATTGAAGAAGTTATGAGTGACTAAAGTTGACTGAAAATCAACCGATAATCAAATATTTTGGGTTCGAAAAAATGCCACTTTAATACTCGTTCCAATTCTGATAGTGACGAAACTTTTCAGAAAATTCCTAAATATATAATAGGACACTATAGAAGTGATGAAGTAAATTTTGGATCTCCCAAAAATTTTAAGAAAGTGTTCGAGCTTAAAATAATAAGGATTTGAGTGTTTAACTTAAAAAAAAAATAAAAAAATGAACTAAATCAAATGTAATTAAAACATGGGATGTTACAATATTAATATACTCACAAATTTCTCTTTGAAACTCCAAAACAAGTTGAATAATATGAATATCACAAGTTCTCAACAACCAATTGCACACCCAACAATTAGATTTAGATGCGTTCAACAATGTAATACCAAGGACTAAAGAAACCAAATTCTAGCTATATTAATAAGCCAAACAAATTTTTTTCTAGAATTGCTAGAATAATTGCAAGCAGATTTTCAAACGATGGGCAACAAACAAATCCCTAATTAACGTAAATAAAATTCCTATGGCTTTCTAGATTTCCCGACCAAAATAGACTTATATGGAGCAAAGCACAAGATAAGAATCCCAAATATAATAAAGATGTAACAATGATCAATAAACCCAAATGATTAAATAATATTTGGAATTTCTAGGGTTCAACTAAAAAAATTTCTCTATTTTTTTACTATTCACGCAGCACTATTCACATCACTGTTCATGTAGCAAATTTTTATTTATTTTTCAATGCAAGTGCTATCGTAAAACAGCAATAACTTTTAATCCAACCGTTGAATCGGGCTAAGTTTTGGATATGTTGTTCGGAAAGCAATTTTACTATAAACACGTGAAAATTCAGGACGATCCGAGGTCGTTTAGATAGCAAAAACCACAAATTTTGACAGCCCAGCGGGATTTTAAAGAAAAAACAAATCTAATCTTAACTTCTTCTTCTTTTTTTTTTTATGAACCCTAACACAAATATATGGAATCGACAAATCACAAGATACAAGATTAGGGATTTGGAATTGAAAACACAAGAATTAAAAGATAGAAAACCTGGATAGAAAAGTTTCCTCTGATACCAAAGACGCGATCCCGGATCGTCTTTCCTAGCCAGGCTAATGGTTCCTCAACCCTTAAACTACAAACATAGAAAAAACCTTGGAATACGTCAAAAGATGGAATGCAGAAACCTCAATCCAACGCTTAAAGAAGCGCGAACCTCGGTATAGTGAATGACACCACAATCAATTGGTGGGGAATTGATTGATAAGTCAAGAACAATTGAATTAATCAATTCACCATGTTCTTAGAGAACACAAAGAGAAAACTCTCAATATTATTAATCATCAAACTCTTAATCAGAAAACAATAATGTGCCTCTTTTAAATAGGAGTAAACAAAGCCTTAATCCTAATTCAAAAAGGAAACTATTTCCTACTTAGAAAAGGAAAATAATAACACCTAGAATATTCCTAATACAATAAGAAAATTAATGATAAGACAATAAAGAAACTATTCAAAAAGGAAACTACTAATTCTAATTCCTAATTGAATAATGAGACTCAAGAAGCCCACTAATTTAAAAGCAAATTAAATTAATATCTTCTAGATTATTCCAATGGGCCTCCTTGTGGTTCTAACCTCTTGACCTTCCACGCCTAATCTTTAGGAACCCCATGTAATGCATGATCATCATTTAAGCTTCTTGCATCTCCTAGTATGATTAATTCAAGGCTTAGACACTTATATTTCCATGCCCAATCCTTGCACATGAACATAATCAAGCCTCCATTTAGTAACTCACAATTTCCCTTGGTTGAATATAATGGAGGACTAGACGAGATCACATCAGGATAATAACAGGAATTGGGTCACAGATCAGAGGGGCATTGCTGAGTTGGGAGTGCAGTATTATCAATCTCTTTTTCAAAGTGAGCAGTCTTCGTATGATTTTACGCTTATTCAAAAATTGATTCCTCAGCTGATTACAATAAAGCAGAATGTGAATTTACTTAATTTACCTAATATGAAAGAAGTCAAATATACTGTTTTCTCTATGAATCCAGATGGCGCAGCAGGACCGGATGGTTATGGGGGATTTTTCTATGTTTCTTGCTGAATCCAGATGGCGCAGCAGGACCGGACTCAGAGTGTTATGTTGAGTATTTCTAAAAATATTTGGCATCATAGCGTGCCCTTAAAATGGTCCTTCCTCACATGGAGGGCTCTTAGAAAGTGCCTTCCCCTTGATGAATGTTTGATGAAAAAAGGTTACTCGTTAGCTTCCAGGTGTGGCTTCTGTTCTCAACCTTAATTTGAATCAACTTCTCATGTGTTTGTTGGCAGTGCAATGACTCGGCAAGTGTGGGCATATTTCGAAGATGTTTGTAATATTAAACGTTGAGGTGTATTCTTCAACAGAAAATTAATGCCTGGTGGTTACCTAAGGTGAGATCTCCTTGCTATAAGGCTATCATTTCATTGATTCCAAATGCAATTTGTTGGGAGTTATGGTTGAATAGAAACATTGGTAAATATGAATCAAAATTCAAAGCTGCTGACCAAATTATTACTAATGTGAAGAGGGTAATTGGTGACATTCTTTTGGGTCAATCCATGCTATAAAAAAGATGTTATGCGGATGGGTATATTCTTCAAAAGCTGAATGTTTCAATTCCCACTATTATTTCTTGTACTTGGACTCTCACTAAGTGGAAACATTCTTTAGCGGGTTGGTTTAAATTGAACATAGATGGGAGTTGTAAAGGGAATCTAGGTCCCGGGGGGTGGTCGCTGCATTTTACGAAAAGATAAATGGCAAGTGGTCTGTGCCCAGGCAGATTGTTATAGGGAGATTACTAATAATATTGCTGAAGCTAAAGCATTGCTGCAACGTTTACAAATGTGTAAAGGGAGGAATATTTCCAAAGTGGAGATTGAATTAGATTCCATGGTTATGGTGCAAGCAATTAAAGGAACTATTAATATTCCGTGGGCGCATATGATATCAGAAGCATTCAAGAGTAGTTATTTTCCTTTGAATTTACTGTTAATCATGTATATAGAGAAGCCAACAGAGCTGCAGATTTTCTTGCCAATTTAGGAGTTAGGAAGAAGAAATTTCTTATGTTTCGTAAAAAGACAATGCCTAGGAAATTAGTAGGCATTACTAAAGTAGATAGAAGTGGAGTGATGGATATTCGTATCCCTACATTGTAAAGTTGTTTTATATTTTAATAAATTTTAGGGGCTATTGCTTCCTATTAATTTTTTTTTGATATTTCTAATGTATATATTTTACTGTCAATTATATCCACTTTTTGGACTTAAGATTATACTACAGTCTATAATTCACATTTGCGTTCCTGAATTGAGATTATACAATAATTTACATTAGTCTTGGAATAGTAATTAAACAGTAAGTATAGTTTGAAACATTTGTAATACGTCTATAAAATTTAGTTCTTACCTAGAAACAAATTAAAATTATAACTTTAATTACAGATTCATGATGGCAAACATGAAAAAAAAAACATATACTATAATTGAATATTATTCATTTGACTTGAAAGAATTTAGAATGAAGGAAACGATATTTGTTGCCTCCATTAATTTTTAATTAGTTTCTTAAGTTTTAGTTCTACTTTATTTTTATTTTTTTAGAGCCATCATTGTATAGAAAAAAGAAAAAGAAAATAGTAAACTCATTTGTTTAAAAAAATTATACGCTAGTGTTATGATGTAATAATATAAATTAATTCCGTCAAGTTTTATAGTAGTGTATATTTTTTATGAATAATGAATTAATAGTACTTGTCTCAATAAATTTTTTTACAAATTAAGAAAATAAATTATGAAGGAAGTATATTCTAATTAGAAAACTAATTTTAAAAGTAAATATATTTAAAAGATTATTAATTGGTGAATATACTTTTTAAATTTAATAAAAATAATTTGAAAAATTTATTTCAAGGTCAGCATAAATCAAAGATGGATAAATTTCAAAACCAATGGATAGAAATAAAATTAGCAAAAAAAAAAGAGAGAAATTGGGCACGAAGAAACGCATCCAGTCAAAAATACCGAGCAGAACATCGACGGCTCTCGCTCACGAGTTTCGATTAGAACCCTAACTCCTCATCTTGGTTCTCATGTTGATAAGTATGTCTTTCTACTTAAAATCATGTCAGTAATTTTGATTTATTGTGTATATTTTCATGCCCGTCTCGCATCCCCTTAAATCGTTAATTTCAGATTTGGGTTTTATATTGTATTTTTTATATCATCACAGGCGGATTAGTTGCTCTTTTTTACAATCTCTTACTGATACATGAATGTCTGCATTGTGTGTGTGTTCATTCTTAGTGATTCAGTAGTTTGGGAACAAATATCATTGGGTTTATTGGAAGAAATGTTGAAATCCCATTAATGAAGGGGGGTTTGGGTATTCGAAGCATTCATATAGTTACTGCCTTCTTTATGAAACTTTGGTGGAATTTAAGGTCTACCTCGTCTCTCTAGGCGACTTTTATGAAAAACAAATATAGTTTTAACAAGCATTTAACTAATTGTGAAGTTAAAATGGGCCCTCTCCAATTTGGCAGAGAATGATGAAGGTGAAATCAATTACTGAATCTTCAATGAGGTGGGTTATTGGTAGGGGTGAAATTGATTTTTAGAAAGACAAGTGGTGGGGAGATGATAGATTTGCTGATTTGTTGCATTCTTCCATTCATTCTCTTACAATCTCATCCGCTTTGAGTTCGAATGAGTGGCAAAATTCTTGTAGTTCTGTTTTGAGTAATGGAGAAATGACTAGGATTTAAGCCATGCATCAGCTTATTAATCAAGAGCAGGATAAGTGTGTTCCAATAGCGAATCCTAATGGGCTTTTCAGCATTAAGTCTGCCTGGAACATTTGTAGGACTCAGAGTGTTATGTTGAGTATTTCTAAAAATATTTGGCATCATAGCGTGCCTTTAAAATGGTCTTTCCTCACATGGAGGGCTCTTAAAAAGTACCTTCCCCTTGATGAATGTTTGATGAAAAAAGGTTACTCGTTAGCTTCCAAGTGTGGCTTCTGTTCTCAACCTTAATTTGAATAAACTTCTTATGTGTTTGTTGGCAGTGCAGTGACTTGGCAAGTGTGGGCGTATTTTGAAGATGTTTGTAATATTAAACGTAAAGGTGATATTCTTCAACAGAAAATTAATGCCTGGTGGTTACCTAACGGTGAGATCTCCCTGCTATAAGGCTATCCTTTCATTGATTCCAAATGCAATTTGTTAGGAGTTATGGTTCAATAGAAACATTGGTAAATATGAATTAAAATTCAAAGCTGCTGACCAGATTATTACTAATGTGAAGAGGGTAATTGGTGACATTCTTTTGGCTCAATCCATGCTACCAAAAAGATGTTCTGTCGATGGGTATATTCTTCAAAAGCTGAATGTTTCAATTCCCACTATCATTTCTTGTACTTGGACTCTCACTAAGTGGAAACATCCTTTAGCGGGTTGGTTTAAACTGAACACGGATGGGAGATATAAAGGGAATCCAGGTCCTGGGGGTGGTGACTGCATTTTACAAAAAGATAAAGGGCAAGTGGTCTGTGCCCAGGCAGATTTTTATGGGGAGATTAAGGAGGAAGGAGATGATGAATAGTGTAAGATTTTGCCCAAATCTTTTGTAGACATGGAAATCCCTTAATAATCCCTTAGGAAGCTCTCATCATTCTCTCTCTAGACCCCTCTATGTGTTGAGTAAGTGTCTTGGTCGAAAATGGAAGAGATGGGGGTTTTGGTTGTAAAAAAATGGGGGTCAAGGGCTTATAAACACGATTTTGACCAGATTTTAGGCCATCAGTCGATTGATGGCTTCCCTTAGTCGACTGATGGTGTCCACTACCAGCACACTTAGTAATTTGGCCATTTCGCGCGTCGTTTTGGTCCTTAAGATGCGAGAATTGGGTTTCGACTAAAACACAAAAGTTTTAGGTTTTCGAACCACCTTTCCAATGGCGTAAACAGGGACTAATTTGGACCTCGGATGAAAAAGTTATGGCCTTTCAAAGTTGGCCAAAAACTCACTTCGGCAAAAGTTCGAGTTTTTTACGTTAGCCGCCAAATTCAACCACGGCTTCCCGAAATGCGTTCTAACCATGCACGCATACTTAATATCATTAAAATAACATATTGGAAGTATTGGCTCAACTACATAAGTTTTGGAACTAAAATTGACTCATCAAACGAAGGTTTGGCCTTAAACAAGCCTAAGGAGGAGGATAGGTTCGGAAATGAAATACGGGGCATTACATATTCGTATCCCTACATTGTAAAGTTGATTTCTATTATAATAAATTTTAGGGGCTATTGCTTCCTATTAAATTTTTTTTTGATATTTTAAAATATATAATTTACTGTCAATTATATCTACTTTCTGGACTCGAGATTAGCCTATAGTCTATAATTCACATTTGTTTTCAGAATTGAGATTATACAATTATTACATTAGTCTTGGAATAGTAATTAAACACTAAGTATAGTTTGAAACATTTGAAATACGTCTACAAAATTTAATTCTTACCTAGAAGTAAATTAAAATTATAACTTTAATTACAGATTCATGATGGCAAACAAGAAAAAAAAACATATACTATAATTAAATATTATTCACTTGACTTGAAAGGATTGTGATTGAAGGAAAAGATATTTGTTGCCTTCATTAATTCGTAATTAGTTTCTTAAGTTTTAGTACTACTTTATTTTTATTTTTTTAGAGCCCTCATTGTATAGAAAAAAGAAAAAGAAAATAGTAAACTCATTTGTTGAAAAAAATTATACGTTAGTGTTATGATGTAATAGTATAAATTAATTCTGCCCAATTTTGTAGTATTGTACATTTTTTATGAATAATGAATTAATAGTACTTGTATCGATAAAAATTTTTTACAAATTAAAAGAATAGATTATTAAGGAAGTATATTCTAAATAGAAAAACTAATTTTAAAAATAAATATATTTAAAAAATTATTAATTAATTAATATACTTTTCAAATTTTATAAAAAATTTTGAGAAATTTATTTTAAGGTCAGCATAAATCAATGAAGTTTAAACTACAAAACTAAAGGATAGAAATAAAATTACCAAATAAAAAGGAAAACGAGTAGTAACATTAAAATTTCTCTATAAGAATTTCGGCACGAAGAAACGCATCCAGTCGAAAATACCGAGCTTTTGTCTCATCGACGGACTCGCTCTCGCTCACGAGTTTCGATTAGAACCCTAACTCCTCATCTTGGTTCTCCTGTTGATAAGTATGTCTTTCTACTTAAAATCATGTCAGTAATTTTGATTTATTGTGTATTTTTTCATGCCCGTCTCGCATCCCCTTAAATCGTTAATTTCAGATCTGGGTTTTATATTGTATTTTTTATATCATCACAGGCGGATTAGTTGCTCTTTTTTACAATCTCTTACTGATACACGAATGTCTGCGTTGTGTGTGTGTGTTCATTCTTAGTGATTCACTAATTTTTTTTTCTTTCTAGATTATGTGTCTGGGAGTTCCAATTCGGAGAGAAAAGGAAATAAAGTTACCTCTTCTCTCGTTTGGGTTTTTTTAACGAAAATAACAATGTTCTAAAAATTGCTAGGCGTTTCTAGGTCGGCGACGGGGCCTAGCGCCTAGGGGATTAAGTGGGAATTAATCGATCAAAATAAAAAGCTAGGGTTAACGTTTTGAATGCCGCTCAAGTGTGTAGTCCTCTCCTCGTCATCGATCATCTCATCTTTCCTGACCTTCTCTCTTCTTCGGTCTTTTCACAGTCACGTGTATGTTGTCCTCCCTTCTGCCATATATTTGAGAATTTTGTGCTTTTGGAAGAAATAGGTTGGGTTTCTTGGTTCGTTTTATCGATGTCAAATAAGCATCATGTTTTTAGGAGATGAAGAAGATGTTGAATAAGCTATAAGATAATTTCCCGTGATTAAGGATGAGGAGAAACAACTAAATTATTTTATTTTAGTTTGCTTGTTAGTTTTGTGGACTTTGCACTTGTGTTTTTCTTTTTTGGATTTATGGTTTCTATTTGATGTAATCCTTTCTCTTTTGGATATGACTTGGTGATTATTTAAAGTGCTTTTAGATTTGACTTAGTGATTATTTATTTATAAATGTGTCCCTCGCCGTACTTGTGTCCTGTTTTTTTAAGATTTGCCATTGCGTACCACATAAGACACTCGTACCCGTGTCTGTGCTTCATAGGAATTATATAATTGCATGGCTTGTAAGTTCTCTGACAAGCGAATGCTATCGATGGAGTTTTGGTCGCATGTTGTACCATGTTAAGTCGGTGTATCTGTTACCAATGCAACAGACGGGTGTGGGGCATATTTTGATTCCATTTTTCTTTGTTGCACAGTCTGAAAGTTCCTAATATAATGCAGTTGTGCTTGGATTTGCAATAAAATAAGTCAATGGTGTCTTTCTTACTGGTCATTGTTGTTGGGTTCTGCACGTGCTCGATCTTTATGTGTCATTTTTTTTTTTTTTTGCATTGGAGCATCATAGACTTAGAGCTTTAGCAGTTTCACCCTATGTATTCGGGTCGGAATTCCTAGGTGTTCCTGCTTGGCATTGACATTCTGCCTTTGAATTGGTGATGCTCTTAGGAGTACCAATTGCATCACCCACTATCTTCTGTCACTGATTCTCACCCAAAAAACACTGAACGATAGTTGCATGTGTTATCGCATCTATGGAAAGCAAAAAGAAAGAGAGAAAGAAAGGAAGAGGTTTGTCTATGGTATCAGACTTTTTGCTAGTCTCGGTCTGCACGAAGCTCCAAAACTAAGAAGCAGAAGCTCAACCATACTACCAAACCCTTGTCCAAAAGATCACAGGTTGGTCACGTATTCCGATATATGGAAGGACGGAGAAAAAGGAAGAATTGGGCACTTAAAAGAAATAATAATAGTAATTTGAGGACATCAATGATACAATCAGGAATCCAATATAAATTAGGAAGTATGTTTGGCAGTAAACCATACAAATTAGAAGTTGGGCATTATCACAGGTGTGCGTATTATAGATATATAACAATGTGAGTAATAAGTAAATATGTAACCATACAATACATTGTGATTCAATAATATTAAGACATTTTAGTATAAATATTTGTAGAGATGACGGCAAGGGCAAGGGCTTCTCCAGTATATATTTTTTTCCCACCAGAGCATGTACTGGTACGAGAGTTTTTGAATAGGAAGCTGAGAGGAGAAAGATTATGGTTCGAAGGCTGTGTGTCTGACATCGAGAGGCATCATCTTTACGGCCAAAAGCCTTGGGATCTATTTGCAAAGCACGCCGAATATCCACATCACAGATTCATTTACTTTTTCACTACTGCTACCCACAAAAACAACGCTAATATTTCTGGTAATATTGTCGAACGCAACAATGGTAATGGCGGGTGTGGTGATTTGTGGATAGTTGAAAATAATGGCGCTTCTTTCCCTGTGGAGGATCCTGACAACGGAAATCAAGTAGTCGGTTACAAGAAAACCTTTCTCTATGATGATTCTGATCAAGATGATATTGAGTATGAAATGACGGAATACACCTCTCTCCAAGCTCCTAAAGTAAAATCTCTCTCTTCATTTGTAATATTATTATTATGATTACATTGATTAAAAGTTTTAAACTCTGACAATTTCTAAATCACTACGATTGACTCCCTTGCAGGTACCCTTTTTGGATTACGTAGTTTGCCAACTAGAGAAAATGACTGTGTATGATGTTGGGCGAAGAGATGGAGAAGAGGCTGCTATTGTGTTTTCCGACAATGAAATAGTAACTGAAGATAGGGATACAGTGGCGGCAGTGGCGTAGGTCAACATGGCCCCATCTCTTCTTTGCTATTTCCTTTTGCACAGCCGCCGCCTCTATTTTTATATTATTAGCACGGTTATTGTTAAGGTTATTGCTATTGCTCACCGAAATACATTATGCATTTAGGAGCATCACAATCTATGTTTATTAGTGAATTAAGAAGGCTTTTGATTATGTAAAATAAAATAAAATAACTTATCTTGAAATTGTTATGTGGTTGTATAAGCCATACTCTATACGCACAAGCCAAGATCTGAAATTCTCGTGGAGCCTTCCACTTCCAATTTACGACTCACATTCTCAGTTATTCTCTCAATCACGTATTCCCCATTCAGTAAGAGATAGTTTGTTATGACTATCCAAATTCTGGTGATGACATCTCAATTTTAGAGGTGGGCGGTGATAGGTAGAGGCCTTAACTAATGACCCAATTTGTTCGAGGGAATTTGCACCCGATCAAACACGGGAGTTCCGGCTAAATGGATCAATTCCCCATAAGAACTATGTGGTGGATAAACAACTGGACGAACCGTATGTTTTATAGGTAGCCTGGTTTTAAATAATGACTTTAGTTTGCGACGAAACGTAGAAAGCTTGGTACGTTTGGTTATTAAGAGATTTTTTTTTTTTTTGGTTGTTTGTTTGTGGCTTTGAAAATTAAAACTAGCAATTGTAAAATAAAAGAAACAATATCTTGTAGAAGGGCAAAATTAGAAATTGAAATTTCGACACATTTTTCAATTGAAATTGATTTTGGCTTTATACCATAGTAGGTCTTTTTGAGAAACCTCAATAATACCTGGTTGAAATTGATTTATATGCTAGAAGTTACTCAAAACCCTAAAAAACACAAATATCCCAAAAAGATCCAAGCGGCAATTTTGTGACATAGATAAGCCTATAACTATCCTGTCAGTTAAGTTAGTTGAATTTGGATTTTTTTTGAAATACCCTCTCAATAATACTCATAATTAAAGTTTACACCCCCTCCCCGGCCCCGTGCTCCTTGAGATGCTCTTGTGATTTAACGGAGTTAGCTTTTTAACCAAAATTTTATGCATCGTGGCCCGTTTTACCCTTATTTTCAACCAATTTTTTTTTTATCTCTACACAAAAAGAACTTAATTTTTCTTCATCTGATTGACCATATACCAAAATCAGAAAGTAAATCAAACAATTTAAATATGATTTTCTCAAAACAACCATAAATCCCTCCAAATCTCACCCCAATACATCTAACCTCCCTAAAACTACCCCACCAACACCTCCATCATCACCACCGATATCTCCACCATTGACCTCAACTTTGGCTTCCTTGAGAAACTCAATCAAACTTTTAGATGAGTTTAATCACTTTAATGGGTTTGATTTGTGGGTAATTTCAGATGAAACAGAGCAAACATATATGAAATTTGTGGGTTTAATTTCATGAGTTTTTAATAGGTTACAAGGGTTGATTTTGCTTTAAATAGTGCATAAATCATTTATACATTGATTTCAGGAGTTTATGGGTCCGGTACGATCATCATAACAAAATCTTTGTACCGTGTACCGTACTGAAGGTTGGGTATGCCAAAATTTATTACCATTACCGAATCAAAATATCGGTATACCAAAAATTTGGTTTGGTCGGTAGGGTGATGGTACATTACCAAAATAAAAAGACCAATTGAAACCTACAGGAAAATAGAAGAAAAAAAAGGGGGGAAATAGAAACACTGGCACACATCGGATGAAGAAGAGGGTTCAGGGACTTAGATTTGATGGAGAAGATCACGTGAACTGGGTAACGAGTGTGGGAGTTAAATTCTTTTTGACAGATGCTAAAATAAAATTTGGTAAAGGTGAGAGTGGGGAATAGAAATAGAGATCCAATTTTTTTTGGTCTAAAATAAATTTTGGTCAAAGTAGAGAAAGAAAAAACATATTTTTTTTGTTATAAAGGTTGGATTTTATCATTTCAATACTGTTGTTTTGTTATTCTTTTGTTAAATCCTCTTGCTTATGTTATGCAAGAAGTTATAATTGATAATATGGTGTAGGGTTTTTTTTTTTTTTTTTTTTTAAAAAAAATTAAGGGAGGTCTAAGTCTCTCCCTTAATCCTACAAATAAAGAAAAACCCTCCCCTCCCACCCCATGAGTCGAACCCTTGACCTCAAGTCAAGGGTGGAGGTTGCCTACCACTGGGTATGGTGTAGGTTTGTAGCTGGGCCATCCTTTTTTGGCATAGCAACTAGGGGTGTTTTCGGTTTCGGTCGGGGTAGAAACCAAGGGACCCCAAACCCAAACCAAATATAAAAGTTCGGTTTCGGTTCAGTTCGGTTTCGGTTTCTAAATCTTCTAAACCCAAACTCGAATCAAACTTTTCGGTTCGGTTTTATTCGGTTTTGACATATATTTTTTTTTAAATCAATTTAACATAAAAATATAATACTAATAGTGATGTAATAATGATTTATATTCAAATTAAAGTGATTATTTTTTAGAAACAAGGAGCAACATATAAATACCATATTTTCTATTTAATTACAATTTTATTTTTACATTTATAAGAATGAAACACATTAAATAAAATGATGAATTATTTTTCTATCATGTATGTGATAAAAAAAACCTTAGCATTAAGTAGTTAATTAAATAATAGAGGCACGCACTAATGGCTATTTTTTTTAAGATTATCATAATATGCAATTAATAAGAAATAAATTCTTATTGTTTAAGGAAATTACACGTAGTGTGCTATCGCCTAGATAGAATATGTATTAGGGATTTACTGTGTAAATTATGTATTATGGGCCATAATGGGCTTACTTGTAAATCCCATTTACTATTGTATTTGTACCCTATTTAAAGGGCTCATCTAATGAAGAATTGAATAGAGTTGTCCCTACAACACGTTATCAGCACGCTCAGAGCTAATAATTTTAATCCTATAAAAAAAAAAAAAAAAAAAAAGAAAAAGAAAACCCTAGCCGTCCCACTATCATCGCGCAACCTTCAAGTTTCGATTATCCAATCATTCTGTCAAGTGATGCAAGTGGATTGCCGCCGGTAATAACAGGCACTAAAAGTCACCGCTTTCCCAACCTTAAAGGTATGTGTGTATATATATATATCTGCAACTCCTCCTTTATTCTCTTTTTGCCTGGAACCTTACATTTTTAATTATGCAATTTTATTTAAAAGAGCTTTATTAAAATAGACCCATTCTATGTTTGAATCAAACATGATAACCAGTTGATGTTGGACCCGAATTATTATATGTGGATATGGCTAGGTTCAGTTTATTATCAATACAGTGCCGGTATATTGGTTGACTTTATATTTCAATTTAAGAATATATATTATATATGTATAGATTTCTTTGTTAATATATATGTACATGTAATTTACGATTAATTGAATTACCTGTTTGTTCGTCTAGATTTAATAATATATATAATTTATGTTAATATACATATGTATATATATGTAACCTGTTTGTTTGTTTGAATTAATATATATATATATGTATATGTATATACTACTTTTTGCGTAATTAGTACTACTGTCTCTCTGCTGCGAATTTTTTTTCTCTTTTTTCTTCTATGCACAATTTTTTCATAAGTAAACTGTTATCGAGAAGCCCTTAATTTTTATGTACCAAAAATTATTATCGGCAACACAGTTTTCTTCTATGCATCGAAACCCTTAATTTTTTTTTGTTATATGTTGTTATCGGAAAGTATGGACAACTTTCAAGGAATTTTAAGAAATTTTATTTATTTTAGTCACTTTCATCTTTTGTTGCGAAAAAATTTATTTAATTAAATTTTTGTTTTACTTAAAAACATTTTTTATTTAATTAATATATATATATGAATTTCTTTCTAATGCAAAAGAACAGTTTGATTTGATGTGGTTTTGAATTCCACCACCAGATACTGACCACTCTGTAGCCAAAATTTATACAACATTATGCATACTATTTTTGGGATGGCCTATTTAAATTTATAATTACTATAATTGTGGACACTCAACATGCTAAGAAAATTAGAATATTTCATATATTGTTAATTGTCTTATTTAGCATGTCATAAATTTGTAAGTTGCCATGATGATGAAAGTTCATGCGCATTATAAATACTATGATAAAGTATTTTCATATAGCATCGAAAATGTGACCATTACGAATCTTGGTTTTGAAATCTAATTCATATTCCTGAAAAATAATTAACATGGATGTACTCATAACTGTGTAATATCTTCTTCATTGTTTATTAAGATGGCCGACCCAACTCGACCCGAATTTGACATTTTGGACTCAGAAGGACTTGAGTACCATCGGTGGGTTTCTGATGTAGAAACCGCTTTTGTGGCTAAAGAATATTCTGCCACACTTATTGACCCCAAAGACCCCACAGACAACGGACCGTCTGATAAGGTGAAAGCAAATGCATTAATGTTTCTAAGAAAACATATTAACCCCAGCCTACGTTGGGAGTACCTTCAGTTGAAGACACCTAAAGAATTATGGGATGCCCTTAAGGGACGTTTTGGGAACATTCATGACACTTTGCTCCCAGAATTGACCGTTCAGTGGAATGAAATCCGCTTGCTTGATTATAAAAGGGTTAATGACTTCAACAAGGACATGCTGCGCCTAAAGGCACGTCTTAACTTCTGTGGAAAGGATCTCACAGAAGATGATATGATTCAGAAGACACTTTCCACTTTTCCTACTTCAGCACTTATACTAGCGAACCAGTATAGGCTCGAGTATGATAATAAAAGAATCACAACATTCAATAAGCTGATCAACTTACTGCAAGTGGCTGAAAGGCATAATGAGGTTCTTTTGAATAACAATGTCAGGCCCGTCGGGACAAAGAAAATTCCTGAGGCTAACTACGGTAAGATGCACAGTGGAAAGAACCCCAATGCAAGGGGGGTTGGACGTGTTGATCCTTACCCACGTGGCAACAAGGCACAACGTGGAAAGGGACGTGGGAGTCGTGGTGCGGGTTGTGGAGGCTCTTCCAAAGTATGGAGAAGAAATGATAATATTGGACCTAGTGGTCAAGAAAACAAGGTGAAAAATGTACCTAACAATCCTTCGGTCAAAAAGGAAAAAGTTGGCGACGAGCCATGTTATAGGTGTGGAGTTGCTGGGCATTGGTACAAGAACTACCATGCAAGCGCTAAAGTAGAAGCCAGTTACAAGAGATATCGAGAATCTAAAGAACAAGAATCTCACTTTATGAACGAAGAAGACAATGACACTTATGTCAACTTCACAATCGCAGACATTAGTGGCAAGAAAGACTTTGCTCAGTCAATGGATGCACCCGATTTTGACTGATCTACTTTATTCACTTTATTTTTCAGAAGTAGTTGAACAGGCATATTGCCTAATTTTTAATTAGACTATGGTTTTGTCTTAAAGTTTATGATTGATTTGATGAATTAGATTTCTAAACAAGATACTGGATTGATTACTGTTAGTTTTATTTGAATTTTATTCTAAAATAATTGAATTTATTTATTTTATTACTACATAGTTCGGAATTTATGCTCGATTTCATTACTGTAAAAATGGATCGATGATAACTTTAATGATTGGTTGATAGTGAGAACACTATAGCCATCTAATGAAATAGGAAATTAATAACCTATAATACCTATGTGACTATGATGATTAAATCATCATAAGAGCGAAGAACTGCTCAACCATTTTGTTACTAAAATGATGTTTAAAGCCACATATGCTCTATATGCACTCAGAGCGACCCGAACTTTGTTTATGATATTCATACCAACAGTAATCATACAAAAACAAAATGTAAGAATGGAACAAAAATATATTTATTTTACCTCTAAACAAATGTGCAAAGAAACGCATTTGAAAGAAACTTATGAGTCATTCTAGTGGAATGTACCCCACTAAGATAAGGATTGTCAAATCTTATGATGTCACTAACAATGTATCGTGGGACATAGACTCATACAGGCTTTGGCATGCTTGCCTAGTGCACCTTGGTCATAATGATCCATGCGTTAAAGTATTTACACGGATATCCCTTCTTTTGAGTGACAAATAAATGGGACAAAACTTCAACACATTGCAACGTGTTGATACTAGTAATGCTCAAAAGTAATTCTTGATTTTCGAAGTATTGAAAGCCATACCCACTTTCCCATTATGCCTAATTGACCATGTCAAAGGAACGACAACCCATTTTTCAAAGCCTGCTCTTTAGCAAAAATAAGATCGAGACCTTCTTATGCTAAAGATACAAAATAGAATATATCATTCTTACAATATATACTTGTAGATAAATCCATCCAGAGTGCGGAACCATTCAAAGTACTTTATGGATCTGATGGATAATTCGACATTCTGGTCACATGTCGAATAATTGTCTACAAGAAATGCTGCATTTACAAACCTCTTAGCACATATTATACACTTAAGGGCTCACCACCCTGATCACTGTACCATGTCTATAAGACTCGATAAAGCTGGAGGGTTTACATCAAAAGTACTTGATGATCATTGCATAAAATCGAAGTAAAGAACCCTGTTTTTCATGTGCATACGCAAAAAGGTCTCACAAAAAGCAACCATCAAAAGGATATAGATGGCAGATAGGGCATTGGTTATGCGCACTGTATTGCCTATGTATGCCCGGGATTTATGCAATATTGTATGCAGCTTTACTTATTTGTTTCAAAGTCCAATATTAGACAACTATTATATGTGTACCAGTTGGTAACTGGATATTAGCCTGATATTTTACGCATATGTGTCGATTGCGCCCCCACAGCGCACCAAACTGGGCTTGCTGAAACAATTAAGTATTAACGTTAGATATGAATTCTTAACGATAATCCGCTATTTGGAATCCTTGTCAGGTGATCTCTTTACCGCTAAGAATTGCGGATTGTCACCTTGATGAGACAGTCTTCCCGTCGTTAGGGGGAGATAGAAAAAGAAATTTTCAAGGGAACGACAGAAATTGTTGTGGTCCCCACTCTGTCTCATCTTGATCCCCATGCACATCACAATGTATAGTGAAGTGAAAAAGAATAACCGATCTTGAAAATGTAACAGATTCGATGCCTGATACATTTACTGATATCGAAAAGTGACGAGATCAAACATACTAGCTGCAATATGCCTGCAAGGTTATAAATCCCCAACAAGGGCACAATGTCGCACAAAGAGACTCTGCAACCACACTTAGTGGAGGTGTGGTTGAGGCCATGGCTCCTTAAAGGAATAAAGGAAGGCCATTTGGTTCGACAAACACTCACACCAAAGAAGAGGTGGAGTAAGGCACAAATTGATCAATTAATCATTAATGTAAAAGCCCCTTTTATGAGATTATCTCTGATTATACTTATGTTCATGAATCAATACTGGGGGACGCCCCGAAGTTGTAATGATTCCAGAGAATAAATAAATCTCAATAGGTTAAGGGATGGCATATGAATTAATGGATGCATTAATGATACACTGTTACTCAAGGAATCAAAGAGCATGATGATGTCGAACCTCGCTCTGTTGCAAAATGTCAACAAAGGGAAAAA
Source organism: Lonicera japonica (assembly GCA_021464415.1). Taxonomy (NCBI): domain Eukaryota; kingdom Viridiplantae; phylum Streptophyta; class Magnoliopsida; order Dipsacales; family Caprifoliaceae; genus Lonicera; species Lonicera japonica. The sequence goes on from CM038468.1 coordinate 19,024,260, forward strand.
TTGGCCTGAATGAAAATAAGCAATCAAGATAGAATTAGATTCTCTGGCAAAGAGACAGGTATTTGGTCCGGTAGTGCTAACCGCGCCAAGTGTAAAGCCTGTAGGACATAAACAATTATTTGTCATAAAGCGTAAATGAGAAAAAAGAAGTTCTAAAGTAAAAGGCTCACCTTGTGGCGCAAGGTTTCCAACAGACGCTCTGGAATTGCTTAAACGTTATAACATTCAACTACTTAGTTAGCTTGGTAGTTTTCGAATGACTGAAAATGCAGCTCATAGATGTGGTTACTGCATATCTCTATGGGGATCTTGATTCAGAGATATATAGGAAAGTGCCTGATGGCCTTACATTACCCAAGTCAAGTGACTCTAAACCACGGAGTGCGTTTGTAATTATGTTGAAATGCTCACTTTACAGGTTAAAACAATTCGGATAGATATGGTATACCCATATAAGTGACTACTTGATTGGGAAGGGATATAAGAACAATGAATTATGCCGCTGCGTATTCATACATAAAACAAGTTATGGATTTTCAATTATAGTTGTACATATTGATGATATGAACATATAGGTACTCTTGATGAAATAAGAGAAACTGCAAGTTACTTGAAATCCAAATTTGAGATAAAGAATCTTGGGAAAACTCGAATTTTGTTTAGATCTTAATTTAGAATATCGAACTTGTGGAATACTAATCCACTAGTCTGCGTACGTTCAAAAGATAATCAGGCAATTTAACCTGGACAAAACGCATTCTGCTAGCACTCCCATGATCGGTCGATGTTTAGATCAAAGGAAAGATCAATTTCGTGCAAAGGAAGATTACGAAAATGTGTTGGGAGATGAAACTTCCTATCTAAGTGCAATATGCGCATTACTGCACTTAACACATTATATTCGACTAGATAGAACATTCTCATTGAACTTGTTAGCTAGATTTAGCTCAGCGCCAACGCAGCATAATTGAACACCTAAAGGGAACCATTGGCTTGGGATTGTTCTTTCCCTACAGAGAGGAAAAAGTGTATACACAGTAACATCTAAAGTAAATGATGATGCTGAAATGGCCACCCCCTATATTGAAATCCCAAAATAAAATCTTGATTGATTTTGTTGGTGTTGGGTATCTCTCTGGCCCAAAGAAAGCTCTAAGGAGAATATGGCAAACTAGTCTTTCCTTAAGGCCATATTTGAAAAGCATGTGAAAACATAATGATGGTGTGGTGCTTAGGTTTTCCCAACTTTCGTGATCAAAGTACTGATCAAGGAAAGGTGTGAAATATGATGGAATTTTCGTACCTACGTTGTACTCTTTTCCTTAGACCAAGGTTTATTTTTCCCACTGGGTTTTTGTTACTTGGTAAGGTTTTTAACGAGGCAACGATACATGCATAAGATTTTCAAATTCCTTGATTAATGTAAATATCAGGGGGAGGTGTAGACTTAAGGGGGAGTCTAATATCCACACGACGTTACGTTATACTCTTTTCCTTAAACCAAGGTTTATTTTTCCCACTGGGTTTTATTACTTGGTAAGGTTTTTAACGAGGTAACGATACGTGTAGACTCTATTGATTGAAGTAAGGATCAAATGGAAATATAGACTCAATGGAGGAAGTCTAACATGATTGTCATAATGTTGTACTCTTTTCCCTTCAATCAAGGTTATTTTTCCCACAGGGTTTTTGTTACTTGACAAGGTTTTAATGAGGCAACAAGACATGTACCATTCTATCTTCGACTCAGCACAAGGGGGAGTGTTTAAGGAAATTACACGTAGTGTGCTATCGCCTAGATAGAATATGTATTAGGGATTTACTGTGTAAATTATGTATTATGGGCCATAATGGGCTTACTTGTAAATCCCATTTACTATTGTATTTGTACCCTATTTAAAGGGCTCATCTAATGAAGAATTGAATAGAGTTGTCCCTACAACACTTATAAAAATGTCATATTTTTTGTATCATAGTATAATTAACGTGTGCTCTTAAAGTATATATTAACATTTTTTTTCTTATACGTAATTCGGTTCGGTTCGGTTTAGTTCGGTTTTAGACTAGCTTACCCCAAACCCGAACCAAACTTTTCGATTTCGGTTCGGTTTTCTTGTTTTCGGTTTCGGTTTTTTTTCGGTTCGGGATTTTTCGGATCGGTTCGGTTCGTTCGGTTGGTTTTCGGATTGACATTAACACCCCTAATAGCAACAAGAAGAGGTTAAAAATGAGACAAGATGTACCTATATCTGCTACTACCAAAGTTGATGGTGTCAAAATCTAGAGATAGATAATTAACCAATCAATAAGCGAATATCGGTGAATAAAAAATAAATGCGGCGCAAAGATGAACACATGATATTTTTTTTAAGGTAGGTTCCCCCGGTAGCGCTTATGCTATTCCAGTGGTACGTCCTCCTTTTGTGTGTGCTTGTGTTGTATTAGCTCAAAGGCAATCAATTTGTATGATAATACAAGCTACCAACTTCTCTCTCTCTATAATTTCCTTAATTCTATTTATAAGTATAGAATTAGGATTACAAATATTTCAACAGAATAAATAATAAACTGTGTAGGAGAGAGGGTGTATATGGGTTGTTGGTATTTTTTGGAGTATAAAAATAGAGAGTATAAGACCCTTCTATTTTTTGGGGTATGAAAATAGAGAGTTTATGACTCTTCTATTTCTTCCCGAATTGGTTTGTATTTGTATTGCCAATGGCTTTATATCTCTTGGAAGAGATAGATGGATCTTAAGAGAGAAAGAAGAGATGTTTTTGTTGTGTGTTGAATGAATGAATGGTGGAAGGTATTTATAAGTAAATGGAGAATGGCAAAAATGTAATTTTGGTAAAATGAAGGGCAAAATGGTCATTTTTTGTGGAGGTAGGTGAGGTAGGTGAGATGTGGTAGGTGTGGTAGGTGAGGAGGTAAAAATGAGATTTTACCGGGGGTAAAAACGAGATTTTACCCGGGGTAAAATTGGAATTTTACAGAAGGTAAAAAATGTTGAAAATTATTTTTGTAGGCCAATGGTAAATTAATATTTACCCCATCAAAAGTAATGTACTAGTAGTAGTTTTTGCTAAGGTACCATATACCACTAGTAATAAAAATTATTACCGGTACCATACCATAAGTTATCGATATGGTCAGTGGCGGAGCCAGGAATTATTTTCAGGGGGGGCCAAAAAAAATTTAAGTCAAATCAAATTCAATAATTATGTTTACAAACCAATTTTTTATTAAAATTCTTTTTCATTCTGTTTCGATATTTCAAAAAAATTAGAAACAATATACTAAAATTAATTATATCTTTTGATATATAATCCAAAAAAAAAATGAAAACTATATTTCAAAAAAAAAAAAAAAAAGAAAAGTGAAAACTTAATATATTACAAACTTAAACCCTGAACTTATAATGCTAATTACACAAAACCCCCGCGCACAAAACACAGCCCGCTTATCATAAATTACATCTCCTGACCTTAAACTTCTCAACTAATCACACAATGGCCCCTAAACTTTCCCTTCCCACACATAGACCCCTGTACTCTCTAAAAATTTCAAAAAAGTCCAAGTGGGGCCATGGCCCCACCTCGCCCCCACGTGGCTCCGCCCCTGGATATGGTACAATTATAGTTATATAGTCCTACCATTACTAAAGTTTTATACAATTGGTAATATTACAATATGATACACCATAAATTGTACAAAATTCCACCCCCACGTCCAATACAACACACACATTGATTTGAAGAGTTCGTGAGTTTGTGGCATCAATTTGAATTTCTTCTTAATTGTTATAATTAGACGGATTTTGAAGTGGGTAGGTTAATTTAAGAATTAGGATCGTGTTTTAAACTTTTATAGATTATTTGGGTTTAGAGATAATCATCGAATCGGTGCCTATAACATGGCCAGTGATGGACCAAGCAAACCATCCTAATATTCCATCATTCTCTCACTGTATAAAACTACATACATATATATATATATATGGGTGTAGTTTTAATGGTTACTTCTCTTTTTACCCATGGATGGCTATTTTGTAATTCCAATACAGGATATCCTTATTTCGTATCCCTATAAAATGAGTAATTTTATTTATATTGATATCTTACATTTAATCTACATTGTTAAGTTAATTAGTATTGCCTGCTAAATTAATCCGTAAGTATGGATAAATTAACAAAAAAATATTATTGATTTAATTTTATAAATATTATTTTATTAATGATTTAATATTAAAAAATAAATTAGATTAATATGCACATCTACTTTAATTAAATAAATAAAAATATGGTTTTTTTTAAGTACAAATCAATTACTCTCATTATAACAAAGGACATTCTATTTTTAGAATTAGTTTCAAGGATAACTTTTTAATCGATGATAAAATAAATTTTAATTTATTAAAAATAAAAGATCGTCATTTTCAAAACTATCCCTTATTAAAGATAACAACTGTTAAAAAAAATATAAATAAAAAAGTTCAAATTCAAACTAAACATCTCAAACAAAGATTTCAAATTTGAATATGTAATCGAAATCTTATCACAAAGGTCAACTAAGAACATAAGAACATCTCCAATCGTTTTGTATAAATTTTGTGTAAATCCTACGTGTCAAAGTAGGATTTATACAAAAATAATAAATAGTCTGTTTTAGAATCTTGTGTAAATATTAAACTACCAATTAGATACACATAAGTGAAACTTATCCTATATTTATTCCCTTACTTTTCAAATTCATCTATTTCTAGAAACGGGATGAGGGAAAATAGACACGAGATTATCTAACGTGGTTGTGTAAATTGGATTTGTATTTTACACAACCTTTTTACACAAATCCTATATGTCAAAGTTTCTTAAAAGATTGTTGGAGAGCTTTTTTTTTTACAAAATGTGTAAATTTTACACAAACCAAAATTATACACTACAGTTGGAGATGCTCTAAGTATTAAATATATATATATATATATATTTTATTAATTTGAAAAACTCTAAATTTTAAATTAATTATCAAATGATAAAATGCTAAATATTTAAAAGAAAAAAAAGTTTATGTACAATTTTAAAAAGTTTCATTATTTTTATTATTATTATTATTATTATTATTATTATTATTATTATTATTATTATTATTATTATTATTATTATTATGTGAAAGAAAGGGGTGGAAGTATTAATAACATAGTTAATTAAAAATATTTTTTAATAAAACTCTTTAAAATTCTTTAAGGGTGTGTTTGGAATATGGATTTGAAAGAAGATTTTAACATGAGATTTGGATTTGGAATCTCAAATCTAAATATTTTTGTTTGGTGTGAAATTATAATTTGAGATTTATAAATATATTCAAATAATGAGATTTGATACTTATCTTCAAGTTATAACTTTCAAATTTTAGAGATAGGGTTATTCCTTATAGATCCCAAACTTGCGAAGTTGAAAAAAATATTAATTAATTTTTAAAAAAATTATTATTTTTTATTATTATAAATATATTTGTAATATTAATTATTATAATAATAATACGAGGGATGACAAAAGGTCGTGTGTTGTCCAAACCCAAACCCAACAAGCTTATAAACACATCCCAACTTGGTACAGGTTTTATTTTTTTAAATCTAAATCCGTTGTGAATAGTGTACGCATAAACCCACTCCCGCTCCATGGTAATTATGCTATATTATAAGGAATAAAATACTTTAATAAGGGCGGGTTGAGGGTTTAAATACTTTTATAAATTAATTTTAATTAGTGGATATACTTCTCAATTTTGAAAATGGTACAAAATTTGTTTGTCAAACACAACATATTGATTATTGAACCAAATAATTAATTGTTTAATACTAAATAAGATATATTTTAAATGTTATTTAGGAAGTCATGCGCATACTTCCGTACCTGATCAAATTATTAAAAGTTGAGTGTGCTTGAAATACTTTAAATTAATAAAATACGTTTCTTTTAATATTATTTTATGTTATTGTGTTAAAATTATTATTTAGTTGAACATTGACTAATAAAACCTATTATATAATTTGGGTTTTTATTTGTGATATGATTTGTCACGAATGATAATAAAATGATTAAATTGAAAGTGTTATTGAAGTAGTTGAGTTGTATGTAATTTGTAAACCTATTATATAGATCGAAAATTCAAAGTCAAATATACTTTGAAAGTGTTATTTTTCATAAACTTATGTTATTAATTAACTATAAAACTGAAATGACAAAAATAACCGTAAACACTTATCCTAATTTAGAATTGGGTTAGCCTAAGTCTATTTGGCAAATAAAATCTTTAAGGAATCTTGTTTGGTTAAAATTTTAAAACATGTTTTGAAAAGTGAATTTAATTTTTATTAAAGTTTTTTTCAACTAATTTAAAAAAACTCGTAATTTTTTTTAAATAGTCATAATGGATTTTATTTTATAGATCTCGATGATTAGCTTTCAAATATATATATATATATATATATTTTATCTAATTTCGATTTTTGAATTTAAAGTTATGGTGTTTTAAAAAATTTATATGAGAGAAAGTAAAGTGATTTGAAAAGTGTGAAGTAAAGTTGACTTTTTGGTAAAAATTTTAAAAACTTGATTTTAAAATCTCAACCAAACACCACCTAAAGTTTAATTAGGGGGCCGTTTGGTTGTCCTTCAAATTGCGAATTAGATAATTTACAATTAAGTAATTTACAAAATTTTCATTTATTAGTGTTTGGTTGTGTAAATTGAACAATTGTAAATATGATCATTCAAGTTGATTCACAAAAACTGAAATTAAGTCATTTCAAGTAAAACTTGAAATTGCTTAATTCTAGAATTAGATAATTCATTCAAACTCTATTTTTCGAGAAGGTCTACTTTCTACCCATGATGTTGATGCATCTAAACAAAATTTTAAATAACATAGAACAATAGAAAACATGTTTTTATTCTAACAATCATAATTTCTTGTCTAAGTTTTTCAAACACTACTTGAATTAGAATTGGATTATTCATAAATGAGCAAATTCACAATTCTTCAATCGAAAATTAACTAATTCTAAAATTAGGTAATTTACACAACCAAACGAGCCCTAAAAAAATAAAAATAGAATAGGCCACCTTAACCTGCTATAACAGGTTAAAGGGTTTAACACCTCATCAATGCGCATTAATTATTGTCAGTACCCATCAATGGGTAGAAAGAGAAAGTAATCATTGAAAACTCATCCACATATATATATATATATATATATATTGAGGTCTATTATTGATGTACACTATTTTACTCAATAGTACTCCATCTTTATTGAACACTTCGTATGAACACTTCCTCTTTTCTTAACACTCTACATTTAATTTTATAATTAATTAATATCAATATAAAAACTGTCCAATATTCTCTCTCTACAATAAAAAAATATATAAAAATCAAATCATTCAACTCTCCCCACAAATTTCATCTTCAATCTTTTTTTTTTCCATGAATCAACCCATTGCTGCCGCACCTTATTTTTATGGTCGGCAACAAGTCGAGTTCGAGTTTAAAATTTCTATCCTCGCCCCAGCTACCAAGTCAGGGTATTGTGTATCCCCATCTCCGTCGAGTAAAAGTTTCCCGTGGGGATTCCCTAATAATAAATTATTTTTAAAAAAAGTATCGGAGCGGGTACGGGATGGAGACTCCCTAACCCGAACCCGACTAATTTAAAAAATCCCCAACTAGTTTAAAGTTTTGAACAACCAAAACACATGTTTAATCTTCACGCTGGAAAAACTAAAAATATACCAAATTTGTAACACCCCCGCCTTAATTAGTAGGATAACACCCATAATTAAGACGTGGAGTGTCACTAACCCACTTTAGACTAACTAAAGTAGGTCTAATATAAATAATGAACTAGTAAATGTGACGCCCCGAGTTCCGTTCTGATATATTCACTTCCGAGACTCGGTTAATCACGGATGCCGTACGCGACGGAGGGTTTATAACACAAAAATCAGGACTTTTAAAAACCACTTAAACGAGTTTACATCAAACTGGTATCAAATTTTTATACAAAGGTTAAATTACAGTATATTCAAACCAAAAGACTATATACAACCTAGTCCTTGGTTCAAGGACTACAAAAGTTATCGGACATCAGAGGCCTTCTAGACTCGTAATCCACATGCCATCCCAAAAGAGAGATCCTGTAAAACTGTTAGAAAATGGGATGAGCCAAATCCGGGCTCAGCGGGAACTATAAGGGTTTTGTAAAGAAAATACACATTGCAATCACAAGCGCGTGCACCTTTTTATCTAGGAAAATACTATTTTTAATGCAATAGTTCGAAAATATGCAATGCAATGCAATTCATACACAAGTGCATGCCGAACCCCACTAGGATTCCTATCATAGTCACCTGAAGCTATCCACCCGACTACCCAATCTCTCCTCTAAATATCCCACAAGATAAACCTCTAATGAATTCCCATAACTCGAGAGAATTGCTAGTCTAAGCCACCTCGTACCAATTCTCGCTTCCTAAGGTTTGTCATGCTTATGGAAGAATGGTTCTAAAGTCTTATACAACACAATCACACGCTACCTCACACTTATACTGAGAGACGATATCTTAAGAGCCAAGCATTCATTGTTCATTTTTGGAGTTAGTTCATTATGATGGTTCATGCTTGGCTAACTAATAGGCTTTAGCTCCTATCATCCTTCTAAGCCATAGTACTACGATTTTCCTTGATTAGCTATCCGTTAACTATAATTGTCACTTTGATTATTAGTACCTTACGTTCATTATGATCAAGCCATCTAATCTCGTGAATCCCACATGTTCTTATGGTCGTATTCTTTATCTAAGGGCCATTAGTCATTATAGCTTTCCACTTGGTTCATTAGTACATTATGAAAGGCCGTTGCTTTCCTAAGTATATTATGTTCTGTCTAACAAGTGTCCAAGGCAATATATAATAAATAATACCACACAAGAGGTGATACGATACAATAATAATGATCACATTAATAACAACACACATCCATAACACATCGATCCGTATCGTATCTCTTGTATAATGCCTCGGTTTCAGCCCGCTGTCAGACCAGACCTAGAATAACAAATCCAGCGAGTCCCGAAGGATCCGAGGCTCTTATCCATGTCTCTTCCAAGTGAGGAGGTGACTCAGGGACTTGGTTCTCCAAGTAAGTCATTCAAAGATAACCATCAAGACATTTTTTCGGGAATAACACTCCGAATAATTAACAAGGAGAACACCCATACAAGCCTCCAATGACACCCGAGAGGACTATACCAGGAGACACCTTAGCAGGGCATGTCCATTAGTAGTCCAACTACTTCTCTGAGACTTACCATCTTGTACGTAGTGGCACATAGGAACTGCTCCGCTTGCCGGGGAAACTCTATAGCCCAGAACACATAGTCCAATGGGAAGCCAAGATACACAGAGTGGGCTCTCCTTTGTGGATATCCCAACCACAGGTGGAGTCACCTCCTTCATTTTTTTCGTGCACGATTTGGGGAATTTCACATAGGAGCGACAATTAGACGGCCCATCTTTGAGTCACTGGGAGCTACCTAAAGATCGGTCAATCATATCTAGCCCATATGTGTGATCGCAGTAACAATATATATCAAATCCATCCTGTAACGTCTCGTATTTCGTTTCCGAGCTAATTCTCCTTTTCAGCCCAGTTAAGGCTTTATCGCCGTTAGATCGTGAACATTGGGTTCTGAGCCTCTTAAAATTTAATCGACACCTCCAGCATGTCATATTAGGTATATTAAGTTTAATCGTTTCATTATTCGGGTGGCCCGAATTGAAAAGGAGTAGTAAATCGTGTATTTTGAACTTTTCGAAAAAGTAAATTTTTGGCCAACTGTGGGATGCCATAACTTTTTCATCCGAGGTGCAAATGACTCTCCGTTTGTGAAACGTCTTCATCTCAATACCCTTTGCAACTTTCATGTTTTGACCAAAAGCCAAATCAAATTCCTCGGTGGTCAAATCAGCTTCAGAAGTAGGCCAATTGCTCAAATCTGGTTGTTCGGAACACTTCAGCAGAGTGCTGTCTTCGATGAATTTTTTGAAAATTATCATCCATAATTTGAGGAACCTTCCTCTTAGGAAGTTGTAGGCCTTTGAATTACCTTTTCGTGGAAATAAAGATCACCTTAATTAGAGTTCCGAGCAAAAAGTTATGGCCAAAATACTAACAATGCACCAGATTTCACCCATTAGTCGACTGAAGGGGTCCTGAGCGTGATTATAAAGCTAAAACAAAGCACATTTCGTCCCCAACTTATACACTAACCTAGAGAGCTCAAAGGGGACAATTGGGGGGCTATTTTGGGAGTTTTTTAGTGGGTTTAATCACCCCTACATATGATTCATCATTTGAATCATCACCATCATCATCTTCCTCCTCAATTTCCTTTCCTCCATTAATGAGGGTTTCAAGCTCAACTTTGGGGATTTCGCAATTGCTCGGAACACGGCTCGATACATCGCTCTTAACCTTGAAAAATTGATTGATTGAGGTGGGAACACTAGTACTCAAACTCTATTTTAGATTATTACATGTTATATCTTCCAAATCAAACCAAATTTGGGGGGGGGGGGGGGTTGCCAACAACTTCGAAAATTGCATGTTCATGGGGGTTTGGGTTGTTTTCTTGTGATTCTTTGCTTGATTTGCATTTTGTATAACTCCAATGTTATTATTATACAAGAATCCCCAATTATGTATTCATCCTGGTAGAGATTGGTTCGAAACCCTTACTTACGGATACTGTAGCAACTATTAAACCATGATATGCTTCTATATCGATACATAGATGGGTTTAAAAGTATGATTTGGTTATAGTTACTTATGATTGTGATATTATTGTTGTACTTTAACTATTACTCCTTTATTTACGAGATTTGCTAACTACTTGCCAGTCCGTAACTACGCTGGGTAGATTTATAAGTTTACTTTATATAAACCAAGTACCGGAATCACATGGGAAAGTTTATATTGAACTTAAATCTTATAAATTATATATTATACTTGGCTTAGAGCTTATGTGATGAAAACCTATGAAACTTCCCACATGGGTGATATTTTTAACTAAGCCACTAGTTAACGGACTTAGCAAAGCGAGTTTAAGTACAACAACAATGCTACTATAAAACCTACAATATATATATACACACAAGCTCTATATATGTACATATGAGACATACACATATATGTTGGAATATATATTCTTATGGCTTATACACGTTTGACAAGATTCTTATATTTAGATGTGAATGAGATTTTTTATGTGATATTTGGAAAAGTAAGTTTTATATATGTATATATATATATATATCTTCACTACCAAAAGCCTTGAATGATATATGTATGTTAGATACGAATCAAGATATATATATATATATATATATATATGTTTGTGCGTGTGTTAAGTGTATTTTAAGGCACTAATGGTCCATGGGGTTGACCTAGCTTTGGTGGCTAGATACCCTGGTCCGCGTATAGGGACCCCGCTATATTAGCGGCATACTCTATGATCCATGTAGAGGGATCCCGCTTTGGGAGCAGCATACTCTATGGTCTAGCTAGGGGGACCGCGCGAGGCGCCATACCCTGCACATCTAGGTGGTCAACGGGGGGGACCCAGCCTTGGGGGCTTAGATCCAGATCGCAGTGCACTATAGAGAAAATCCTAGAAGTTGGAGATGAGATAGACACATATGAGTTAGATTGACATTATATTGTGATTAAAAGATTAGTGCCTACGTTTGTTCTATATGATTATATTTTCTTCTGATAGTTTATTTATATTGTGAGAGTATTTATTTTATTACTACAGTTTTCCTTATCTCGAGAATACTTTGTTATAGTAATATTTCTGTACTTTGATGATATATTGTTATTATGTAATAGGGGCCAGGATAGTTGTGACGCCTCGGATCCCGTTTTGAGATTTTCACCTCCGGGATCAGATTAATCACGGGTGCTGTGCACGACGGCGGGTTCAAAATGTAAAATTATCAATTTTTAAAAGTATACTCAGATAAAGTGCGATACATAGAAATCCTATTTTTAGAAAATTTTGGCATGTGGAGTTCCTTTATAGAACAATCTGTCCTGTTAAATTTAAAATCATTTTCATACAAAAACAACTCAAACCAATCCGCATTTTAAATCCACTCCACATATAAAACCATTTATACAAGTTTACAACGCAAATCGCTTATCAAGGTCATATTTCATTTACAATACAATAAAATAATCCAAACAGTTATATAACTCAGTCCTTTACCTAAGGACTATAAGGTCTATGAAAATCAGAGGCTTCTAAGCGGACACTCCATGATCCTGCCCTGAAGCCCAACTTGCAAAACTATTTTGAAAAGGGGAATGAGCCAAATCCGGGCTCAGTGGAAACTATAGAGTTTTGATATAGAAAATACTTGTTGCAATCACAAGCGCATGCATCTTTACATAGATGAAAATACTTTAGTTTAATGCATTAGTTTGAAAGCATGCTATGCAATGCAAGTCACACTTAAGTGCATGCCAAACCCCTCTAGGATTTCTAGCCTAGCTACCGGAAACTCTGCCCGATTAACCAACCTCACCTCTAGGCATTCCATAGGATAATCCCCTCACTTATTCTAATATCACTAGAGGACCGTTGGTCTAAGACTATCTTATATCAAACTCTAGCTTCCTAAGGTTCATCATGCAAAGTTGACTCGCTCTAGAATGTGTAACCACACTACTAGGTACTATCCCGTGCTCATACCAAGGGTCTGTGACTAATGTGATATGAACCTCGACCCAATCCCGAAAATGAGAAAGAACCTTGGTATAGTCGAAGACAAACAATCAATCGATGAGTTAATTGATTGCTAAGTCGAAGAACAACAAGAACCCTAATTCTGGTTGTTCGAGACGTTCTTAGAACGCAAGAGGTGAAAACACTCGAAATTTAATTAATCAAAAGCTTCCCAACACAATAATGTTATCTCCTTTAAATAGGAGCAAATAAACCTACTAGGTCTAGGAAAATAAACAAAAACGAATTTTAATGGGTTTTCCACATTATTGAACCCAAACAAAGCTAAAACATAAATTAAACTTAAAATAAATAAAGCCTATCCCAGCCCATAATTAATTACACATTTTTAATTCTCTTTGCCTTGGGCTTGTAATGTAACATCTTCAATTGGGCCTTTGAGCAATGTCTTCCATTCTTGAGCCCGATCCCTTTCAACGCTCCTCCATGCTTCAGCTTTGCTCATCATCTCGTGGACCATGGTCATAAGTGCTTCCTTAATCTTCTTGGCTCTAGCTCGAGTGATTGGACCAGTTGGAACCCAGATGGGGTCTGCATAGTCTTCACTCCATGATCCAGCCCTAGTGCTATCCTCTGGCTCATCATTCCCCTCCTCTTGAAAAGGAATTATCCTCAATTCGTCACCTGCACTAAACGGACTTAGGTCAGCAACATTAAATGTAGCACTCACATTATACTCACCTGGCAAATCAAGTTTGTATGCATTGTCATTGATCCTTTGCACAATTTGAAATGGTCCATCTCCTCTTGGTAACAGCTTATAACGCCTTTGAACTGGAAAGCGCTCCTTCCTCAAGTGCAACCAAACCCAATCTCCTTGTTCAAAGACCACCTTCTTCCTTCCTTTGTTTGCTTGTTGCACATACTGCTTAGTCCTTCTCTCAATGTTTTGCCTCGCATTCTCATGAATCTGTCTAACAAACTCAGCTTTCTTCCTACCATCTAGGTTAGCATGCTCAACAGGTAATGGCAATAAATCCAAAGGAGCCAACAGATTAAAACCATACACAATCTCAAAAGGAGAAAACTTAGAAGCAGAATGAACAGATCGATTATATGCAAACTCAACATGAGGCAAACATTCTTCCCACTCTTTCAAGTTCTTCTTAATTATGGCACGCAATAAAGTGGATAAAGTTCTATTTACTACTTCTGTTTGACCATCAGTTTGGGGATGAGATATAGTAGAAAACAACAATTTAGTACCTAACTTTCCCCACAAAGTCTTCCAAAAGTAGCTCAAAAACTTTGCATCCCTATCAGAAACAATGGTTCTAGGCATGCCATGCAAACGCACAATTTCTTTAAAGAACAAATTCGTAATTCGTGGTGCATCAGCGGTTTTATGACAAGCAATGAAATGAGCCATTTTAGAAAATCTATCCACCATCACGAAAATAGAATCATTCCCATTTTTAGTCCTAGGCAAACCCAACACAAAATCCATAGAAATATCAACCCAAGGGTCACTAGGAATGGGCAATGGAGTATATAAATCATGGGGGTTTAACTTAGACTTTGCTTTTTTACAAGTAACACATCTCTCACAAATTCTTTCAACATCTCTTTTCATGTGAAGCCAAAAGAAGTGTTCTTGCAATACTCCTAAAGTCTTAGCTATACCAAAGTGTCCCATTAGACTCCCACCATGAGCCTCTTTCACAAGCAACTCACGCAAAGAACATTTAGGCACACAAAGTTTGTTTTCATGCATTAAGAATCCATCATGCCTGAAGTATTTATCAAATGCCAACTTTTCACATGCATTGAATAGAAATTGGAGAATCCATCATTCATCTCCTTCTTTCATTCTAATTTGATGGTATCCACTTTTCAAATCAATTTTAGAGAATAAACTAGACCCATGCAACTCATCAAGCATATCATCAGGTATGGATCATCATTTAGAATGCCATGAACCAACATGGTTGAATAGAAATTGGAGCTAGACCGGATCATATCATACCCCTCTTCTTCAAGAAGATTCATCCTCGAATCTTCGCTATCCCACATCTACCAATTTGCTGCTTGGCCTTCTTTGACAAACAGAATTTATCGGACTTGAGATGATGCTTCAACTCGATCCTCTATAATTCATTGAAGAAACTTCCCGGCTGATGATTCGGATGAAAATCATACTTGTCCACTCCAATGAACGCTCCACATTGTTAATCTTCAACTTAGCTCGAACATCATCTCTTGGCTTTGTAAAGAACTCATTATCATCAATAGCTTTGGCTGGAAGTGCTTGCACTTGCGGTTCTTCAACTTGCACTAAAACTTCTTCATCTTCCTCTTCTTGCAAGCTTGGAAGTAAACCTTCAACCCACAACTCACCTTCTTCAGCCGTCACTTCAATTTCCTTGATCTCATCGATTTCTGGTTTATTCTCCAATGGCGGCTTAGAAATGGTTGCTTTTTCCTCCAATTTACAATGATTTGATTCGCAAGAGAACGCATTCGGACTTGGCTCTTCACTGCCCCTCATATGGAATTCAAGATAAGCCTCCATCATCTTCCCCAATTTGTGCCATTCTTCGGGATCATTCAAAGGAGTCTTCTTCTTGACATTACCCATATTGTTGTCTCGAACCTGACTCTCTCCAACGTCACCACCATGTCTTCTATTAGTGACACTCGAATCCCACTCATCTTCGAATTTAATTTTACGAGGCTGACTTTTTAATTTTTCTTTAGGAGCCTTAAACAACCGCATGCGCCGTTCAATCTCTAATTGAGTTAATAGCGCACTATCGCGTTTAATCTCTTCTTGAATCCACCTTTCTCCATATTCAAAGTTTAGACAAGACATACTTTCTGCAAAACAAAGATTAGTGCAATAAAGATAATCCTCACCACACTCCCTTTCGTGTTTCGCTCAAAGATGTCACTATAATTTTTTTACCGCTCATGTTTGTCACTCAAAATTTTGATATACTCACAATTTTCTCTTTGGAACTTATCAATCAAGTTGAACAAATTCTAATCTTTCCACAATATTCTCCAACGAAACCAATCAAGAATCAACCAATCAATTATGAATTGGAATATTAACCAAGGGTCACGCTCAAGAACAACCAAGAACGAATCAAGAACAGTCAAGAATGATTGAGACGACTAAGAACAACTTTAAGATATATTAATTTGATTATCTACTTAATGGATCAACAAAATCTAACAATCAATAATAATCAAGAATGTTCAAGAATGGGTCAATTTGAATAATTGAAGCTACGCAAAGGAGTTCAACAATCTAACAATTCTAGAATGATCAAGAACAATTCATGATAATCTAAATCAATGAAATCAAACTCTAATGATGAATCAACAATTTCTAGGGTTTTAACAATGGGCTCAACTAAAGATCACAACTCTAACAAGAATGAATTCAAATCGAATACTAGGATACTAGAATTTATCAATCAATAAATAGAATAAAAAACCCTAACAATGAATTTAACAAACTTTCTAGGGTTCTTCCAACAAAGAAAATAAAATAAAAATTCAAAAATTACTGTTCACCGCGCACTGTTTATCGAGTACTGTTCATGCCACTGTTCACCAATACTGTTCATCGACGCTGTTCATGCGCACTGTTCACTTTTTTTTTTTTTTTTCAGAATCTGTAAACCCTAACACAATTTTTTTGGAATAAGATTAACAAGAATGAAGGCCTAGGGTTTCAAGAATCTACTACGAAATTGAAAGAACAAGAAACTAAAATAGAAAACCTGGATAGAAAAGTCTGCTCTGATACCAATGACGTGATCCCGGATCGTCTTTCCTAGTCAGGCTAATGGATCCTTGACTCGTAGTCTATAAACAGACTAGAACCTTGGAATCACGCGAAAGATGGAAGGCGGAAACCTCAACCCAATGCTTAAAGAAGCGCGAACCTTGGTATAATGAATGACGCCACAATCTAGTGTGGTTGCTAGATTGATAAGTCAAGAACAATTGAATTAATCAATTCAACATGTTCAACATGCTCTTAGAGAACACAAAGAGAAAACTCTCAATTTAATTAATCATCAAAACTCTTTTTAATAATAAAACAATAATGTGCCTCCTTTAAATAGGAGTAAACAAAGCCTTAGAATCCTAATTAAAAAAGGAAACTAATTCCTAGTTAGAAAAGGAAAATGATAACTCCTAGAATATTCCTAATGCAATAAGGAAATTAATAATAAAGAAACTTATTCATAAAGGAAACTACTAATCTAATTCCTAATTGAATAATAAAATAATAGAACTAAAATAAACTCCTAAATAATTAAGGAAATAATATAGAAGTCTTGAAATTCTATGGAATTCCTTTTGAATTTCCATGCTCTGTCCTTGTAATTCATCAGGTATGGATCATCATTTAGAATGCCATGAACCAACATGGTTGAATAGAAATTGGAGCTAGACCGGATCATATCATAATGGCCAAGCATGTCATTTCCCCTTTATAATTAGTACATTATGAGTTCCATGTTTGGCCAACTAATATGCATTACCATTAGATCATTCAACTTAAGCCCTACGTTATCCTGTCCTCTAATCTAGCCATCCATTTGCTATGCCTGCCATTTTGATTACTAATATCCTATGTTTAACATAAACTAGTGGACCAATTTTGTAACTACATGCGTCCACACACCGCACCCGTTTGTTATCTAAGGATCAATAGTGTTAGAACTTTCCATATTAGGCATTAGTTCATTATGAGTGGCTATATGGCTCTCTAAGCGTATTATGGTCCGTACAATAAAATACGTATTCATTCTTACGTTATATACAATATATCAGAAACAATACATATAACACAAAACAAAATATAATATAATATCACACATCGAAGTCACCATCGCATCTATCATTTAAGACGTGTAAATATCATCCGAGACATAGTCTCTTATTCTCAATAAGCAATCATGTCATTCGAGACATGTATCTTAATAGCCATCATAACCTCGATAATAACAATAATATCCGTAGTTATCCAAGCGTCACCAGGTATGCATTTTGTGGCCTTTCACCCACGCGGCAGCAGGGCCTCTCGTTCGTTTTCGTGCATGGTTTCGAGTCTTTCACCTAGGGGCACTCGGTCCCAACTTAAGGTCCCAATCGTTAGAGACCAAACCCGAGATCATCACTGGACTAATGTCATCTCATCATTACATTCATCACAACATAAGATTATAATCATGAATCTCATAATATACACGTTGCCATTTACATGCAAGCAATCCCATAACAATATAACAATGACAATATGTGTATAACTCGCTTACATGGGGCCGAGAAAGCATATCACATTTTAAGCTTTATTAGTAGTATTATCCATATTCATGCATTTATTTATCGAACCCACACATATGGAAACCAATGCGTTTGTATGCAATTTTACAATTGTACACTATCCATTTAGTATCGTTATGGCGTCATTATCTCACTTCTCATCCACGACCTTATCGTCATCTAGCTATTCGTGTTTTATGGCCAAAGGGTTCATTATTGGCTTCGTATATCCCTTACGATATATCACACATATAAAATTAAGGTCGTAAGAGTATTATTGAAGTTCTCGAGTTATTCTATCAACCAAGCCTTAATTTCTATGCTACTTGCGTAACCGGTATGCTTATGGCATACTTGGCTCTTATGGTTAGGGCCGCGACAACCTAAAATTCACCTAAATTAACTTTATAATATTTGTAAGATGTGTCAAAATTGTATTCTTATGACACGTCCTAACCGCAATCTACATGGGGTGCTAAACCCAATGATTATAGCATACTACGCTACCTTAATGGTTTTTTAGTACAATCCTCAAGGATACGCTCAAAACTCATAACTAACAGGATATTAGTACAAAGTGGGTTCACTATGAATCTTTGGGTGAATAAGCTAAAACATGGATCTTATTATTAAATAATGCAATTGAAGTCATAAACTATCCATATCCATTATTAATTGAAGCTACATCAAGCCTAACCCACATGCCTCACACAACCTAGGGTTTATAGTAAGAATACCCAATTCATAGTAGAACACACTAATGCAACACATAAAAGTTCAAAAGCAAGTTAAGTACTAG
The DNA here is from genome assembly GCA_021464415.1 of Lonicera japonica. Taxonomy (NCBI): domain Eukaryota; kingdom Viridiplantae; phylum Streptophyta; class Magnoliopsida; order Dipsacales; family Caprifoliaceae; genus Lonicera; species Lonicera japonica. Next base: position 19,043,214 of record CM038468.1, read on the forward strand.
TGTTCCCACCTTATAGGATGATTTACTACAAGTTTGAAGCTCTAATGGTGGTTTCCCTAGCTTCCTCTCCAAGCTCTCAACCATCAATGGAGGAAGAATTGTGAAGAAGATGATGAATAGTAATGAGGTGGGGTTTTTGTATGATTTGCCAATTAAATCTTAAGTATGGGAGGATGATTGTGTAGGAATCTCTCTATAATCTCTCACAAGGTAGCTCCCTTCTCTTTCTCTAGAAACCCTCATGAGGTGGTGTTGGAATGAGGAGAAGAAAATGAAGAACGTGCATATATATATAAACTGCTTTATCCCGCGATTAATGTTCTCTTTCTCTAAAGCATTGCTGCAAGGTTTGCAAATGTGTTGTGACGCCCCGAATCCCGTTATGAGGCTTAGACCTCCGGGACCCGGTTAATCACGGTGCCGTGCGCGACGGCTGGTTTAATGTACAAATTTTGAAACTCATCCATGACTAAAAAAAGACATCATAGTTCTATAAGGGTCACCAATCTGACCAAGTAACCATTGTGTAACCGCAACTTGAATCGAATTCGGTCCATTCGAATGAAAAAAAAAGAAGCCGTAGTACACAAGCGCTAACTAGCTATCAGCACAAATAATGGAATTTCTCTTTGAATGAACTCCATGAAATTCTATCTCAATTAGTGTAACGTCACTTGAGGAAAATTCTACTTATCCTCTTTGTAGTATAATTATATACTCGGTAAAATACTTCCTCACTCATTGCCTCAAAAGATGGTAAGAAAGAGATTGGGGTACGTGTAAGGCTCACAAGCTGACAGAACTTAGGCAGATAATATCCAAGAGCCTTTGGGGAGTTACATGCACGTATAACATAATCTCATGATACTCTATCCTCTATAATCCTGATCTCAGATACTTAGCTTAAAGGTATGTCGCGATATATGCCCGAGCTCAGGGTTGATCTCATTCTAGGGAGAAATCCAAAATTATTCTTACAAGCCATCAAGAGGATTACATCTCATCCTAGATGACTGCCTGTTCGATGCTCCATAATTCCTCTGGTAAAAGTTAATGGTGAGGTTCTGAGTATCTTGCTTCCATCGATTATCAGATGTGGTAAAACACCTTAACTTTCCCCCTAATGTTTTGTCTACCAACTAGTTCAAGATGAAGTCTAAAACATTGAATATAGATACTCGAAGGACGTTGAAAGATTCCATATAACTATGTACATCGTTCTCCACGACCGAAACATAGGAATACTTAACGCTCAAGAGTTGTGTGCAAACACATCACTCTAATCCGAGGGGCTTCCATCATTCTATTTTCTCATACCACCCCTGAATAAGAGTCTATGCATAAGGATTAAGAGAATTCTTCAATAAGGTCAGGTTTTGAAATCAAAAATCATGAGGATCAACTAAAGACCCATTCATGGGCTTGCATATGCCGCATTAATCAAACACAAGAGGGGTTCTAAGACCATATTTATTGGGCCATTAACTAGACAGTCATCATTACTAGCCACCACAGCTTAGACATTGGACAGACACTTCTGCTGCATTACTCTAATGAACCTCCCTAATTAGAGGGCTGAGGGTCTCCTTTAAAGGTATTTCGTAACGAATTCCTTATCGTGATGAAATAAACAAAGCCACAATGATTAAGGAATAACATATCTAGTGGATCCCAATAAAGGTTCTCGTCCATCACTTTAGAGGGCAAGGAATAACATAACTACATTGGATGTATGAGTAACTAAGTAGGTTTAATGCTGATCGGCAAGTTTTAATATGAGTCCTTATCTCGTCTCTAGAGAATACAACAACTATTAATACTCATTGAATGCTAGAATTCTTTGGTGATGCACATAACTTCCATATCTAGATGTGGATTCGAAAACAATTACACAACCAGACTTGGTCATTCTCGTAACTTTCACTCTGGCCATCAAGGAAATTATACTGCATTCGCATTCTAAGGATAGGAATGCACGTTCGACGTGAGCATTCTCTCACATAATGAGGTTCCCGAAGATATGAGAGTCTAACCAATACCGGGGCAATCAAGTAAGAATTAATTATCATATACCCCTCGTAATTACGGACCTATATACTTAGGCATGATGCAATTACCAAAATAAAAAGAATAGTCATAAACTAGGTTCACGCCTAAGAGAACCAAGGAGAAAACAGTGGGGTAAACACGAGAATGAGATCTTAATGACCACTCTTTCATGAGTATGTCACGTTCCATCTCTCGTTAACAACAGTGGACTGGTGACTTATAGGATAGTCATTCGTTGGCCAGCGGATAACTATAACATAATTCAACAGTCACCTATTGCTCACTTAGCGGTAGAACTAATCCCAAGTGCTAAAACGTGTATGTGAAACAAAGATAACAAGAGCCAGGAATTAGGATATTTAGCAAAAGAGGCCAAAAATAATCTCAAGGTAAAGATTGTTGTGAACGAGTGTAGCCAAGGAGAACTAACATCTCATTTCACAATACTCCCATCTTCCAAGTTCCTAACGGTAGGAAATCCTTATTGCACGATAACATGTTAAAGAAAAGTGACGTATCACTATCTATCTCTTCAAACCTGGATCTACCCATAAACCCCGCGAAGATAATCGGACCTATGCCTCTGATACCAACTTGTGACGCCCCGAATTCCGTTATGAGGCTTAGACCTTCAGGGCCCGGTTAATCATGGTGCCATGCGCAACGGCGGGTTTAATGTACAAAATTTGAAACTCATCCATTAGTAAACTATATAAAGCTTCACTTTTTAGAAAAAAATCGGCATGTGGAGTTTGTAAGTTTAACAAATCCGAACATGTAAATATGAAAATAAAGTTGATTTAAAACTTTAACTCCACATCTTTAACTCAAATGAAAATCAATAAACCAATACAAGGAAATTCCTCCAACGAGGTCCCAATTTAAATAAATGGCCTTCGACATCACTTATGAATTGAAATGAAAACAATTTAATAATACAACAGTACTAATGGTAATAAATATATAAAATAGGAGTAAGTCAAACATGGGCTCAGTGGAAACTATAAGGTTTTGGTATACAAAATAATTTCTAAAACCATACCTACGATGCAACATAATGAAAATAGTTTTGCTATGATCATGCGTATATATTTATATATGTGTGTGTATCATTCCTGTAACTCATTATATATATTTATAGATAAATATATATATATATATATATCTTTATGCAATGAAAACCATTTTTCATGCAATGCGTACCAAGTGCTCTCCCATTCTTAAAAACAAGAGAAAACATATATTCAAAAGTACTGCCAGATATTCGTAATCGTAATAACAAGGTATATACATCTCCAAAATACGATAAACCAAAATAAGAAAGTATATCATATTAAAAAAGAGCATAAGAGAGTATAGTTGTAAAACAGACGTAGGCACTAATCTCATTCCAACTGTTCATCTCGTATCATATCATCTAACATCTAGGGTTTGCTCAACAGTGCAATGCGATCCGGATCTAAGCCCCCAAAGCTAGGGTATGCAGCCCCCAAGGCTGGGTCCCCTCGTGGACCACCTAGATAGTGTAGGGTATGCCGCATCGCGGGGTCTCCCTACGGACCATAGAGTATGCCACTCTGACAGCGGGAACCCTCTACACGGACCAGGGTATGTAGCCGCTAGTGGCGAAGCCAGGATTTTGGTTCAAGTGGGGCCAAACTACAATACAATGAGAATTTATTGCATATACAATAATAAAGCCAAAATTAAAATATTATATTAAAATACTTAACGTCTTATACATCAAAAATCAAAATAGCATAATAAAGATTTTTCTTCTTCCAATTACTAAACCCTTCACCAACAAATGAATCACCACCCCCTTGCCCGCCAATTGACTTTGGTCTAAGCAAATAGCAATACAAGCAAAATGCAGAATCCTTTGAAATACTATACTCCAACCAACCACTGTAATCATTAAACCACGATGAAACATATATTAATCTAAATATTAATTTATCAACTCAATATTCAACCTATTATAAGTTACAACCAACAAACACATATATTAATCTAAATAATAATTTATTAAATAACAATCTAATATGCAAATTAACCTCAATAATCAAATTTAATATCAATATTTAACAATTTAATAGGAAAATCAACATCAATAATCAAATTTAATATTCAAAATTTTAACATCAATAATCAAATATATACCGAAATAATCAACATCAATAAACAAATTCTTAATATTCAAAATTTTAAAACAATATGTATAAGATTATAAAAAAAAAATCTAACCTAAAATACCGGAGTAAATGAAGAATGAAGACGGAGAGAAGAGCTTTGAAATACTGCTTGTTGCTTGAAAAAAAACTGAACTAAAGAAGCTCACAAAAAGATTGAATGAAAAATGAGAGAAAAAGGAGAAGAAGAAAACGGCAGCACTGATAGTTTGCTACTGCTGCTGCCTGCTTCTTTAAAATCTTATAACTTAACCTAATGTATATTACAAAATAAAACATCCAACTTAAACTCTTTGTTGCACATACCCCACCCCCTGCCCATAGCTTTCCAACTTCACCAAAAAAACCCGCCCCACACTTTATGCTCCCACACCCATATTACAACACCGCCCCTCAAACTTATAAGCTTAGTTTCACAAACCACCCTCCCCCATAATTACACATTGGCCCCTCATCTTTTCTTCCTCGCACAAAACCCCCCATAGTCTCAAAAAAAAAATTCAAAAGCCCAGGTGGGGCCCTTGCTGCCTCCGCCCCTGGTAGCTGCCAAGGCTAGGTCAACCCCATTAACCACTAGTGCCTTACAAAACTAGGAAAGCAATAAAACATATTCTCCCAAAGAAGGTACTTATACATAGTACACATACATGTACACACACTCATATATATATATATATATATATGTATATATCTCCAATCTTCCTACTAGTCTCCACGTACACAAATTATATATGTATCACCAGATATGTGTATGTGGTAGATAGATATATTCGACTTATAAAGTATTTAATATACATGTGCCCTTCATATGTAAATATCCATGAGATGAACAATTCTGATAAGTGGACTAATAATCCATAAGTAATAAACCTTTGACTTTGATAAAACATCATTCATAGAGAAATTTGTCCACTAAATGGCGGATGTCTCTCAGGAATATCAACATCATGACTTATGGTGGGGAAAGCATCTGTATATATATACATCAAACCCAACATATATCAAATGTACGGCTAAGTTAGAAGACGAGTTTATTGCCAAAAGAATGGGTTTTCACCAAAGTCATGATGTCAAGGAACCAAAGGCATATGTATATTATATACACCAAGCAAGTCATAATATATATATATATATATATAATTCCAACTCATTTACTAAGCATGTATGTATATCCAATGCTCTTACTAGTAGTATACTTCTTAGATAACTCTCTTAACACTTCAAACATATATCTAAACATACACATATGTAAGGTATTTAGTGCTAGGCACAAATCATACAAATATCCTCTTGTGTAAATCATAAGTATATAGTCCCAAAATGAGTATACGCGCATACGCGCTAATAGATATCGACTCAAACTTATAATCATTTAGCATACAATGAAATTCCTTCATCATAAGGTAGTATAGCAACAAATACATGTGTAATCCAAGTAAAATAACAACAAATTATAACCTAATACCCCGTGTATGCATATATCAATCATTTTGATAGAAAATCCCCCAACTCACTTTGAAAATGAAGATTCAAGGCATAAGAGTAGAAATTGAGTTTGGGTATTAGTGTTCCCACCTTAGTTAGGCCGACAATAGAAGCTTTCAAGCGCTAAATCGAGTCGTGGTCCGAGCAATTGCGAAATCCCCAAAGTTGAGCTTGAAACCCTCATTAATGGAGGAAAGGAATTGAGGAGGAAGATGATGGTGGTGATGATTCAAATGATAAATTACATGTAGGGGTGATCAAACCCTCTCAAAATCTCCCCACACAGCCCCCCCCCCCCCAATTGCCCCCTTGGAGCTCTCTAGGTTGGGATATATGTTATGGACGAAATGAGCTTTGTTTTGGCTTTATAATCGAGCTCAGGACCCCTTCAGTCGACTGATGGGTAAAATCTGGTGCACTGTTAGTATTTTGGCTATAACTTCTTGCTTAGAACTCCAATTGAGGTAATCTTTATTTCCACGGAAAGGTAATTCAAAAGCATACAACTTCTTAAGAGGAAGGTTCCTCAAATTCTGGATGGATCATTCCCAGAAATTCACCGAAGATTGCGCTCTGCCGAAGTGTTCCAAACAACCAGATTTTAGCAATTGGCCTACATATGAAGCTGATTTGACCACCGAGGAGTGTGATTTGGATTTTGGTCAAAACACGAAAGTAGTAGAGGGTATTTAGATGAAGACGTGACCGTAAACGGAGAGCCATTTGGATATACATACATGCTTAGTAAATGAGTTGGAATTATATATATATATATAGACTTGCTTGGTGTATATAATATACATATATGCCTTTGGTTCCTTAACATCATGACTTTGGTGAAAACCCATTCTTTTGGCAATAAACTCGTCTTCTAACTTAGCCGTACATTTGATATATGTTGGGTTTGATCTATATATACAGATGCTTTCCCCACCAAAAGTCACGATGTTGATATTCCTGAGAGACATCCGCCATTGAGTGGACAAATTTCTCTATGAATGATGTTTTATCAAAGGCAAAGGTTTATTACTTATGGATTATTAGCCCACTTATCAGAATTGTTCATCTCATGGATATTAACATGTGGAGGGCACATGTATATTAAATACTTTATAAGTGGAATATATCTATCTTCCACATACACATATCTGGTGATACATATTTAGTTTGTGTACGTGGAGACTAGTAGGAAGATTGGAGATATATACATATATATATATGAGTGTGTGTACATGTATGTGTACAATGTATAAGTATATTCTTTGGGAGAATACGTTTTATTGCTTTCCTAGTTTTGTAAGGCACTAGTGGTCAATGGGGTTGACCTAGCCTTGGTGGCTACATACCCTGGTCTGTGTAGAGGGTCCCCGCTGTTAGAGCAGCATACTCTATGGTCCATAGTGGGACCCCGCGATGCGGCATACCCTACACTATCTAGGTGGTCCATGGGGGGACCCAGCCTTGGGGGCTTAGATCCGGATCGCGGTGCACTGTTGAACTAACCCTGGATGTAGATGATATGATACGAGATGAGCAGTTGGAATGAGATTAATGCCTATGTCTATTTTACAACTATACTCTCTGAAGTGATCCAGCCTAACGCCCTATGTTCTTGCGTGTTCTCACGACCGGCTGGCTAAAGAATTTAATTATTTATTTTATATTTCTTAAAGCCCAAGGATTATAGATAATTATTTCCTAGAGTTATTATTATTTTAGAATTATTTTGGGCTTATTTTAGATTATTTATTAGTTTCCTTGTTGCATTAGGATTATTCTAGATGTTATTATTTTCCTTTTCTAAGTAGGAAATAGTTTCCTTTTTGAATTAGGATTAAGGCTTTGTTTACTCTTATTTAAAGGAGGCACATTATTGTTTTTTTAATGAAGAGTTATGATGATTAATTAAATTGAGAGTTTTCTCTTTGTGTTCTCTAAGAACATGTTGAATATATTGAATTGATTAACAGTAATCGCATGAACAGTGCCGGTGAGCAGTAATCGCATGAACAGTGCCACGTGAACAGTGATTTCTGAAAAAAAAAAGAATTCTGAATTGCTTGTAAACCCTAGAAAAAAAATTTATTTGTTTAGGGTGAGTTGTTTAGAATTAAAATATATCAAAGTTTGAATGTTGAAAAGAAATCCTATGTTTTTTTTTATGCTTCATGGAATAGGGTTTTGATTACTATGAACTCTTGCGCTATTATTGAAATTGAAGATTCCCATTGAACCGTAGAAAGTTTCGAATCATAATCAATCGTTTGGGTTTGTTGATCCTTGTTGCATCTTCATTCTAGTTGGGATTCTTATTTTGTGTTCCATATAAATCTATTTTGCTTGGGAAATCTAGAAAGCCATAGGATATTTGATTTGCGTTGATTAAGGATTTGATTGTTGCCTATTGTTTGGAAATCTTCTTGCATTATTCTAGCAATTTTAGAAATTCGTTTGGCTCTTAATATTGCTAGAAATTGGTTTCTTTAAATCCTTGGTAATTTACTCTTTTTGAACGCGTCCAATTTAATTGTGGGTGTGCGATTGGTTGTTGGGGACTTGTGATATTCATATTATTCAACTTGTTTTGGAGTTCCAAAAAGAAAATTGTGAGTATATCATTATTTGTGTGATAATCACGAGAGAAAAAAAAATATAAAAATTTAGAGTGACATCTTTTAAGCGAAACACGTAAGGGAGTGCTGAAGAAATTTTATTTCTTTATTTGCACTAATTTTTATTTTGCAGCGAGAATGTCAAGTTACTTTAATTTTGAGCAAAGTTGGCGTGATGAGGAGTTTAAAGATGATAACGCACGACTAAGAAATCTAGAAATTAGACGGCGTAGACGGTTAAGTGAAACTCCTAACGGGGAAAGGAGAAAACAAAATTTGGGTAGTAGCACGAAAAAGTCTTCCTTGTTTGATGATGAGGATTGTTTTAAGTTTAACGAACTGTTTGCCAAAACTTATAAGCAATTTAAGAGGAGGGAAAGTTTTGTGCCAAACCAAATTGAAGAGCATGCCGTAGAAGGTGAATTACTAGCTGAATGTGGTGACCCAAGTGTACGAATGAATATATTTCGAACTAGATGCCTCGTGCAAGAGAAGGTGTGTAGTTTAATAATTTATGGGGGAGTTTACTCAAACTTTGCTAGCACAACAATGATTGAGAAGTTGAAACTACCTACGTTCAAGCACCGTGTCCTTATAAGTTGCAATGGTTGAGTGACAATGGAGTGATAATGGTGAACGAGCAAGTGCTTATTTCTCTTAGCATTGGGAAGTACAAGGATGAAGTTTTATGCGATGTGGTTCCAATGCAAGCCGGCCACATAATTTTGGGTCGACAATGGCAACTTGATAGGCAAGTCAATTACAACGGCGTTTCCAATAAATACTCTTTCAAGATGAATAAGAGAACCGTTACTCTTGTTCCATTGCCACCAAAGCAAGCTCATGAAGATAAAATGAAGTTACAAAAGGAGAGTGACAAAAAAAAAAGAGTGAGCAAAAGCAAGAAAAGAGTAGTAAGGCTAGTGAGGAAAGGAAAGAGAGTAATGAGGCTACTGAGGAAAAGAAAGAGTGTGAAAGGAAAATAAAAGAGAGAGAAAAAGAAAATTCAGTGATCTTTAGTGAGAATGAGTTTGAAAATGACTTGAGTGAAGTAAGGGAGATTGAGGCAAAACAGAGTGAATCGGAGGAAGAATTTTCAAATACTAACAATTTTAGTCCCGTTTTTCCTATATCTATTGTGTCTTATTTGCAGGGAATTGGAGATCAACACCAGGAAAAAGTTGAGTTGGAACATAGACAACAAGCTTTTAGAGCAAGGTGTTGATGAACTTGAATTGGAAAGTTGTCACCCAAAGAAGCTTATGGGATTCAAAACTGAGCGTGGATTGTTTGAATGGGTAACTAACTCTGTGAATTTGACTAATGCTTTTGTGAGTTTAAATAATCAAAATTTTGAGCCATTCTTGGGAAAAATTGTTTTGAAAGGCTTTGATCATTGGAATATCACATCACTCTCTTATGCTCTTTTTTAATATGATATACTTTCTTGTTTTGGTTTATCGTATTTTAGAGATGTATATATACCTTGTTATTACGATTACGAATATCTGCCAGTACTTTTGAATATATGTTTTCTCTTGTTTTCAAGAATGGGAGAGCACTTGTTTGCATTGCATGAAAAATGGTTTTCACTGCATAAAGATATATATATATATATATATATTTTATATATAAATATCTATAATGAGTTATAGGAATGACACACACACATATATATATATATAAATATATATACGCATGATCATAACAAAATTATTTTCATTATGATGCATCGCACGTATGGTTTTAGAAATTATTTTGTATACCAAAACCTTATAGTTTCCACTAAACCCGTATTTGACTCACTTCTATTTTCCAACAGTTTTGCAGGTACTTCTTTGGGACGATGCGAGTATGGATTAGAATCTCTAATGACCATGAACTGTTGTAGTCGTCCGAGAACGACTTGTAACATAGGAATTATATATATTTATTACCATTAGTACTGTTTGTATTATTAAATTGTTTTCATTTCAATTCATAAGTGATGTCCAAGGCCATTTAATTAAATTGGGACCTCGTTGGAGGAATTGCCTTGTATTGGTTTATTGATTTTCATTTGAGTTAAAGATGTGGAGTTAACGTTTTAAATAAACTTTATTTTTATATTTACAGGTTCGGATTTGTAAAACTTACGAACTCCACATGCCAATTTTTTTCTAAAAAGTGAAGCTTTATATATAGTTTACTAATGGATGAGTTTCAAAATTTGTACATTAAACCCGCCGTCGCGTACGGCACCGTGATTAATCGGGTCCCAGAGGTCTCAGCCTCATACCAGGATTCGGGGCGTCACATGTGTAAAGGGAGGAATATTTCCAAAGTGGAGATTGAATTAGATTCCATGGTTGTGGTGCTAGCAATTAAAGGAACTATTAATATTCCGTAGGCTATTGCATATGATATCAGAAGCATACAAGAGCAGTTATTTTCCTTTGAATTTACTGTTAATCATATATAGAGAGAGGCCAACAGAGCTGCAGATTTTCTTGCCAATTTAGGAGTCAGGAAGAAGAAATTTCTTGTGTTTTGTAAACAATGCCTAGGAAATTAATAAGCATTACTAAAGTAGATAGAAGTGGACTGATAGATATTTGTATCCCTACATTGTAAAGTTGTTTTCTATTTTAATAAATTTTAGGGGTTATTGCCTCCTATTAATTTTTTTTATATATTTCTAAAATATATAATTTACTGTCAATTATATCCACTTTCTGGACTCGAGATTAGACTATAGTCTATAATTCACATTTGTTTCCAGAATTGAGATTTTACAATAATTTACATTAGTTTTGGAATAGTAATTAAACACTAAGTATAGTTTGAAACATTTGAAATACGTCTACAAAATTTAGTTCTTACCTAGAAGTAAATTAAAATTATAACTTTAATTACAGATTCATGATGGCAAATAAGAAAAAAAAACATATACTATAATTAAATATTATTCATTTGACTTGAAATGATTGAGATTGAAGGAAAATATATTTGTTGCCTTCATTAATTCGTATTTAGTTTCTTAAGTTTCAGTACTACTTTATTTTTATTTTTTTAGAGCCCTCATTTTATAGAAAAAAGAAAAAAAAAATAAAAAGAAAATAGTAAACTCATTTGTTGAAAAAAATTATACGTTAGTGTTATGATGTAATAATATAAATTAATTTTGCCCAGTTTTGTAGTATTGTACATTTTTTATGAATAATGAATTAATAGTACTTGTATCGATAAATTTTTCTACAAATTAAAAAAATAGATTATTAAGAAAGTATATTCTAAATAGAAAACTAACTTTAAAAATAAATATATTTAAAAAATTATTAATTGATTAATATACTTCTCAATTTTTATAAAAAATATTAAAAATTTTATTTTAAGATCAGCATAAATTAATTATGTTTAAACTACAAAACTAACTGATAGAAATAAAATTACCAAATAAAAAGGAAAAAGAGTAGTAACATTAAAATTTCTCTATAAGAATTTCGGCACGAAGAAACGCATCCAGTCGAAAATACCGAGCTTTTGTCTCATCGACGGACTTGCTCTCGCTCACGAGTTTCGATTAGAACCCTAACTCCTCATCTTGGTTCTCCTGTTGATAAGTATGTCTTTCTACTTAAAATCATGTCAGTAATTTTGATTTATTGTGTATTTTTTCATGCCCGTCTCGCATCCCCTTAAATCGTTAATTTCAGATCTGGGTTTTATATTGTATTTTTTATATCATCACAGGCGGATTAGTTGCTCTTTTTTACAATCTCTTACTGATACACGAATGTCTGCGTTGTGTGTGTGTTCATTCTTAGTGATTCACTAATTTTTTTTTCTTTCTAGATTATGTGTCTGGGAGTTCCAATTCGGAGAGAAAAGGAAATAAAGTTACCTCTTCTCTCGTTTGGGTTTTTTTTAACGAAAATAACAATGTTCTAAAAATTGCTAGGCGTTTCTAGGTCGGCGACGGGGCCTAGCGCCTAGGGGATTAAGTGGAAATTAATCGATCAAAATAAAAAGCTAGGGTTAACGTTTTGAATGCCGCTCAAGTGTGTAGTCCTCTCCTCGTCATCGACCATCTCATCTTTCCTGACCTTCTCTCTTCTTCGGTCTTTTCACAGTCACGTGTATGTTGTCCTCCCTTCTGCCATATATTTGAGAATTTTGTGCTTTTGGAAGAAATAGGTTGGGTTTCTTGGTTCGTTTGATTGATGTCAAATAAGCATCATGTTTTTAGGAGATGAAGAAGATGTTGAATAAGCTAAGATAATTTCCCGTGATTAAGGATGAGGAGAAACAACTAAATTATTTTATTTTAGTTTGCTTGTTAGTTTTGTGGACTTTGCACTTGTGTTTTTCTTTTTTGGATTTATGGTTTCTATTTGATGTAATCCTTTCTCTTTTGGATATGACTTGGTGATTATTTAAAGTGCTTTTAGATTTGACTTAGTGATTATTTATTTATAAATGTGTCCCTCGCCGTACTTGTGTCCTGTTTTTTTAAGATTTGCCATCGCGTACCACATAAGACACTCGTACCCGTGTCTGTGCTTCATAGGAATTATATAATTGCATGGCTTGTAAGTTCTCTCACAAGCGAATGCTATCGATGGAGTTTTGGTCGCATGTTGTACCATGTTAAGTCGGTGTATCTGTTACCAATGCAACAGACGGGTGTGGGGCACATTTTGATTCCATTTTTCTTTGTTGCACAGTCTGAAAGTTCCTAATATAATGCAGTTGTGCTTGGATTTGCAATAAAATAAGTCAATGGTGTCTTTCTTACTGGTCATTGTTGGTGGGTTCTGCACGTGCTCGATCTTTATGTGTCATTTTTTTTGTTTTTTGCATTGGAGCATCATAGACTTAGAGTTTTAGCAGTTTCACCCTATGTATTTGGGTCGGAATTCCTAGGTGTTCCTGCTTGGCATTGACACTCTGCCTTCGAATTGGTGATGCTCTTAGGAGTACCAATTGCATCAACCACTATCACAGGTGTGTGTATTATAGATATATAACAATGTGAGTAATAAGTAAATATGTCACCATACAATACATTGTGATTCAATAATATTAAGACATTTTAGTATAAATATTTGTAGAGATGACGGCAAGGGCAAGGGCAAGGGCTCCTCCAGGATATATTTTTTTCCCACCAGAGCATGTACTGGTACGAATAGAGTTTTAGCAGTTTCACCCTATGTATTTGGGTCGGAATTCCTAGGTGTTCCTGCTTGGCATTGACACTCTGCCTTTGAATTGGTGATGCTCTTAGGAGTACCAATTGCATCAACCAGTATCACAGGTGTGTGTATTATAGATATATAACAATGTGAGTAATAAGTAAATATGTCACCATACCATACATTGTGATTCAATAATATTAAGACATTTTAGTATAAATATTTGTAGAGATGACGGCAAGGGCAAGGGCTCCTCCAGGATATATTTTTTTCCCACCAGAGCATGTACTGGTACGAGAGTTTTTGAATAGGAAGCTGAGAGGAGAAAGATTATGGTTCGAAGGCTGTGTGTCTGACATCGAGAGGCATCATCTTTACGGCCAAAAGCCTTGGGATCTATTTGCAAAGCACGCCGAATATCCACATCACAGATTCATTTACTTTTTCACTACTGCTACCCACAAAAACAACGCTAATACTTCTGGTAATATTGTCGAACGCAACAGTGGTAATGGCGGGTGTGGTGATTTGTGGATAGTTGAAAATAATGGCGCTTCTTTCCCTGTGGAGGATCCTGACAATGGAAATCAAGTAGTCGGTTACAAGAAAGCCTTTCTCTACGATGATTCTGATCAAGATGATATTGAGTATGAAATGACGGAATACACCTCTCTCCAACCTCCTAAAGTAAAATCTCTTTTTTCATTTGTAATATTATTATTATGATTACATTGATTAAAAGTTGTTTTTAACTCTGACAATTTCTAAATCACCACGATTGACTCCCTTGCAGGCAGTGTTCTAAAACTCGGGACTTGGGACTTTGGAGTTTTTCAATTACTCGTTAATCGTCGGATAGGATGACAAAAACTCATGTATACATAGAGAAAAAAAGTGACTGTGTTAGTGATGACCTGATATGGTCAGCAGAGAATGCTCTGTCTATGAGAGAACGAGCCGCTAGCTCGGTACTGCCGCCGACCACTGTTTAGTTTTCTCGACAATGAATAGTAACCGAGTGAAGATAGAGTAGCATACAGCGAGTACTCGGCGAGTCGGCTTGACTAGGTGCTTGCAACATGGCCAACCATCGAAGCGATCTTCTTGTGCTGAAATTAACTTTTGGCAGGTCAACATGGCCCCATCACTTCTTTGCTAATTACTTTTGCACAGCCGCCACCTCTATTTTTATATTATTAGCACTGGTATTGTTAAGTTTATTGCTATTACTCACCGAAATACATTATGCATTTAGGAGCATCACAATCTATGTTTATTAGTGAATTAAGAAGGCTTTTGATTATGTAAAATAAAATAAAATAACTTATCTTGAAATTGTTACATGGTTGTATAAGCCATACTCTATACGCACAAGCCAAAATCTGAAATTCTCGTGGAGCCTTCCACTTCCAATTTACAACTCTCACATTCTCAGTTATTCTCTCAATCACATATTCCCAATTCATTAGGAGATAGTTTGTTATGACTATCCAAATTCTGGTGATGACATCTCAATTTCGTTGGACGTAATCTTGGGGTATAGTTAGTTTTAGAGGCAGGCGGTGACTAGGTAGAGGCCTTAACTAATGATCCAATTTGTTCAAAGGAATTTGCACCCGAGATTCGAACATGGGAGTTCTGGCTAAATGGATCAGTTCCCCATAAGAACTATGTGGTGTATGTGGTGGATAAACAACTGGACAAACCGTATGTTTTATAGGTAGCCTGGTTTTATATAATGACTTTAATTTGCGATGAAATGTAGAGAGCTTGGTGTGCTTGGTTATTAAGAGATTTTTTTTTGGTTGTTTGTTTGTGGCTTTGGAATTTAAAACTAGCTATTGTAAAATTAAAGAAACAATATCTTGCAAAAGGGCAAATTTAGAAATTGAAATTTCGACACATTTTTCAATTGAATTTGATTTTGGCTTTATACAATAGTTGGGTCTTTTTGAGAAACCTCAATAATACCCCCTGTTGAAATTGATTTATATGCTAGAAGTTACTCAAAACCCTAAAAAACACAAATATCTCAAAAAGATCCAAGCGGCAATTTTGTGCCATAGATAAGCCTATAATTATCTTGTCAATTAAGTTAGTTGAATTTGGATTTTTTTTGAAATGCCCTCTCAATAATACTCATAATTAAAGTTTACATCCCCTCCATGGCCCCACGTTCCTTGAGATGCTCCTGTGATTTAACGGGGTCAGCTTTTCACCCAAAATTTTATGCATTGTGACCGTTTTACCCTTATTTTTGAACCAATTTTTTTTTTAATCTCTACACAAAAAGAAATTAATTTTCTTCATCTGATTGACCATATACCAAAATCAGAAAGTAAATCAAAAACTTTAAATATGATTTTCTCAAAACAACCGTAAATCCCTCCAAATCTCACCCCAATACATCTAACCTCCCTAAAACTGCCTCACCAACACCTCCATCATCACCACAGATATCTCCACCATCGACCTCAACTTTGGCTTCCTTGAGAAACTCCATCAAACTTTTAGATGAGTTTAATGGGTTTGATTTGTTGGTAATTTCAGATAAAACAGAGGAAACATATATGAAATTTGTGGGCTTAATTTCATGAGTTTTTAATAGGTTACAAGGGTTGATTTTGCTTTAAACAGAGCATAAATCATTTATAAATTGATTTCAGGAGTTTATGGTTTCGGTACGGTCATCGTAACAAAATCATTGTACCGTGTACCGTACTGAAGGTTGGGTATGCCAAAATTTATTACCATTACCGAATCAAAAATATCGGTCTACCAAAAATTTGGTTTGGTCAGTAGGGTGATGGTACAGTACCAAAACAAAAGACCAATGGAAACCTACAAGAAAATAGAAGAAAAAAAAGGGGAAAAATTGAAACACTGGCTCAATCGGATGAAGAAGAGGGTTTGGGGACTTAGATTTGATGTAGAAGATAACGTGAAACGGGTTGGCAGTGGTAACGAGTGTGAGAGTTCTTTTCGATAAATGCTAAAATAAAATTTGGTAAAGGTGAGAGTCCACGAATAGAAATAGAGATCCTACTTTTTTTGGTCTAAAATAAATTTTGGTCAAAGTAGAGAAAGAAAATACATAATTTTTTTGTTATAAAGGTTGGATTTTATCATTTCAATACTGTTGTTTTGTTATTCTTTTGTTAAATTCTCTTGCTTATGTTATGCAAGAATTTATAATTGATAATATGGTGTAGGTTTGTAGCTGGGCCATCCTTTTTTGGCATAGCAACAAGAAGAGCTTAAAAATGAGACAAGATGTACCAAAGTAATGTACTAGTAGTAGTTTTTGCTAAGGTACCATATACCACTAGTAATAAAAATTATTACCGGTACCATACCATAAGTTATCTATATGGTACAATTATAGATATATAGTCCTACCATTACTAAAGTTCTATACAATTGGTAATATTACAATATGATACACCATAAATTGTACAAAATTCCACCCCTACCTCCAATACAACACACATTGATTTGAAGAGTTCGTGAGTTTATGACATCAATTTGAATTTCTTCTTAATTGTTATAATTAGACGGATTTTGAAGTGGGCAGGTTAATTTAAGATTTAGGATCGTGTTTTAAACTTTTATAGATTATTTGGGTTTAGAGATAATCATCGAATCAGTGCCTATAACATGGGCAGTGACGGACCAAGCAAACCATCCTAATATTCCATCCTTCTCTCACTGTATAAAACTACATATATATATATATATATATTAAGGTCTATTATTGATGTGCACTATTTTACTCAATAGTACTCCATCTTTTATGAACACTCCATATGAACACTTCCTCTATTCTTAACACTCTACATTTAATTTTATAATTAATTAATATCAATATAAAAACTGTCCAATATTCTCTCTCTACAATTAAAAAAAATATAAAAATCAAATCATTCAACTCACCCCACAAATCTCATCTTCAATCTTTTTTTTTCCATGAATCAACCCATTGTTGCCGCCCCTTATTTTTATGGTCGGCAACAAGTCGGGTTCGGGTTTACAATCTCTATCCTCGCCCCAGCTACCAAAAACCACCCCCATCTCCGCCTCCATCCCCGATTCAGGGTATCAGGTATCCCCATCCCTGTCGGGTAACAGTTTCCCATGGGGATTCCCCAATAATAATTTTTTTTTTAAAAAAAAAACATAAGAAAAGAAGAAGAATGAAGATAGAAATAATATAATGTTATATAATATATATACATATATAGATGAAGTTATATATATGCACAATGAAGAATGAACTAATTTTATGTACATATATATTTTATAGAGTAAATTTCAGAAATGGCCACCAAACTATTAAGAAACTTTAAAAATAGTCACCCAACTTTGATTGGTACCATCTGGCTCATTAATACAATAATTTGGTTCCAATTTAGCCACTCTGTTAAAACCATCCGTTAAAAAATAACGGGAGTTGGTCATGTGCCCCTCACATGACCAACTTCAAGGGCATTTTCGTCATCTTCATCCTCTCCGGCCATCTTTATCTTCTCCGGTCATCCTCTCCGGCATAGGCACAGGCATTTAAGGCATAAGCACAGGAATAGAGCTCAACAACAATGGTCAACCAATAGATACACACATATCATCATCATCATCATCATTATTATCATCAATTAGGGTTTTAGATATGGTGGAATCAGAACACGAACAACTAAACCCCAAAACTCTAATTTAACCATAGGCACAAGCATAGAGCTCAACAACAATGGCCGATCACCGGCGATGCCTCCACCACCGGAACTCAAAACTCTAATTTGACCATCGAGGAGATGGAAGAGAAATTCGCCGCCTATGTCCGTCACGATGTGTACGGAACCGTGGGAAGAGGCGGATTGCCGTGGACGGAGAAGGACCTGCTCGGAATGGCGCTGGTGTCGGTGAGAGTGGTGCTTGCGACGGCGCTGCTGGTGGTGTATTACTTGATTTGCCGATTGTGTGCTATGTTCTCATATCCGAATCGGGAGGATGGACAGGAGGATTATGCTAATATGAGAGGGTAGAGGAGGGCGGTTATTGTTCAGAGTGGTCGCCGGAGAAGAGGTGGTCACCGGAGAAGATGAAGATGGAGATGAGAGAGAAAAATGCCCCTGGAGTTGGTCATCCCGTTATGTTTTAACGGATGGTTTTAATGGAGTGGCTAAATTGGAACCAAATTATTGTATTAATGAGCCAGATGGTACCAATCAAAGTTGGGTGACTATTTTTAAAGTTTCTTAATAGTTTGGTGGTCATTTCTGATATTTACTCTATTTTATATACATATATACACACATATATAAGTACAAGTAAGAAAATTACAAAATTAAGTATATCGAGGCGGGTACGGGATGGAGACTCCCTGACCTAATCCCGACTAATTTTAAAAATCCCCGACCTACCCCCGATTACTTATCCCTATACTAGCCCCCATCGGGTTGGGGATCTGCGGCTTCCCGAACACGCGGGTATTTTTGTCATCCCTTATTATTTTCCAATCCCACCACTCCACTCTCTCTTTATAATTCAAACAGACACAAAATTTAATTCTTACCTCTCTTCTTCATTCATCTTTTACACAAAACACATAGATCATCGTCCCGGTAGTTGGACTCAGTGGAGCATATGGTTGAGTAAGACTAGGAGAAACATGGGGTGGAATCTCTACAGCCTACGTACATTGGGTACAGTCAATGTTGGAGGTTTTGTTGGCTATTTTGGTGCAACCGAAATTTGTTGTTAAACATGGTTGAAGATGGTAGAGATGGTGGAGGAATTTTTGATGATAGTTGAATGTGGAAAGAAATGTTTGAAATGCATTGAATGTGGGGTAGTTTAACTAGTTAAGCGTTAATTATATGATTAGTGGGTTAATTAACTTTTGTATTAAATTAAAACAAGTAGGGTGAAAATAACAATTGAGTCTTTTTTTTTTGTGGGAGTGTTACTAAGAATTATTGGGGGTGCCAACATCACCACCCTATATTATATAATATCTCGCACAACTATTTTGATTTTGTTGAAATAAAAGAAAGCGAAATAAGAGAATAAGGGAGAAAAGAAAGAGAAATAAGAAAATAAGGGAGATCTTTTTATTCAACTGATATAATATATGAGTAAGAGTCGGTTCTATTTATAACAGGGTATACCTCTGCCATCTGGCACAGTGAAATAAATAAGATCAGGTAATGGGATCAAAACGAATAAGGTGTGACTGATCTAAATCAGGCAAAATTTTGTCTATCTATTTAATTTTGAGCACATTGTTTGGCCTAGTTTAAAGTTTTGAAGAACTAAAACGCATGTTTAATCTTCATGCTGGAAAAACTAAAAATAGACCGGATTTGTAACACCCCCGCCTTAATTAGTAGGATAACACCCATAATTAAGACCTGGAGTGTCACTAACCCACCTTAGACTAGCTAAAGTAGGTCTAATATAAATAATGAAATAGTAAATGTGACGCCCTGGGTCCAGTTCTGAGATTTTCACTTCCGAGACTCGGTTAATCACGGATGCCGTGCACGACGGAGGGTTTATAACACAAAAATCAGGACTTTTAAAAACCTTTCTTTGATAAAACATGATTATGATAAATCTTGTTTTAGAACATTTCGGCATGTGGAGTTCGTTTAAGAAACAAACCGGCCTGTACATACAAAACCATTTTGTACAAATGGAAATCCCAATCAACCAAATCCAAAGTTCACTCCACATATAGAAAACCACTTAAATGAGTTTACATTAAACTGGTATCAATTTTTTATACAAAGGTTCATTTACAGTATATTCAAACCAAAAGACTATATACAACCTAGTCCTTGGTTCAAGGACTACAAAAGTTATCGGACATTAGAGGCCTTCTAGACTCGTAACCCATGTGCCATCCCAAAAGCGAGACCCTGCAAAACTGTTAGAAAACGGGATGAGCCAAATCCGAGCTCAGCGGGAACTATAAGGGTTTCGTAAAGAAAATAAACATTGCAATCATAAGCGCGTGCACCTTTTTATCTAGGAAAATACTATTTTTAATGCAATAGTTCGAAAATATGCAATGCAATGCAATTCATACACAGGTGCATGCCGAACCCCACTACGATTCCTATCATAGTCACCTGAAGCTATCCACCCGACTACCCAATCTTTCCTCTAACTATCCCACAAGATAAACCTCTAATGAATTCCCATAACTCGAGAGAATTGCTAGTCTAAGCCACCTCGTACAAATTCTTGCTTCCTAAGGTTTGTCATGCTTATGGAAGAATGGTTCTAAAGTCTTATACAACACAATCACACGCTACCTCACACTTATACCAAGAGATGATATCTTAAGAGCCGAGCATTCATTGTTCCTTTTTGGAGTTAGGTCATTATGATGGTTCATGCTTGGCCGACTAATAGGCTTTAGCTCCTATCGTCCTTCTAAGCCATAGTACAACGGTTTTCCTCGATTAGCTATCCGTTAACTATAATTGTTGCTTTGATTATTAGTACCTTACGTTCATTATGATCAGGCCATCTAATCTCGTGAATCCCACGTGTTCTTATGCTCGTATTCTTTATCTAAGGGCCATTAGTCATTATAGCTTTCCACTTGGTTAATTAGTACATTATGAAAGGACGTCGCTTTCCTAAGTATATTATGTTCTGTCCAACAAGTGTCCAAGGCAATATATAATAAATAATACCACACAAGAGGTGATACGATACAATAATAATGATCACATTAATAACAACACACATCCATAACACATCGATCCGTATCGTATCTCTTGTATAATGCCTTGGTTTCAGCCCGCGGTCAGACCAGGCCCAGAACAACAAATCCAGTAAGTCCTGAAGGATCCGAGGCTTTTATCCATGTCTTCCAGGTGGGGAGGTGACTCAGGGACTTGGTTCTCCAAGTAAGTCATTCGGAGATAACCATCAAGACATTTTCCCGGGAATAACACTCCGAATAATTAACAAGGAGAACACCTATACAAGCCTCCAACGACACCCGAGAGGAACTAAACTAGGAGACACCCTAGCAGGGCATGTCCATTAGTAGTCCAACTACTTCCCGGAGACTCACCATTGGGTAAGTAGTGGCACATAGGACCTGCTCCGCTTGCCGGGGAAATTCTATAGCCTAGAACACATAGTCCAATGGGAAGGCAAGATACACAGAGTGGGCTCTCCTTTGTGGACATCCCAACCGCAGGTGGAGTCACCTCCTTCATTTTTCCGTGCACAGTTAAGGGAATTTCACACAGGGGCGGCAATTAGAAGGCCCATCTTTGAGTCACCGGGAGCTACCCGATGCTCGGTCAATCATATCTAGCCCATATGTGTGATCGTAGTAACAAATATATATCACATCCATCCATTCTCACAATAAGTCTCATCAATCATAGCGTTCATCACACATATGGCATATCAAATGTAAATGCAATATACAATCGCCCACTACTCATTTATTATCGTATCATTTATCCAAGGCCTTACAGCCCTATAGTTATTCTCAATATTTTGCTAATTGGTTCATTTACACATGCATCGATATCACGCATTCCCTTTAAAAGCTTATTGTTACAAGGTTATTAACACATCGCATCCGTCGAGTCCATCATCGACCTCACATATTTCATTGGGGTCGATGTACCTGTAATTTTTTATAGTAATGTTGAGCAAAGTAAGAAGTGGAGGAAGAAGAGGGTGGCTTCATTGATGGTGATAATGATGCACAATCAGACATAGTGGTGGGTTTAAAAGTTAAAGTCCCTCCAAAGCCTAGAAACATGGTAGAGTTAGGTGTTTCTCCTCGCAGCATTGGTAGGCCACAATTAAAATTTTCTATTTTTGATAAACATGAGTTAAAAGAAATACTGTAGAGGGATCTGGCTGTTATAGAAGCTAGGTTGTTAGCTAAGCAAAAGCCAGCGATCATTTCTTCACCATCAACAGCTTCCAAAGCACCTATGAGAAAGAAGAGGAGACAAAAGAAGAAGGCTAATAGGAAGGGTGTTAAGATCTCACAAACTTCTCACTCTCCAAATTCTCAATGATCAATGCATTATTTTGGAATATTAGAGGTATAGCCAATGCCTCTTCTCTTGGCAGACTTAAGAAGACTATCCAAGTTCACCATATTTCTTTTGTAGCTATATTCGAACCTATGGTTGATAAAGAAAGAATTCTTGCTATTAGACTGCAGTTGGGTTTTGATTTTGCAGTGATAATGAATGTAGTACTATTTGGCTATTTTGGAACTCGAATTTAGACTGCTCTATGATTAGTAATGAGACTCAACGTGTTTCAATTTCTTATAAACATGGTATGGTCGAGAAGCGGAAAGAAGAAAGTTGTGGAGTTGTTTAGAAACTATTGTTCATGTTCATGAGTCCTGGCTATTGGGATGAGACTTTAATATAGTGAGATCTTCGAATGAGAGACTGGGAGGAAACAATATTGATTTCACAGCTGCGAATGAGTTTAGTGATTTCATTGCCATATGTGGGTTGATTGAATTTGACTGCTTAGGCAGTTCTTTTACTTGGAAGAAATTTGGTCATAGAATGTGGAAAAAATTAGATCGTTGTATTGCTAATGCTCATTGGAAGCTCTCTTTCTCTAGTTGTATTATCAAGCATTTAAACTGGAACCATTCAGATCATGCCCCTTTAGTTAGATGTTTTAGTCACCCTCAAGGCAGATCAGCTGGTTATTTTAAGTTCCAAAAGAAGTGGCTTAATCATCATCGATTTAAGGGAAGTGGTTCAGTAGTGATGGGAATGCCCTATGCAGGGTGATGCTTTTTCTATTTTTGCTGGAAAACTCAAGAGACTCAAGCAGACTTTGATTAGGTGGAATAAGGATCATTTTGGCAATGTTTTCCATAAAATTATTGTTGCTGAAGAGTGGGTGACAGCGCTGGAATTAAGTTAGAACTTGACTCTTCTGAGGAGTGCAAAATACTTATATTGATGCTCGAAATATTCTCAATACTTGTTTAACTAATGAAGAAGTGTTTTGGAGACAATGGGCCAAAGCTAAGTGGTTAAATGAAGGCGATAAGAATACTAATTTCTTCCATGCTTTTGCTTCCATGAAGAGGCACAAATCAAGGTTGTTTCGTATTTAGGATAATAACGGGAATTGGGTCACAGATCAGAGGGGCATTGCTGAGTTGGGAGTGCAGTATTATCAATCTCCTTTTCAAAGTGAACAGTCTTCGTATGATTTTACGCTTTTTCAAAAATTAATTCCTCAGCTGATTACAACAGAGCAGAATGCAAATTTACTTAATTTACCTGATATGGAAAAAGTCAAATCTGCAGTTTTCTCTATGAATCCAGATGGCGCAAAAGGACCGGATGGTTATGGGGGATTTTTCTATGTTTCTTGCTGGGAGATTATCAAGCACGATTTGCTTAAAGTTGTTCACACTTTCTTTCAAGGTGAAATTCTTCCTATCTCTTGGTTACCAAACCTAAAGTGGCTTATCCTTCTAGTTTTGGTGATCTTAGGCCAATTAGCCTTTGTAATTACAATGCAAAGGTTATTTCTAAAATCATTGCTGATCGTATGGCTGTCATTCTTCCCTCTATTATTAGCCCGGAGCAGAGCGAGTTTGTAAAAGGGAGAAACATCACTAAAAATATTCTTCTTGCGCAAGAACTTGTTCATAAAATTGATTCTAAAGTGAGGTGAGGTAATGTTATGCTCAAGCTTGATATGGCCAAAGCATATGATCGTATGTCTTGGCTATTCATATTGAAGGTTCTTCGACAATTTGGGTTTGATGATAGATTTATAGATATGGTTTGGAGGCTCCTATCCAATAATTGGTACTCTCTTATCATCAATGGGCAAGTTGATGGTTTTTTTAACTCCTTTCGTGGTGTTAAACAGGGAAATCCTCTTTCCCCTTGCTTATTCATAATTGGAGCGAAAGTTCTTAGTAGGGGATTAAAAGATTTATTTCTTAATAAGAAGACGATACCTTTTGCTAAGCCTCTCCATTGTCCATCAATATCTCACCTTGCATTTGCAGATGATATGGTGATTTTTACTAATGGTTCGAATAACTCATTGCAGCAATTGACGACTTTGTTGAATCAGTATGAACATGAATTTGGGCAGCTCATTAGCAAAGCTAAAAGTTGCTACATTGTGGGGGAAAAGATTGCTTCTACGAGGTGCCAAATTATTGAGGGGATCACAAAGTACTTTGAGAAGAAACTTGCTGGTTGGAAGTCCAAGTTACTATCTCCTGGTGGAAAAATCATTCTTATCAAACATTTCCTTCAAAGCCTCCCTATGTATATTTTGGCTGCAACGGATCTTCCTAAAGCAGTTATAAATAGGGTTGAAGCGATTTGTGCAAATTTTTTATGGGGAGAAAGTGAGTTTGGGAACAAATATCATTGGGTCTATTGGAAGAAATGTTTCAATCCCATTAATGAAGGGGGGTTTGGGTATTCGAAGCATTCATGATATAGTTACTGCCTTCTTTATGAAACTTTGGTGGAATTTAAGGTCTACCTCGTCTCTCTGGGCGACTTTTATGAAAAACAAATATAGTTTTAATAAGCATTTAACTAATTGCAAAGTTAAAATGGGCCCTCTCCAATTTAGCAGAGAATGATGAAGGTGAAATCAATTACTGAATCTTCAATGAGGTGGGTTATTGGTAGGGGTGAAATTGATTTTTGGAAAGACAAGCGGTGGGGAGATGATAGATTTGCTGATTTATTGCATTCTTCCATTCATTCTCTTACAATCTCATCCGCTTTGAGTTCGAATGAGTGGCAAAATTCTTGTAGTTCTGTTTTGAGTAGTGGAGAAATGACTAGGATTCAAGCCATGCATCAGCTTATTAATCAAGAGCAGGATAAGTGTGTTCGGATAGCGAATCCTAATGGGCTTTTCAGCATTAAGTCTGCCTAGAACATTTGTAGGACTCAGAGTGTTATGTTGAGTATTTCTAAAAATATTTGGCATCATAGCGTGCCTTTAAAATGGTCCTTCCTCACATGGAGGGCTCTTAAAAAGTGCCTTCCCCTTGATGAATGTTTGATGAAAAAAGGTTACTCGTTAGCTTCCAAGTGTGGCTTTTGTTCTCAACCTTAATTTGAATAAACTTCTCATCATGTGTTTGTTGGCAGTGCAGTGACTCGGCAAGTGTGGGCGTATTTTGAAGATGTTTGTAATATTAAACGTAAAGGTGATATTCTTCAACAGAAAATTAATGCTTGGTGGTTACCTAAGGTGAGATCTCCCATGCTATAAGGCTATCCTTTCATTGATTCCAAATGGAATTTGTTGGGAGTTATGGTTGAATAGAAACATTGGTAAATATGAATCAAAATTCAAAGCTGCTGACCAGATTTTTACTAATGTGAAGAGGGTAATTTGTGACATTCTTTTGGCTCAATCCATGCTACCAAAAAGATGTTATGTCGATAGGTATATTCTTCAAAAGCTGAATGTTTCAATTCCCACTATCATTTCTTGTACTTGGACTCTCACTAAGTGGAAACATCCTTTAGCGGGTTGGTTTAAACTGAACACAGATGGGAGTTATAAAGGGAATCTAGGTCCCGGGGGTGGTGGCTGCATTTTACAAAAAGATAAGGGGCAAGTGGTCTGTGCCCAGGCAGATTTTTATGGGGAGATTAAGGAGGAAGGAGATGATGAATAGTGTAAGATTTTGCCCAAATCTTGTGTAGACATGGAAATCCCTTAATAATCCCTTAGGAAGCTCTCATCATTCTCTCTGTAGACCCCTCTATGTGTTTAGTAAGTGTCTTGGTCGAAATGGAAGAGATGGGGGTTTTGGTTGTAAAAAAAATAGGGGTCAAGGGCTTATAAACACGATTTTGACCAGATTTCAGGCCATCAGTCGACTAATGGCTTCCCCTTAGTCGATTGATGGTGTCCACTGCCAGCACACTTAGTAATTTGGCAATTTCGCGCGTCGTTTCGGTCCTTAAGATGCGAGAACTGGGTTTCCGCCAAAACACGAAAGTTTTAGGTTTTTGAACCACCTTTCCAATGGCGCAAACAGGGATTGATTTGGACCTCGGATGAAAAAGTTATGGCCTTTCAAAGTTGGCCAAAAACTCACTTCGGCAAAAGTTCGAGTTTTTTACGTTAGTCGCCAAATTCAACCACGGCTTCCCTAAATGCGTTCTAACCATGCACGCATACTTAATATCATTAAAATAACATATTGGAAGTATTAGCTCAACCACAGAAGTTTTGGAACTAAAATTGACTCATCAAACGAAGGTTTGGCCTTAAACAAGCCTAAGGAGGAGGATAGGTTTAGAAATGAAATACGGGACATTACATATTCGTATCCCTACATTGTAAAGTTGATTTCTATTATAATAAATTTTAGGGGCTATTGCCTCTTATTAATTTTTTTTTTTTATATTTTAAAATATATAATTTACTATCAATTATATCCACTTTTCGGACTCGAGATTAGACTATAGTCTATAATTCACATTTGTTTCCAGAATTGAGATTTTACAATAATTTACATTAGAACCCTAACTCCTCATCTTGGTTCTCCTGTTGATAAGTATGTATTTCTACTTAAAATCATGTCAGTAATTTTGATTTATTGTGTATTTTTTCATGCCTGTCTCGCATCCCCTTAAATCGTTAATTTCAGATCTGGGTTTTATATTGTATTTTTTGTATCATCACAGGCGGATTAGTTTCTCTTTTTTACAATCTCTTACTGATACACGAATGTCTGCGTTGTGTGTGTGTTCATTCTTAGTGATTTAGTAATTTTTTTTTCTTTCTAGATTATGTGTCTGGGAGTTCCAATTCGGAGAGAAAAGGAAATAAAGTTACCTCTTCTCTCGTTTGGGTTTTTTTAACGAAAATAACAATGTTCTAAAAATTGCTAGGCGTTTCTAGGTCGGCGACGGGGCCTAGCGCCTAGGGGATTAAGTGGGAATTAATCGATCAAAATAAAAAGCTAGGGTTAACGTTTTGAATGCCGCTCAAGTGTGTAGTCCTCTCCTCGTCATCGACCATCTCATCTTTTCTGACCTTCTCTCTTCTTCGGTCTTTTCAGTCACGTGTATGTTGTCCTCCCTTCTGCCATATATTTGAGAATTTTGTGCTTTTGGAAGAAATAGGTTGGGTTTCTTGGTTCGTTTGATTGATGTCAAATAAGCATCATGTTTTTAGGAGATGAAGAAGATGTTGAATAAGCTATAAGATAATTTCCCGTGATTAAGGATGTGGAGAAACAACTAAATTATTTTATTTTAGTTTGCTTGTTAGTTTTGTGGACTTTGCACTTGTGTTTTTCTTTTTTGGATTTATGGTTTCTATTTGAGAAGACTTGTCGACAAATGGTGGAAGAAGGACATTGTAGATGTAAAGAGGGCAGGAGATAGGATCCTAGCCCTAAAATTTGTAGTGGAGCAAGACACTTTTAATGTGATCAGTGCTTATGCACCTCAGGTCGGGTGTGAAGAACACCTCAAGATAAAATTTTGGGAAGACTTGGAAGGCTTGATCCAGGATATACCACTTAGAGAAAAGATTTTCCTAGGAGGGGATCTGAATGGGCACGTAGGGAGTTCTTCTGAAAACTATAGGGGGTGCATGGAGGTTATGGCATTGGGGTGGTAAATACCGAGGGAAAATCTATCCTTGATTTTTCGTCTGCTTATGATCTTATGGTTGCCAATACATGTTTTAAGAAGCGGGAGGAGCATCTAATCACATTCAAGAGTGGGGCAACATGCTCTCAGATCGATTTCTTCCTCTTTAGAAAAGGAGATAGAAAGAGTTGCATGGACTGTAAAGTCATACCTGGAGAGAGCTTGACTACCCAACATAGAGTCCTCGTGATGGATATACGAGTTCAGGGGAAAGTGAAGAGAAGGGTTCAAGGTAAGGTTGCAAGGATTAGATGGTGGCATTTGAAGGGTGAAAAACAAAGGACCTTTCAACACAAGGTGTTGGAGGGAAGGTTTTGGGAGGCAAAAGGAAGCGCAAATGATATGTGGGACAAGGCGGCCGAGGGGATCAGGAAGATAGCTAAAGAGACGCTGGGTGAATCAAGAGGTTGTGGACCTAGGGATAAAGAATCTTGGTGGTGGGATGATAGTGTACAAGATAAAGTCAAGGTAAAAAGGAAATGCTTTAAAGCTTGGTCTTTATGTAAGAATGCGGAAAATTGGGAATCCTACAAAAAAGCAAAGAAAGAGACCAAGAAGGCGGTGGGTGAGGCAAGAACTAAAGCTTTTGATGGATTATACCAATCTTTAGGCTCCAAAGATGGGGAAAAAGCTATTTACCGACTTGCTAAGGGTCGAGAGAGGAAGACAAAAGACTTGGATCAAGTGAGATGCATTAAGGACGAAGAAGGTAAAGTTCTGGTTAAAGAACAAGACATACAAGAGAGATGGAAGAATTATTTTCACAAATTATTTAATGAAGGTTATGAGATTCTAGCATGTGGAGGTGAGCTGAACATGCGAGAGGATGACCAAAATTTCACCTTTTATCGCATAATTCAAGAAAAGGAAGTGAAAGAAGCATTGAAACGAATGGATAGTGGTAAAGCAGTTGGGCCAGATAGTATACCTATTGAGGTTTGGAAGGGTCTAGGTGATAAAGGCATTGGTTGGCTCACAAGGTTTTTCAACGAGATATTGAGGTCAAAGAAGATGCCGGAAGAATGGAGGAGAAGCACCTTAATCCCGATTTACAAGAATAAGGGGGATATACAAAATTGCGCCAATTACAGGGGGATTAAACTTATGAGCCATACTATGAAGTTATGGGAAAGGGTGATTGAGCGGAGACTAAGAAAGGAAACCAGTATTTTAGATAATCAATTTGGTTTTATGCCCGAAAGGTCGACCATGGAAGCAATTTATTTGTTGCGGCATTTGATGGAGCAATATCGGAGGGATCAAAAGGACCTACACATGGTTTTCATTGACTTGGAGAAGGCGTACGATAGGGTACCAAGAGAGATTTTGTGGAAAGCCCTAGAGAAGAAAGGGGTTAGGATTGCCTATATTCGTAGTATCAAGGACATGTATGAGGGAGCTAAGACTAGAGTGAGAACACATAGTGGGTCCACAAAAGATTTTCCTATAACTATAGGACTGCACTAAGGGTCAGCTTTGAGCCCTTATCTGTTTACCTTGGTTTTGGATGCACTCACGGAACACATTCAAGAGCCAGCACCGCGATGTATGCTATTTGCAGATGATATTATCCTAGTGGGTGAGTCCAGAGAAGAGCTAAATGGGAAGGTGGAAACTTGGAGACAAACTTTAGAAGCGCATGGTTTTCGTTTAAACAGAAGTAAGACAGAGTATATGGAATGCAAGTTCAGTAAAAGGCGGAGCACTCCTAATTTAGAGGTAAAAGTTGGGGACATTGGCATACCACAAGTCACTCGGTTTAAGTATCTTGGATCCATTATACAAGAAGATGGGGAGATAGAGGGGGATGTAAACCACCGGATTCAAGCAGGGTGGTTGAAATGGATGAAAGCTTCGGGTGTGTTATGTGATAAAAAGGTACAACTTAAGTTAAAAGGAAAATTCTATCGTACTGCGGTTAGACCAACGATGTTGTATGGGACTGAGTGTTGGGCGGTCAAAAGCCAACATGAGAATAAACTAAATGTAGCTGAGATGAGAATGTTGAGATGGATGAGTGGCAAGAATAGGAAAGATAGGATCAGGAATGATACCATCAGAGAGGGAGTTGGGGTGGCACCTATTACAGAAAAGATGGTTGAATCTCGACTTAGATGGTTTGGGCATGTATGGAGGAGACCGGTGGATGCCGTGGTTAGGAGAGTTGATCATATGGAGGGAAGCCAAGTTGTTAGAGGTAGAGGAAGACCGAGAAAAACTATAGGTGAAACAATTAAGAAGGATTAAGAGGCAAATGGTTTCACTATAGATATGATTCACGACAGGCCACTATGGCGTCGTTTGATCCATGTAGCCGACCCCACCTAGCGGGATAAAGGCTTCTTGTTGTTGTTGTTGTTGTATTTGATGTAATCCTTTCTCTTTTGGAAATATGACTTGGTGATTATTTAAAGTGCTTTTAGATTTGACTTAGTGATTATTTATTTATAAATGTGTCCCTCGCCGTACTTGTGTCCTTTTTTTTAAGATTTGCCGTCCCGTACCACGTAAGACACTCATACCTGTGTCTGTGCTTGATAGGAATTATATAATTGCATGGCTTGTAAGTTCTCTCACAAGCGAATGCTATCGATGGAGTTTTGGTCGCATGTTGTACCATGTTATGTCGGTGTATCTGTTACCAATGCAACAGACGGGTGTGGGGCATATTTTGATTCCATTTTTCTTTGTTGCACAGTCTGAAAGTTCCTAATATAATGCAGTTGTGCTTGGATTTGCAATAAAATAAGTCAATGGTGTCTTTCTTACTGGTCATTGTTGGTGGGTTCTGCACGTCATTTTTTTTTTTTTTTGCATTGGAGCATCATAGACTTAGAGTTTTAGCAGTTTCACCCTATGTATTCGGGTCGGAATTCCTAGGTGTTCCTGCTTGGCATTGACATTCTGCCTTTGAATTGGTGATGCTCTTAGGAGTACCAATTGCATCACCCACTATCTTCCGTCACTGATTCTCACCCAAAAAACACTGAACGATAGTTGCATGTGTTATCGCATATATGGAAAGCAAAAAGAAAGAGAGAAAGAAAGGAAGAGGTTTGTCTATGGTATCAGACTTTTTGCTAGTCTCGGTCTGCACGAAGCTCCAAAACTAAGAAGCAGAAGCTCAACCATACTACCAAACCCTTGTCCAAAAGATCACAGGTTGGTCACGTATTCCGATATAAGTAAGGACGGAGAAAAAGGAAGAATTGGGCATTTAAAAGAAATAATAATAGTAATTTGAGGACATCAATGATACAATCAGGAATCCAATATAAATTAGGAAGTATGTTTGGCAGTAAACCATACAAATTAGAAGTTGGACATTATCACAGGTGTGCGTATTATAGATGTATAACAATGTGAGTAATAAGTAAATATGTAACCATACAATACATTGTGATTCAATAATATTAAGACATTTTAGTATAAATATTTGTAGAGATGACGGCAAGGGCAAGGGCTCCTCCAGGATAAATTTTTTTCCCACCAGAGCATGTACTGGTACAAGAGTTTTTGAATAGGAAGCTGAGAGGAGAAAGATTATGGTTCGAAGGCTGTGTGTCTGACATCGAGAGGCATCATCTTTACGGCCAAAAGCCTTGGGATCTATTTGCAAAGCACGCCGAATATCCACATCACAGATTCATTTACTTTTTCACTACTGCTACCCACAAAAACAACGCTAATATTTCTGGTAATATTGTCGAACGCAACAATGGTAATGGCGGGTGTGGTGATTTGTGGATAGTTGAAAATAATGGCGCTTCTTTCCCTGTGAAGGATCCTGACAACGGAACTCAAGTAGTCGGTTACAAGAAAACCTTTCTCTATGATGATTCTGATCAAGATGATATTGAGTATGAAATGACGGAATACACCTCTCTCCAAGCTCCTAAAGTAAAATCTCTTTCTTCATTTGTAATATTATTATTATGATTACATTGATTAAAAGTTTTAAACTCTGACAATTTCTAAATCACTACGATTGACTCCCTTGCAGGTACCC
Source organism: Lonicera japonica (assembly GCA_021464415.1). NCBI lineage: Eukaryota > Viridiplantae > Streptophyta > Magnoliopsida > Dipsacales > Caprifoliaceae > Lonicera > Lonicera japonica. Next base: position 19,075,428 of record CM038468.1, read on the forward strand.
TTTTTGGATTACGTAGTTTGCCAACTAGAGAAAATGACTGTGTATGATGATGTTGGGCGAAGAGATGGAGAAGAGGCTGCTATTGTGTTTTCCGACAATGAAATAGTAACTGAAGATAGGGATACAGCGGTGGCATTGGCATAGGTCAACATGGCCCCATCTCTTCTTTGCTATTTCCTTTTGCACAGTCGCTGCCTCTATTTTTATATTATTAGCACTGTTATTGTTAAGGTTATTGCTATTACTCACCGAAATACATTATGCGTTTAGGAGCATCACAATCTATGTTTATTAGTGAATTAAGAAGGTTTATTAGTGAATTCCCCATAAGAACTATGTGGTGGATAAACAACTGGACGAACCGTATGTTTTATAGGTAGCCTGGTTTTAAATAATGACTTTAGTTTGCGACGAAACGTAGAAAGCTTGGTACGTTTGGTTATTAAGAGATTTTTTTTTTGGTTGTTTGTTTGTGGCTTTGAAAATTAAAACTAGCAATTGTAAAATTAAAGAAACAATATCTTGTAGAAGGGCAAATTTAGAAATTGAAATTTCGACACATTTTTCAATTGAAATTGATTTTGGCTTTATACAATAGTAGGGTCTTTTTGAGAAACCTCAATAATACCCCCTGTTGAAATTGATTTATATGCTAGAAGTTACTCAAAACCCTAAAAAACACAAATATCTCAAAAAGATCCAAGCGGCAATTTTGTGCCATAGATAAGCCTATAATTATCTTGTCAATTAAGTTAGTTGAATTTGGATTTTTTTTGAAATACCCTCTCAATAATACTCATAATTAAAGTTTACACCCCCTCCACGGCCCCACGTTCCTGGAGATGCTCTTGTGATTTAACGGGAGTTAGCTTTTCATCTAAAATTTTATGCATTGTGACCCGTTTTACCCTTATTTTTCAACCAAATTTTTTTTTTATCTCTAGACAAAAAGAACTGAATTTTTCTCAGAAAGTAAATCTAACAATTTAAATATGATTTTCTCAAAACAACCATAAATCCCTCCATATCTCACCTCCAAATCTCACCCCCAATACATCTAACCTCCCTAAAACTGCCCCACCAACACCTCCATCATCACCACCGATATCTCCACCATCGACCTCAACTTTGGCTTCCTTGAGAAACTCCATCAAACTTTTAGATGAGTTTAATGAGTTGGATTTGTGGGTAATTTCAGATAAAACAGAGGAAACATATATGAAATTTGTGGGCTTAATTTCATGAGTTTTTAATAGGTTACAAGGGTTGATTTTGCTTTAAACAGAGCATAAATCATTTATACATTGATTTCAGGAGTTTATGGGTTCGGTACGATCATCGTAACAAAATCTTTGTACCGTGTACTGTACTGAAGGTTGGGTATGCCAAAATTTATTACCATTACCGAATCAAAATACCGGTATACCAAAAATTTGGTTTGGTCAATAGGGTGATGGTACAGTTCCAAAACGAAAGACCAATGGAAACCTACAGGAAAATAGAAGAAAATAAGGGGAAAAATTTAAACACTGGCACACATCGGATGAAGAAGAGTATTCGGGGACTTAGATTTGATGGAGAAGATCACGTGAAACGGGTTGGCAGTGGTAACGAGTGTGAGAGTTAAGTTCTTTTTGATAAATGCTAAAATAAAATTTGGTAAGGGTGAGAGTGGGGAATAGAAATAGCGATCCTACTTTTTTTGGTCTAAAATAAATTTTGGTCAAAGTAGAGAAAGAAAATACATAATTTTTTTGTTATAAAGGTTGGATTTTATCATTTCAATACTGTTGTTTTGTTATTCTTTTGTTAAATCCTCTTGCTTATGTTATGCAAGAATTTATAATTGATAATATGGTGTAGGTTTGTAGCTGGGCCATCCTTTTTTGGCATAGCAACAAGAAGAGCTTAAAAATGAGACAAGATGTACCAAAGTAATGTACTAGTAGTAGTTTTTGCTAAGGTACCATATACCAGTAGTAATAAAAATTATTACCGGTACCATACCATAAGTTATCGATATGGTACAATTATAGATATATAGTCCTACCATTACTGAAGTTCTATACAATTGGTAATATTACAATATGATACACCATAAATCGTACAAAATTCCACCCCTACGTCCAATACAACACAAATTGATTTGAAGAGTTTGTGAGTTTGTGGCATCAATTTGAATTTCTTCTTAATTGTTATAATTAGATGGATTTTGAAGTGGGCAGGTTAATTTAAGATTTAGGATCGTGTTTTAAACTTTTATAGATTATTTGGGTTTAGAGATAATCATCAAATCAGTGCCTATAACATGGGCAGTGACGAACCAAGCAAACCATCCTAATATTCCATCCTTCTCTCATTGTATAAAACTACATATATATATATAGTAAGGTCTATTATTGATGTACACTATTTTACTCAATAGTACTCCATCTTTTTTGAACACTTCCTCTCTTCTTAACACTCTACATTTAATTTTTAATTTTATAATTAATTAATATCAATATAAAAACTGTCCAATATTCTCTCTCTACAATTAAAAAAAATATAAAAATCAAATCATTCAACCCATCCCACAAATCTCATCTTCAATCTTTTTTTTCCATGAATCAACCCATTGTTGCCACCCCTTATTTTTATGGTTGGCAACAAGTCGGGTTGGGGTTTACAATCTCTATCCTCGCCCCAGCTACCAAAAACCATCCCCATCTCTGCCTCCATCCCCGATTCAAGGTATCGGGTATCCACATCCCCGTCGGGTAACAGTTTCCCACGGGGATTCCCCAATAATAATTTTTTAAAAAATAAAAAATAAAAAAGAAGAATGAAGTTAGAAATAATATAATGTTATATAATATATGTACATATATAGATGAAGTTATATATATGCACAATGAAGAATGAACTAATTTTATGTACATATATATTTTATATACATATATACACACATATATAAGTACAAAGTAAGAAAATTACAAAATTAAGTATATCAGGGCGGGTACGGCATGGAGACTCCCTGACCTGAACCCGACTAATTTAAAAAATCCCCGACCTACCCCCGATTACTTATCCCTATACTAGCCCCCATCGGGTTGGGGATCCGCGGCTACCCGAACACGCGGGAATTTTTGTCATCCCTTATTATTTTCCAATCCCACCACTCCGCTCTCTCTCTCTACAATTCAAACAGCCACAAAATTTAATTCTTACCTCTCTTCTTCATTCATCTTTTACACAAAACACATAGATCATCTTCCCGGTAATTGGACTTAGTGGAGCCTATGATTGAGTTAGACTTAGAGAAGCATGGGGTGGAGTCTCTACAACCTACGTACATTGGGTACAGTCAATGTTGGAGGTTTTGTTGGCTATTTTGGTGCAACCGAAATTTGTTGTTAAACGTGGTTGAAGATGGTAGAGATGGTGGAAGAATTTTTGATGAGAGTTGAATGTGGAAAGAAATGTTTGAAATGCATTGAATGTGGGATAGTTTAACTAGTTAAGGGTTAATTATAGATTAGTGGGTTAATTAACTTTTGTATTAAATTAAAACAAGTAGGGTAGAAATAACAATTGAGTCTTTTTTTTTGTGGGAGTGTTAATAAGAGATATTGGGGGTGCCAACATCACCACCCTATATTATATAATATCTCGTACAACTATTTTGATTTTTTTGAAATAAAAGAAAGCGAAATAAGAGAATAAGGGAGAAAAGAAAGAGAAATAAGAAAATAAGGGAGATCTTTTTATTCAGCTAATATAATGTATGAGTAAGAGTCGATTATATTTATATCGGGTATACCTCTACCATATGGCACAGTGAAATAAATAAGATTAGGTAATGGGATCAAAACAAATAAGGTGTGACCGATCTAAATCAGGCAAAATTTTGTATGTCTATTTAATTTTGAGCACACTGTTTGTCCTAGTTTAAAGTTTTGAAGAACCAAAATGCATTTTTAATTTTCATGCTGGAAAAACTAAAAATAGGCTGGATTTGTAACACCCCCGCCTTAAATAGTAGGATAACACCCATAATTAAGACCTGGAGTGTCACTAACCCACCTTAGACTAGCTAAAGTAGGTCTAATATAAATAGTGAAATAGTAAATGTGACGCCCTCGGTCCCGTTCTGAGATTTTCACTTCCGAGACTCGGTTAATCACGGATGTCGTGCGCGACGGAGGGTTTATAACACAAAAATCAGGACTTTTAAAAAACCTTTCTTTGATAAAACATGATTATAATAAATCTTGTTTTAAAAAATTTCGGCATGTAGAGTTCGTTTAAGAAACAAACCGGCCTGTACATACAAAACCATTTTATACAAATGGAAATCCCAATCAACCAAATCCAAAGTTCACTCCTCATACTTAAATGAGTTTACATCAAACTGGTATCAATTTTTTATACAAAGGTTCATTTATAATATATTCAAACCAAAAGACTATATACAACCTAGTCCTTGGTTCAAGGACTACAAAAGTTATCGGACATCAGATAGGCCTTCTAGACTCGTAACCCACGTGCCATCCCAAAAGCGAGATCCTGCAAAACTGTTAGAAAACGGGGTGAGCCAAATCCGAGCTCAGCAGGAACTGTAAGAGTTTTGTAAAGAAAATACACATTGCAATCATAAGCGCGTGCTCCTTTTTATCTAGGAAAATACTATTTTTAATGCAGTAGTTTGAAAATATGCAATGCAATGCAATTCATACATAGGTGCATACAACCCCACTAGGATTGATGAGCCCAAGGATAGCACAGGAGCTGGATCATGGAGTGAGGACTATGAAGATCCCATTCAGGTTCCAAATGGTCCAATTACTCGAGCTAGGGCCAAGAAGATCAAGGAAGCACTCATGAACGTGGTCCAAGAGTTGATGAATAAAGCTGGAGCTTGGAGAAGTATTCAAGGAGATGAAGAACGAGAATGGAGAATAATGCTTAGCCAAGAAGACGTAGAATAATTAGGGCATTTTATTATTATTTATTTGTATCATTTAAAAGCCCAAGGATTATGTATAATTAGTTTTTAGAGTGATGGGCCTACTAAGAGTGTTTTTGGGCTTGTTAAGAGTTTTTCCATTATTTTGTTGCCTTCAAATTGAGCTTGTTTTATTATTCACGTTTTTTGGGTTTAATTAGGGTTTTCTTCTTCTCCTCCTATTTAAAGGAGGCAACTCTCTTGTATGAGGCAGCCTTGTTTTAATCAATACGAATTGAGTGTGGTTTTCACCTCTTGTGTTCTAAGAACATATCGAACAGCCATAATTGAATTCTTGTTGTTCTTCGACTTATCAATCAATTAATCCATCAATTGATTGTTTGTCTTCGACTATACCAAGGTTCATTCTCATTTTAGGGATTGGGTCGAGGTTCCACCTCCATCATCTTCGCGTGATTCTAAGGTTCTTACGTATTCAACGTCAAGGGTCGGGGATTCGTCATATCGGATAGAAATACAGTCGTGAATCACATCATTGGTATCAGAGCGATTCTTTCTATCCAGGTTTTATTCAAATATGTTCTTGCTATTTTAGATCTTGCTCTTTCAAATCTGTTCTTGCTGTTTTAGATCTTCCTCTTTCAGATCTGTTCTTGTTATTACGAATCTGTTCTTGCTATTTCGGATCTTGCTCTTACGAATCTGTTCCTATTTTTAAGAATCTATTCTTGCCAAGTAACGTTCGAATCCGAATCTGCTTGTTTTGTTTCATCTGTGTTGTTCAAAGTCGAAAATCTTCAATTTTGTTGCTGAACCATATTCGCAAATCTGTCCATTCATAATCTGTCCAGATTAAAGTAGAGTTCGATTTGTTGTTTGCAAAAATCTCTAGTCGTGATTCTCTTGATTCCTAGTTAACTTGATATTGCGGCGACTTTTGATAGTTGTGGCGGCTGGTATTACAAACATCATAAAACCCTAGACTTGACTTTATTTCTAGGTTTTGATAGTTGTGGCGGCTGGACTTTATTTCTAGGTTTTGATAGTTGTGGCGGCTGGTATTGATATAAAACCCTAGACTTGACTTTATTTCTAGGTCAAAAAAAATGAAAAAGAAAAGAGTACAAAAAATTCCGAAATTTGACTTTATTTCTTTTAGCATTCAGATTCTATAGGTTCCAAGGGTTCCAAAAATCACTTTTTCACGAGACGAAATTTTCGCTCAATTTTTTTTCGAAATTTGGCTTCGTATTTTGTTCATATTTCATTGGGATTCCTGTTTCTTGAGCTCTTGGTGAAAACGTACTTGTCCTAGCATACAATTGATCTATTTGGGTTGTGATTGGTCTGTTTGAGCAGCCAAGAAAAGGGTTCTTGCTTTTCGATTCGTTTGAAGTTCCAAAAGGTAAAAATTGAGAGGAATATCAATACATTGAGAACTAAACACGAGCGGTAAAATCAGAGTGATATTATTTTTGAGCGAAACACGTAAGGGAGTGCAGTGAGGAAAATTTACTTTTTTATATTGTGCTGACCTCTGTTTTGCAGCAATATGTCGAGTTTCGATCCTAAGTTATTCCAAGAAGCCATGACAAGCACCTTGCAAAAGATGATGAGAGAGGAGTTGGGTGTCTTTAAAGAGCAGGTGGAAGAGATGAGTGAGGAATTGAAGAGAATGCGGGTGAGGGTAGATAGAGTTGAGAGCACTCAAATTGAGCAATCCGGCATATCACATAATGCTCAAAGAAGTGGGAGACCGCAGCCTAGGGAACGGAGGGCTGATTTTGATAATTATTATCGAGATAGTTTTGACGATGGGGATAGCGATGTCGATTCTATAATCGCTAACCGACGAAATGGTAAACGATTTGGTAGAGGATCTAATCGGGAGGATGACAACATGAATGGGATCAAAATGAGGATTCCATCCTTCCAAGGAAAAAATGACCCCGAGGCCTATCTTGAGTGGGTCAAGAAAGTTGAATTAGTATTTGCTTGCCATAATTACTCTGAGTCCAAGAAGGTGAAATTGGCGGCTATTGAATTTTCAGATTATGCACTTGTTTGGTGGGATCGCTTGATGATAGAGAGAAGGCGTAGTGAAGAAGGGTCCGTGGAGACTTGGGATGAGATGAAGCGGTTGATGAAGAAGCGGTTTGTACCCGATCACTATTATCGAAAATTGTACCAAAAATTACAGGCGCTTACGCAGGGAAATCGTAGTGTTGATGAATACTATAAGGAGATGGAAGTGGCCATGATTCGGGCCAAGGTTGATGAAAATAGAGAAGCAACCATGGCGCGGTTCTTGAGTGGGTTAAACCGGGAAATTGCCAACGCGGTTGAATTGCAGCCATATGTTGAGATTGGAGATATGGTGCACACGGCAATTAAAATAGAGAGGCAGCTCAAGAGGAGGGGTGGTTTCAAGCCAAACCAAAGTTCTTATTCTACTCCATGGAAACAAAGTCCGTGGAAGAAGGATGACAAAGCAACCACTCCGAAGCCGAAAGTTGATTCAAAATCAGAAGTTCCTATTGGAGGCCAAGCTAAGACAGCCCCTAACACCACTAATACTCCTACTACCCGAAACAGGGACATTATATGTTGGAAGTGTCAAGGGAGAGGCCATGTTTCCACTCAATGCCCGAATAAGAGAGTAATGATGCTTCTGGATAATGAGGAATATGAGACGGATGAAGAAGGCGCTAAAGCTATGCCACCTTTGGAGGATGTCGAAGAAGAGGAGAGCGCCATCCAGGGTGAGTTATTAGTTGCAAGAAGAGCGCTTAGTACGCACGCAAAGGAGGATAAGGAGCAGCGCGAGAATATTTTCCACACTAGGTGCCTAGTGCTAGGCAAGGTGTGTAGTTTGGTGATAGACGGAGGAAGTTGCACTAATGTGGCTAGCACGACAATGGTGGAGAAGCTAGCATTGCACACGACTAAGCACCCGAGGCCTTACAAGCTGCAGTGGTTGAATGATAGCGGTGAAATGAGGGTGAACAAGCAGGTTTTGGTGTCCTTTAGCATTGGTAGATACGAGGACCAAGTGCTTTGTGACGTGGTTCCCATGCAAGCTGGCCATATGTTGTTGGGAAGACCATGGCAATATGATAGAAGAGTTAAACATGATGGCTTCACCAATAAATATTCATTTGAGATGAACAAGAGAACAATAATTCTTGCACCTTTACCGCCATAGCAAGCCTATGCCGATCAGTTGAAGTTGCAAAGTGAGGAGGAGCAGCGGAGAGTTGAAAAGAAAAAGAGAGATAGTGGTGAGGAAAAGAAAGAGAGTGAGGGAAAAAGAAAAGAACTTGAGAAAAAAGAGAGTAGAGTGGAAAAACCAGTGACTATTGAGAGCAAATTTGAGAGGAGGCAAAATGATATGAAACCACGATCGTATTTCTACCCAACAAGATGAATCCGCAACCCTTGACGCTGAAAAACGCAAGAACCTTGGAACCACGCGAAGTTAATGGAGGTGGAACCTCGACCCAATCCCGAAAACGAGAAAGAACCTTGGTATAATCGTAGACAAACAATCAATCGATGGGTTAATTGATTGCTAAGTCGAAGAACAACAAGAACCCTAATTCTGGCTGTTCGAGACGTTCTTAGAACGCAAGAGGTGAAAAACACTCGAAAATTAATTAATCAAAGCTGCTTAAAAACAATAGCGTTAGCTCCTTTAAATAGGAGTAATTAAACCTACTAGGTCTAGGAAAATAAAGAACACGAAATTAATTGGTTTCCCACATAACTTGGGCCCCAAGCAAAACTAAACTTAAAATAAACAAAGCCTAGCCCATTTATCTAATACATGCTTTTTAATCTCTTGGGCTGCCATTTTGAACATCTTCAATTGGGCCTTTAAGTAATGTCTTCCATTCTTGAACCCGATCCCCTTCAATGATCCTCCATGCTTCAGCTTTGCTCATCATCTCGTGGACCATGGTCATAAGTGCCTCCTTGATCTTCTTGGCTCTAGCTCGAGTGATTGGGCCACTTGGAACCCGGATGGGAACTGCACAGCCTTCACTCCATGATCCAGCTCCAGTGCTATTCTTGGGCTCATCACAAAAGAATTTCTATGCGAGAGCTAGTGAAGTGAAAAGAGCGATGCTCTGTAATCAGCTTCTTGTACTTGTATACAAAGAAGCGCTTTTGAATACTAATGAGCTAAATTCTTCTTTGCCTAGTGTTATTGTCTCTTTGTTGCAGGATTTTGGTGACGTCTTCCCGGAGGATACGCCAAGCGGTTTACCACCCATCCGAGGAATAGATCACCAAATTGATTTCGTACCCGGAGCCTCCATTCCAAATCGGCCAGCCTATAGGAGTAATCCGGAGGAAACGAAGGAACTTCAAAGGCAAGTTACGGAGCTATTGGAGAAAGGGTATGTGAGAGAGAGTATGAGCCCATGTGCGGTGCCAGTTTTGCTAGTGCCGAAAAAGGATGGAACGTGGATAATGTGCGTGGACTGCCGAGCCATAAATAATATCACGGTAAAATATCGTCACCCCATTCCACGTTTAGATGATATGCTTGATGAGTTGCATAGGTCTAGTATATTCTCTAAAATTGATTTGAAAAGTGGATATCATCAAATTAGGATGAAAGAAGGAGATGAATGGAAAACATTAAAACAAAATATGGTTTATATGAATGGTTAGTTATGCCTTTTGGTTTGACTAATGCACCTAGCACTTTCATGAGATTAATGAACCATGTTTTGAGACCTTTTATAGGCAGATTTGTTGTAGTATATTTTGACGATATTCTTATCTATAGCAAGAGTCTGGATGACCACGTGATTCAATTAAAATATGTTTTGGATGTCTTGCGAAAGGAGAAGTTATATGCTAACCTGAAAAAGTGCACCTTTTGCACGGATAAGCTCGTATTTCTTGGTTTTGTTGTGAGTGCACAAGGGATTCAGGTTGATAAAGAAAAGGTGAAGGCTATTCAAGAATGGCAAAGTCCTACAAGTGTTGGGCAAGTGCGGAGTTTCCATGGACTTGCTAGTTTCTATCGGCGGTTCGTGAAGGACTTTAGTACTATTGCGGCGCCATTGACTGAAGTGATCAAAAAGAATGTGGGATTCAAATGGGGTGAGGAGCAAGAGAAGGCATTCGAATTACTAAAAAGCAAGCTAAGTAACGCCCCCTTGTTATCTTTGCCTAACTTTGCAAAGACTTTTGAAATTGAATGCGATGCTTCAGGAAATGGAATTGGTGCTGTTCTTATGCAGGAAGGAAGGCCAATAGCATACTTTAGTGAGAAGCTAGGTGGGGCGACCTTAAATTACCCTACTACAACAAGGAGCTTTATGCGTTGGTGAGAGCGTTGGATACCTGGAAGCACTATCTTTGGCCAAAGGAGTTCGTGATTCACACGGATCATGAATCATTGAAGCACTTGAAAGGGCAGCAAAAGCTAAACAAGCGCCATGCCAAGTGGGTGGAGTTCATAGAGACATTTCCATATGTGATCAAGTACAAGCAAGGTAAAGAGAATGTCGTAGCGGATGCTTTATCACGCAGGTATACTTTAATTGCTACTTTAGATGCTAAATTGCTTGGGTTTGAATACATCAAGGATTTGTATTGTGATGATGCTGATTTTCGAGATATATTCAATGCATGTGAAAAATTTGCATTTGATAAGTACTTTAGGCATGATGGATTTCTAATGCGTGAAAACAAACTTTGTGTGCCTAAATGTTCATTGCGCGAATTGCTTGTGAAAGAAGCGCATGGTGGGAGTTTAATGGGACACTTTGGTATAGCTAATACTTTAGGAGTATTGCAAGAACACTTCTTTTGGCCTCACATGAAAAGAGATGTTGAAAGAATATGTGAGAGATGTGTTACTTGTAAGAAGGCGAAGTCTAAGTTAAATCCCCATGGTTTGTATACTCCATTACCCATTCCTAGTGACCCTTGGGTTGATATTTCTATGGATTTTGTATTGGGTTTGCCTAGGACTAAACATGGGAATAATTCTGTTTTCGTGGTGGTTGATAGATTTTCTAAAATGGCTCATTTCATTGCTTGTCATAAAACTGATGATGCACCACGAATTGCTAATTTGTTCTTCAAAGAAATTGTGCGTTTGCATGGCATGCCTAGAACCATAGTTTCTGATAGGGATGCAAAGTTTTTGAGCTACTTTTGGAAGACTTTGTGGGGAAAGTTGGGTACTAAATTGTTGTTTTCTACTACATGTCACCCCCAAACTGATGGCCAAACGGAAGTAGTAAATAGAACTTTATCCACTTTGTTGCGTGTCATAATTAAGAAGAACTTGAAAGAGTGGGAAGAATGTTTGCCTCATGTTGAGTTTGCATATAATCGATCTGTTCATTCTGCATCCAAGTTTTCTCCTTTTGAGATTGTGTATGGTTTTAATCCATTGGCTCCTTTGGATTTATTACCATTACCTGTTGAGCATGCTAACCTAGATGGTAGGAAGAAAGCTGAGTTTGTTAGACAGATTGATGAGAAGGCGAGGCAAAACATTGAGAGAAGAACTGAGCAGTATGTGTGACAAGCCAACAAAGGAAGGAAGAAGGTGGTTTTTGAAACAGAAGATTGGGTTTGGTTGCACTTGAGGAAGGAACGCTTTCCAGTTCAACGGCGTTCTAAGCTTTTACCGAGAGGAGATGGACCGTTTCAAGTTGTGCAAAAGATCAATGACAATGCATATAAACTTGATCTACCTGGTGAGTATAATGTAAGTGCTACATTTAATGTTGCTGACCTAAGTCCGTTTAGTACAGGTGACGAATTGAGGACAATTCATTTTCAAGAGGAGGGGAATGATGAGCCCAAGGATAGCACAGGAGCTGGATCATGGAGTGAGGACTATGCAGATCCCATCCGGGTTCCAAGTGGTCCAATTACTCGAGCTAGGGCCAAGAAGATCAAGGAAGCACTCATGAACGTGGTCCAAGAGTTGATGAATAAAGCTGGAGCTTGGAGAAGTATTCAAGGAGATGAAGAACGAGAATGGAGAATAATGCTTAGCCAAGAAGACGTAGAATAATTAGGGCATTTTATTATTATTACACTACAAGAAAAATGGGATTATGTGAGGCTCTCAATTCGTCACAAAAATGAGCAAATTCGTCACATATAGTTATATGTGATGAATTTTGGGCGTCACAGGGGGCGTCACCTATACCCCGTCACAAAAAGTATTATGTGACGCATTTTTCAAGGCGCCACATAAACCTTTGATACATGGCAACCCCTTCGTCACTTATTAAGGGCACAAGATACCTATTTTGTTAACATTTGTGACAACATTTGCGTCACTTTTTTTAGTTATATGTGATGCTTTCGTGTGTCACATTATGTCTTTTTATGTGATGACGTCTTCCTCACTTTATCCATCATTCTGTGAAGACTTTTTCCTCACAAATATATATTTTTTGTGATGCTTTTGGCGCCACATATGTACCCGTATTATGATGACTTGTTCCTCACATATTAGTGTTATTCATAACAAAGAATTCCTCACAAATATTTTGTTTTTGAGAGGTCCTTGGCATCACATATTGTAAAGATCCGTGACATAATTTTCGTCACATTATTTAATCATTTTTTCCCTATTTTTTTTTCTAATTATAATTTGAAAATAAAATGATATATAAGAAAGACAACTTGATACACATTCCAAAAATTACACACATTTGTGTAAACTAATGCATTTCCAAAATAGTGACATAATATACCAAAAATCATCCCAAGGCTAATATAGTTAAAGTTTAACATCATATCTCCCTCAATACATGTTGAGGAACAAAAAAGAGTTAGAATGTACCAAGTTTGTCATAAACAAAAAGTCTAACTCCCTAAATTAGTCATCAAGGTTAAAGTGGCCTAATTCATCGTAGTATGGATTGTCTTGATGGACACGTGATTGTTGTCGTTCTTGAGATGCAGCCATGAAGGCCCTCATTTGCTCTTTCAATTCTTCATTTTCCTTTTGCAAAGTGAGAACGTGTGTTGACAATTGCTTTATTTGACCTTGCATCTCATTTAACTCAGTATTAGTAACCATAGATGATGTGACATATGAGTTTGACACCTCCATGCGTGGAAAAACACCGACACCACGAATCGACTTTCCTTTCCTCCCAAGCTTCTCACCCATTATTCGAAGTTCAGAATCCACGTCCACCACAATAGAATCTGGCAGAGTACCGTCGGGTGCTTCTTGGATCATCTTCTCCCGAACAATATTCTTCATTTGCTTCATCTCTTCCTATAAAATAAAATAGGTGTGGACAAGTGCTAATGAATATAGAATCATAACATGTAATTTAAATGTTTGTATTGGTGGAGTAGGCCCTTGCTTTTTGAGGTGTTAACTTCCCACTGTGAGATTTATGGAAGGCTGGAAAGAGAGCTTTACACTTTATTGAAAGTGTAAAACCAGATTTATGTAAGGCTGGAAAGAGAGTAAAAAAGTTTAAAACCACACTGCCACTTCCACTAGCCCTCCCTTTTTAGTGCCTTACTTCTACATATATATAAATTAAAAGCTTTCGTGTATTCTTACATCAACATTGACATCTTCCCTATAATGGAGTTCCAAAGACTCTTCAACTTATGTTTTTCGTATCTTCCTTTCTCGTGACTACAGGTAATATAAATAACTTGTATCTTATATTCCTTATTTTTTCATATAGTTAGTTTTCTACTTCATGTTCTAAATAAGTAGTCATACATACATATATATATATATATATATATATAAAATTAGAAGCAATGGACTTGTAACTGTGATCAATTTTTTGTACCGCCCAATTAATATATCAGATATGCACTTGATAATTTATGAATCAACAATGTTACACTTGCTTCATCAACTAGTTATTCTTGTTGGGTTCATTCTTGAATAGTTAAACCATAGAACTACCCAAATAGGTAAATCGTAAAACTACCAGAATCAGCAAGGGCCTTACATAAATCTCACATTAGGATGTGCCAAAAATGCAAAGTTTAATGAATTTAAATCAACAACAAACATAATAATCAGCCAAAAACTACTTGGGAAGGAAGATCATATAACCAATAAATATAGGGAATCTAAGAGCAACTCAAATGGCAGATTCAATTTGAATAGGGAATGGTGAAGGAAATGGTAGAATATACAAGACTATCCCAAACACGCATGTATATATATTTATATATTATCAGAAAATCCCTTTATGTCTATCCTATGTGACTACCAATTAGCCCGTCAACACGGGTCCCAAACATGTCGATCATAAGATAAAAGTATGAGCATATAAAATAAACAACCAATTAGCCCGTCAACACGGGTCCCAAACATATCCTAAGTGTCGATGCAAAAATAAACTATCAATTGTTAGGAGTACTAAGGACTTACATGTTTCTCCTTAGCAACATCATTAATCCAATTTTTCCCATCTTTGTGAAGATTTTCCTAATTGTCTAGCAAAGATAAAGGCTTGCCATCCTACATTATCAGCATTTTCATAAAAAAAAAATATAAAAAATGAGCAAAAACTAATGTAAAGCTAAAAAGGGGCCAGGAAAGATAAAGCAAATAATTATAATATCACACACATATATAAGAGATAATTGTATATAGATAATTGTATACAAATAAGGGGGGAAGATGAAACAAAATAAGTTCAATGGCCACATTTTTTTTTTGACTGAACTATAATAGAAAAAAAAATCTACCCCAAATCTCGAAGTGGTAGGCTCGGTACAAATGAAGGGTTTTTTTTTTCTTACACACACAAAACAATTATTGCACATCTCCACCCTCAAATTAGTGATTTAATTTTAAAATCAACTCAAGCACCATCTCCACCCCCAAATTAAGCAAAACCTAAAGTGGATCTATTTTCTGTATAATCTATACATACAAACACACACACAGAGGCATATATATTATTTAGATATAATAGAGAGATAATTGAAGGGTTTTGGTGTGTATACCTAAGAAAAACCCACAATAGAGGAGATAAGAATTGCTGGCGGAATACTTGAGCGACGGTGAGAGGTTGGAGAAGCCACAGTGATCACGGCGATGAGGATGAGAGATTGACGGCGATGAGATTGAGAGATTGACATCAATGAGATTGAGAGATGATGGCGACGAGGTTGAGAGAGAGGCGAGGTTTAGAGAGATGAGGTTGAGAGAGAGACAAGGTTAAGAGAAAAATGGGGAAAATAAGACTTAAGAGTACATTTACTCTTTCCTCTATCCCTTTTTTTTCTTTTTTTTATTAATAAAGTTTATGTGAGGATTTGAAGGGGTCACATTTAATATATAGGGCGTCACGTAAAATAAAATGTGACGCTAATGTAATTTTCTCACCTATTGTAGATGAAATTAAGGCGCCAAAATTTCCCGCTAAATAATAAGTGACGACTTTAAAATTATAAGTGAGGAATTTATCTGGACAAAGAAAAAAATACTTTTATGTGATGACTTCTAGAAAAGCCTCACAAAATCTAATAAACTGTGACGAACTTTCAAGCTTCACTTAAAATTTCGTCACCTAATCCCATTTTTCTTGTAGTGTTTATTTGTATCATTTAAAGCCCAAGGATTATGTATAATTAGTTTTTAGAGTGATGGGCCTGCTAAGAGTGTTTTTGGGCTTGTTAAGAGTTTTTTCCATTATTTTGTTGCCTTCAAATTGGGCTTGTTTTATTATTCACGTTTTTAGGGTTTCATTAGGGTTTTCTTCTTCTCCTCCTATTTAAAGGAGGCAACTCTCTTGTATGAGGCAGCCTTGTTTTAATCAATACAAATTTGAGTGTGTTTTTCACCTCTTGTGTTCTAAGAACACATCAAACAGCCGGAATATTATTCTTGTTGTTCTTCGACTTATCAATCAATTAACCCATCAATTGATTGTTTGTCTTCGACTATACCAAGGTTCATTCTCATTTTTAGGGATTGGGTCGAGGTTCCACACCCATCATCTTCGCGTGGTTCCAAGGTTCTTACGTATTCAACGTCAAGGGTCGCGGATTCGACATATTGGATAGAAATACGGTCGCGATTCACATCAGTATTTTTTGGAGTATGAAAAGAGAGAGTATATGACTCTTCTATTTTTTGGGAGTATGAAAAGAGAGGGTATAAGACCCTTCTATTTCTTCTAGAATTGGCTTGTATTTATATCGCCAAGGGCTTTATATCTCTTTAATGAGATGGATGAATCTTGGATGATAAGAATTGTGTGTTTTTCTTGTGTTTAGATTGTAGAAAGATGATCTTGGATGAATGAATGAGGGGAGTATTTATAGGTAAAATCTAGAATGGTAAAACAGTAAATTTGATGAAGATGAGGGGCAAAAAGGTAATTTTACAAAGGTGAGTGGATGTAAGTGGAATTTGAGTGAAAGTTAATGGAGGTGAGTGGAATTTGAGTGGAAGTTAATGGATGTGAATGAAATTTGAGTGGAGTTGAGTGGGATTTTAGTGGAGGTAAAAATGAGATTTTACCGAGGGTAAAAATGGGATTTTACCGAGGGTAAAAATGTGATTTTATTGGAGGTAAAAAATGTTGAATTACCTTTGTAGGCCAATGGTAAAATTAATATTTAACTCCATTAGGGTGCAAAAATGATACTATAACTGATAAACTTGCATCATAGATATACATGGTATGCATTATATGATCAATAAAAATATATAGACAATCCTCGGGCTAGCCGTGACTTCTTGGACTAACACATCGATTACAAAAATGAACCGTAGTATCAGAGCCTTCTACTTCGTCCCCGAACCCATTGTCTCTTTGTCCCCTTGGGACTCGTGAGTACCTGAAATAGTTTAAAGAAATGGGGTGAGCTATACGCTCAGTATGGGTAAGTAGTCACGTGTAAAACATAATTCAGTTTAAAACCATATGTTCATTTTATAATGCATGCATATGCCAATGCAAGTTACCTCCCTTGTGTCAACCTTAGAGCCACGTAACCAGAATATATCCATACCGAACCGTAGTATAGCAAGGGCCTAACTGCCCGAGAAAAAATCCGACAATGATCATAAATTGGCCCATCGACCCCAGAATATATCAATCGATCATAATCATTTTGGACCACATGTCCACCAATAGTAAGATAATCATAGAACCATCAGTGCTTTACCGTTGTCTAGATTTTCGGGCTACACACCGCTGGCTCTAGACAGCCAACGCGTTGTTGCTCTCCGGAGATTTAGGGATTTTCATCTTAAGGGCACCAGGCCCTACTTATTTTTCATCCCGGTAGGCACATATCAATACATCATTCCTTCACAATCGGAGGGCCACAATAGAATCATATACAGGTCCATATCACACCCAGAATAAGATCATGACGAGTTTTCATCATCATAGTAATCATTAAGAGAAATACGCCCATATGTCGAGCCATAAGAATGATCCACATATGTTGAGAATCCTTTAAGTTTTTGGTTGACACAATAATAATATGCATGATATGCAAAACATGCTATTTCATGGATACTAAGCAATTTATGCCATATCCAATCGCATAACTCTTACATCATATCCATTGGTATGTAAAATTTGTCAATAACCCAGTTTATCAACAAACAGCATGTTCAGCACCAAAGGATACCACATATAGTTCAAATAAGACTTATTAGCAAGTGTATATGGCACATCTTGCATCAGATTGAGCCATCACAATTTTATAATTCATAAAAATAGCATGAACACTTTAATATTCAAGTTTCTCAAGCAATTGATAATCATGAACAACAATTTTTGACTAATAAAAGCATATTATCTAGTTTTGAAAGCCATAGAACCCCTACCTCGTGTTTATTAACCGTATAAAAGGAAGAAATAAGAGAATCCAAGCTTTCCCAAAGGAATCCCAAGGAGTAAGATGATGGATAGTGAAGTTGAAGATGATTCGGATGATTTTGATCTTTTATTTCGGATTGATATTGAAAAATGAGTAAGAATCCTTCAAAGAACCACCTTTATCACTCTCTGAAGTCCTCAAGTTGATAGGAGTGAGTTTGGGTCGAGTTTTGTGTGTTATAGTGATAAATGGTGAGAAAATGGGGTTAAAACTCTAGAAAATTCAACACCCAAGGCTCCAAGATCGATCTTGGACCTCCCAAGATTAATCTTGGGAGCTCTCAGCCAAAGATTATGACACACAGGGCTCCAAGATCGATCTTGGGAGCTATCAGCCAAAGCAAATTTCACAGCACTGACCACTGTTGGTATTTTGGTCATAACTCCTTACTCAGAACTCGGATTTAGGTGATCCTTATGTCCACGGAAAGGTAATTCAAAGATCTACAATTTCCTAAGAGGAAGTTTCTCCAAATTATGGATAGATTATTCACAGAATTTTGACGAAGACAGTGCTTTGCCGAAACGTTACCGAATGACCAAAATTTAACCATAGGCCTACTTTGAGCCCTGTTTTGACCCACAAGGAGTGCGAATTAGCTTTCGGTCAAAACACGAACGTTATAGAATGATACAAATATTAGATACACATGTGAACGAAATCTTAATCAAATAAGTAACGAAAAAATTACAATATCTCAAAGTTAGCCAGAATTCACAAATCGCAAAGAACCAAAACTTCCTATTTACCAACCGAAATTGACTCGGACCACCCGAATCACCAAAAACGATCATTCACATGTGTATAAAGGAGCTAATATAACATAATTAATATTAATATAAATACAGGGTGTTACAATCCTAGTTAATAATAATGTTTCAAAATTTATACGCACAAGTGAAACCCAAAATAACATACTCCTATTAATAATTCTAGAGGGACATATAAATCAAGACATAAGAACAAACGTATGTAGCTTGATTGATCTTGTATTATTTACATCGTAAAGTCCATATCAAATTCATGTCATATACCTATGTCCATGTTGAGGGAGTCCTCCTTCCATGTATAGTTTACTAACAAATAGACAACAAACTTTTAGGGGCAACATATGTAGTGCAAGAACTGGAAATAATAAAGGTATTTTGTAGAAATACTTTTAGACTTCGTTTGCTTCACAGATTTAAGCACTCAGGAAAGAAAAATCTTTATTTTCCTTTATTTGCGGTAAGCATAAATTCAAGAATACTTTTCTGACAGAGGGGAAAGTAGGGATTAAAGTCATTCATCTCAAAACTCATGGAATTGATTTTCTCTTATAATTTCCTAGCATTTATTACAATTTTTTTGGACAATAATACTTCTACCTAAATACTTTCCATGCTTTACCAAACACAAGAAAAGAAATTTGATAGGAACTTTAGTTTCCCACATCCATGGAAAAGATAAGGAAATTGATTTCCCTTCCATGAATCAAACGAGGCCTAAGTATTTTAAATGGATAAATTTGGTTTACGTTTAATTACGGATAGGTTATTTAGAACTCTCGGTTAATTTAGCAATTTGATAATTATATGTAGCAGTACCCAATCATTCCTCCAATTGTTCTAGATGGAATCCATTTCGAGTGCTAAAAGAATAGATTTTTTCATGAAATTTGGTAAAGATAATTTCTATAATGAATCATATCATCTCCATAAAATTTCATTCAAACATATATGTATGGAGTTTGTGGTATGCTAACCAAACCAAATCCATCCATTCAATTACCACAAAGGTGGACACAACAAAAACATTTAATAATAACGTTCATGTGAATCAAATTCAGGATCTCCTTATTACGAGAATAAACATGATGTCAACGAATTACAAGATCAAAAGGTTATCTATATACAATCGATCAAAAGCCACTTAATTATGGTTTTCTTATCGTGCCTTGTCATCTTTAATTTGGAAGAAAAATTATTACCGGTAAGATTCAAACCTGCAATCTTGTAATAATTAATAATAATTTTAACTATTGAGCTAACGTATTTTTTTGGGTGACTTTTCTTGTTAAAAGAATAATACGCGCAGGGAAATCAAGCATGCCCACTTGCAAATAACCAAAATAAGACATGGTGCCTAATAACCAGGGGTTGATGGATCCAACTTGTAAATAATGCATGAAAAAACAGAACAGAAACATTCTTGTCCGTAAATTAAACTTCCAGCAAAAGCTTCGCCTTAGTCTTCGCACTTCCCTCGTGCAATTTGACCATTTCCCATCTTTCTCTCTCTCTCCTTCCTCAAATTCATTCTCACTATGTTTCTTATGATTTTCTTTTCATCTTTTTGATTCAATGTACGTATGAAGAAACTCCGCGATACTACACAATTAGATTCCTCATTTCGGCTGCAAAACAATGGGCGAGCGACTTGAAGACGACGACAGAGATGCGTTGGCAACACTTACTGACACGCCGCCCCCTCGCAAAACGCATTCGTACAGCCAACAACTACGAACCAATACCGGGACCCAAATCAAGCGCCACCAGCTCCGTAAAAATAGTCTGGACGAGGACCGGATACCTAAGCGTATCGAGAGCTACTATGACTCGTCTGATGATGATTATTATACTTATGCAACTGGTGGTGGAGTGGATCCTAATGCGTCTGTTACGGGTGGCAACGATTGGAGCGAGTTCCACCACATAAGCCAGAGGATTGATCGCATCTCTGTGTCTTCGGATGGATCAGATGAGCACCGGCAACAACCTTTGCCCGAGTTCTGTGGAAGTGGCGGCGGCGTTGGGATCTTCAAAGTCCCATCGCGGTCCGCCGTCCATCCAGGCCGCCCACCATGCCTTGAGTTGAGACCACACCCACTCAGAGAAACACAGGTGATTAAAACGGAAGTTATGTACGTATTTGAGTAACGTTACACTTACCCATTGATTAATCCGATATTCATATACCATATGCATGGGTGGGTTACATATTCACAAAATGTACAACTCACTAATGAGCTCAATATTATTATCCGGTAAATGAAGCTGGTTAGTGTGGCATTACTTATGTTCTACCCGCTTCATTTGCCCGTTATCATATCAAATGCTTTAATAACTTGTACATTTTGAGAATGTACAATACACCAATACATCCACAATGAATAACCGGCAGATAAAGCCACTAAGAAATGTTTTAATGCATAAAACTTTGTTTGCTAGACTTCCAAAATAGAAAATCTTGTCACATGTAATTGTATAAATTTGTTATGGGAGGTATTATTATTGCCAAAGTACTATACAGTTTCAGAAGCATATTGTACAATTTCTCAAAATAGTACAATACTTTTGACAAAGAAAATATTGTTTTGGCAATATAGCTACCTTTCGTCATTAAATGGAACTAAAGGGATGTGGTTTTCTAGTCATTCCAATATGAAAACAAAATATACAAACAGAAAAATAAACAATCTTATTTCTATTACATTGTTAATGACAGGGTACCTATATCATTTAGAATCTACTGTAGTTAATTTAGAAAATCTTGTGTTTCTAAGAAAAACCAAAAATTTGACATTAATGATACTAATCCGTCCATTTGAAATTGATATATAGTCCTTTTATTTTAAATGATATTAATTTGAACTCAAGAATATACTTATTCTCTATTTGAGATTTAATATATTATTATTATGTTTCTAAAATGAAATAAAAGTAATAATTTGAGACACTCGAAAGATAAATGCAAACTATTGATGTGAGAATTTGAGGTAGTATTAGCAGTTGGTCTGTAAGAAGTTGCAGTTCCTAAGTAGATACCGTGAGGCAATATCTGCTCAGGAAACACATCTTAAAAATGTTCAAACTCAGGACCGGATCCTAATTTTTTCAAGTAATTATTAGTTGAATCAAGCAATTATTGTACTGATTCAAAAAATTGTGGCGCCACTGCGTGGACACAACTACTACTACTGCAACCAGGTAGGGAAGTTCCTTAGGACAATGGCATGCACAAACACCCAGTTATGGGCAGGCTTGGAGTGTGGGGTTCGGGTATGGAACTTCACGGACGCATACGAGGCCGGGATAGGAATCGGTGGCAGGGCTCGCAGAGGGGACGAGGACGCTGCGCCATTTTACGAGTCTGGCCAGACCTCTCCCACAATGTGTTTGTTGGTTGATCCAGGCAGTAAATTGGTGTGGAGTGGGCATAAGGATGGTAAGATTAGATCATGGAGGATTGATCAGCCCATGGATGATAATCCTTTCAAAGAAGGTCTCTCATGGCAGGCTCATCGCGGTCCTGTTCTTTCTATGGCTCTTTCTTCTTACGGTAATGACTCCCTTCTTTTCATTTAACAAAAAATTTAAGGGCCGGTTTGGTTTTTTAGCCTCTGATTACGGGACACTGGTTGCTGAATTCTCAATGCTTAATGCTGAACGGAAGCTCTGAAAAATATGTTTGATTTTATCTGGCTTTGAATGTTTAATAGATTTTTACAATTTTACCCTTATTATTGTGATATATATCAGTAGCTGATGAACGAAAGAATAGGGGCACCGTCGGACTAAAATTTCATTAAAGTTAAATCAAGCATTCAACACCGCACTTGCCTCTTAACACTAAATACTGAATTTTAATATAATTCAGCATCAAGAGGTAATTAAAAACAAACACCAAAGAAGGAAAAAAAATCATTTATTTATGATGTGCATATTGCTTGCACTTTAAGCAACTCTAATTTTGCATTCAATAGAGACTATAGATTGCACTAATATAATTCAAGATTGAGAAATGATGTAAATTGCGTTGCAAGATCATGTTGAAAAGACATAATAACAAAGCCACAAAATGGAATGAAATTGGCCCATTCATCAGATAGTAAGAATTTCGACAATTTCTTGGACTCAACCATCTACATTGCTGTTTATAACCACGGTACAATCATAGTTCACTTGCCAACTGATCTTCCTCTACAAATTTTTATCTTACATAGTTATGTGCATAATTCTGTTAGTTGGTATGAAATGCCTGTCCTGGTCATGTTGCAGTGGTTAGTTGCAAACTTATTTCTTTTTGAATACTAACAACATAATTGTATACAAACCATGAGCGACAAATCTTAGGGTGATCTTGACTTGTGTGACTCACTAATGGGCGAATTTACCTCATAGGCACTAATATTCAATAGAATTTATCAAAAGGGTACGTAGCTGTAAATTCTAAATAAGTATTAGGTACCTTAGTCTGAATTCTCCCATTGATGAGGTACCTAAGTCTGAATTCACTCTTTCAAAGTTAACTTTTTGTTTTTGTGGATCCAGGGGATATATGGTCTGGTTTCGAGGGTGGCGTTATAAGGGTATGGCCATGGGAATCCATCGAGAAATCTCTGTCACTATCTCAAGAGGAAAGGCACATGGCTGCACTACTAGTGGAGAGGTCATTCGTCGACCTCAAGAGCCAAGTCACCGTTAATGGTGTCTGTAGCATATCTTCTTTAGACGTCAAGTGCTTGCTTTCCGATACTGTTAAAAATAAAATGTGGGCGGCAGGGTCTCTATCATTCTCTCTATGGTAAAATTTTGCTTTACGAATTGTCCTTCGCTATTTGAAAAATGATATTCTTACAGATTTCATCTATGGGATAATCATACCAGTGCATTAGTGAGTTGTGCATTCTGAAAATGTACAACCCACCAATGAACCCCTTATGACTAACCTGTAGAGATGAAACTGATATGCGTGGCACTGCTCTTGCAAATTTATGACAGTCTTACATATATGTGAAACCTGGTACAATACAGAGATTCAATAGAATTCGGATAGTACAATGAAGTGGCGGTAAATTGTATAATATTATGAAATTATACATAATTTTTCTAAGATTATTCGTTATTTTTATAACAAATCTTAGGGTGTGTTTGATAAAAAAAAAAAAAGAGTTGAAAAATGATTGAAAATATAGCTAAATTTTATCAAATTTTGGAAAAAGAGTGGAGCATTTTGGAGATATGTTTTCTTAGTGCTTACTTCATGGATTTTCCATGGAATAAAATTCTTTGGGTGGTATGTAAGAAAATTATTCTGTGGAAAATAAGGAAAAAGCTGGAGAACATGAATATCTCATGAAATCACTTATTGTTTTTTTCCAACTTTTCATAGAAGTTAGCAGTGTAATTTATAATTTTCCAACATTTTATCAAACGGACCCTTACTATTTAATGTACAATACATGATGCCTACATATTTGATTCTTGATAAGATTCTTGACTTAACAACTATATATGGTTTGAATTATCAGTGATACTTAGCTGATGGTTACTAAACTTCAGGGATGCACGTTCAAGGGAACTTTTGAAAGTGTACAATGTGGATGGTCAAGTTGACAATAAGGTCGACTCGTCATCATCACAACAAGATCAAGCAGTTGAAGATGAGATGAACGTCAAGTTTGTTTCTAAAACGAAAAAGGAAAAATCCCAGGGTAGCTTCTTACAACGGTCCCGCAATGCAATAATGGGAGCTGCAGGTGCTGTTCGCCGAGCTGCAAGCAAGGGTGCAGGGGGATTCACGGAAGAAAAAAAGACAGAAGCGATAGTGCTTGCGTTAGATGGAATGATTTGGAGCGGTCACTCAAATGGCTTACTTGTACAATGGGATGGAAATGGGAATCGCTTGCAAGATTTTCATCACCATCCTTGTGCTGTGCTGTGCTTCTGTACATATGGGTTGAAAATATGGGTTGGGTATGTTAGTGGTATGGTCCAAGTGGTGGATCTTGAAGGGAATTTGATTGCTGGTTGGATCGCTCATAATGGTCCAGTTCTAAAGTTGGGAGTTGGGAATGGTTATATGTTCAGCTTGGCTACTCATGGTGGTGTACGTGGATGGAACATATCATCTCCAGGACCATTGGATAATATCTTACGGCCAAAATTAGCGGAGAAAGAAGATACGTATACGAGGAGAGAAAATGTTAAAATTTTAGTGGGGACGTGGAACGTTAGCCAAGGAAAACCGGCTCAGGAGGCACTTATGTCATGGTTGGGTTCTGCAGTATCAGATGTTGGGATTCTGGTTGTTGGGTTGCAAGAAGTAGAAATGGGTGCTGGTTTTCTTGCTATGTCTGCAGCAAAAGAGACTGTAAGATATTATATCCTTCTCCAAATACTGTTTCTTTCCAGCACCCCTTGTGTCCCAAATTAAGGGCCAAAGTTGGAAAATGATTGAAAACGCTACTAATTCTTATGTGAAGCTAGAAAAGGAGATGAGGGATTTAGTGAGATGATCATATGTTACTTCTTCAATTTTTCTTGTAATCCAATTCACTGGGGACGAGTAAGAAATTTTTTCCATGAAAAATGAAGAAAAGATGGAGATCATCTCACCAAATCAATCATCTCTTTTTTCGATTTCTCATAAAACTTAATTGGTTTCCAAGCATTTTCCCACTTTTTTATCAATCGAACACTAAGAGTCAACTAATTTTCTTTGCATGTCTTAAATTAAGAGTCATTTTATAAAATCGATGTCCTGAATCTGAGCATAGTTGAAGTTGTTTTATACTTGCCATTGTTACATTGAAACTAATGCTTTCATGTGTGGAAGTCAGTTAGTGACGCTTAATTTTGGATTAAGGGAGAGAGAGTGAGAGATGATAATGAGGATGTTGAAGTTGTCTTGAGAGGCCTGAATGACGATGATGATTTCCGAAAGGCATTGGAAAGCAAGGATAACCAAACACTAAATCCAGAGAAAAAGTTGTTTGAATCGACATAATTGAGGATGATAGGCCATTGAGAATCACATCAGCCTCACAAAACATCAACTAGGACCTGAGAAACTGACTTAATTTAATTAAACTAAAAAAATATTCCACAATATGACTTTTATGAATCTACCATAATATTGGTATTGAAGTTGTGACCATAGAGTAGCCCCTTTAACAATAATATGAACCTAGAAATTACGAGCTTTCCAGATCTCCCAATAGACAAATCTAGAGTAAATCAACTGCTTTATTGACAATTGCCTTTTGTGACTGCACTTACTGAAGCATTTTGCAAGTGCATATTTCACAGTACTAGAGTTGCTAAGCAAACATTTTAGGAGTCAAAAGTGGTAGAAATGTAATTTTTATGCTTAAAAGTACGAATTCTTGAAATGTGGGATGATTGAATATCTGGTTACAAACTAATGAGTTTCATAATGAGAATCACATTTAAGGATACCGTCGGTTTTATTTTCCCCTCGATTAATGCAAGTGTGCTAAAATATCACATTCTTCTGAGCAAAATCCTCAATCTTGTCCTTGGTCTTGATTTTAAGGCGTATTCATATTTCCAATAAATGTAAATTTCTGGGTAGTTTTCAGGAAATGTAAGATGCTTTGTGTTTCTTAATCTATTCACCCAAGTGCAGAACTACTTCACAGAATTACCACAATTCAGTTGATTGTAAAAGTTCACATTTTCTATAGTTCCCTATCTTGCATTGGTTATTATTATACATTTAGTTTACAAATGTATATTAGAACGACAAGGATGCACTAGGTGGGAAAATTTTGCCTTCAACCTTCATAATTTGTTTAGGTTGTTCTAGTATATGTAAATTCCTTCTAATTGAGTGACGGAAGTAATGGATTTATTATTTTCTTCTTCTTCTTCTTTTTTTTGGTACATTTTTATGTTATGATTTATTATTACATATGTCCATTTTAGGTAGGACTTGAAGGGAGTTCTATTGGGCAGTGGTGGCAAGACACCATCGGAAAGACTTTGGACGAAGGAACAACTTTTGAACGTGTAGGATCTAGGCAGCTGGCCGCGTTGCTCATAGCTATCTGGTAAGTACTTACGATGGGAAAATTCCGTCTGATCTTTTGTCACTAGTTATAATCCTGATTAATATTTTCCTAAATTTTTCTTTATCTATATTTGGCAACACATTTTTCTCCAACCTAAAAGATCTAGTAAGATCGGCTTCATCTTTATTTAAATTCTTCATCTCTTCAAGTGTTGGTTAATATTCTTTCCCCAGGGTAAGAAAGTCTCTTAGAACATATGTTGGTGATCTTGATGTTGGTGCCGTGGCATGTGGTTTAGGCCGTGCAATTGGTAATAAGGTATGTAGGTCTATCTTTACAGGGCTTATTTTTGCAAATTGTTGGTTGGGAACTGCGCAAGTTTGTTGTTGATAAAATGAAGCCAATAGATTTTCTTAGCCCGTGTCCTTGGATTTCTAGATAGTTATATCATGATAATGTCCAAACCTGTCGCATAGCTGTTTGTTATTCCACATTGTCAAGTTTGTGATGCTCCAACTTTGTTATCTAATTGCCCTATATTAGACTTGGGTACCTTATGTTTCTTTTTTCCACAAAATAAGGCTTGGATATCTATTCTCTCAAAATTTGTTGAAAACTAATGGCAGTACTGCACATGCTAACACATTAACAAACTGTGAAGAGGAAATGTAAGAAAGACACAGAGAAAGGACAAAAGGAAACAGAAAAATAAAAATAAAAGTTTCAAACGACCCATATGCGACATCATATACCTTTTCTCCGGTGTGTTCGCCTACCCCCCTCCCCAAAACCAAACGGGTAGTTAAAAGTCTAATTTCTAAAGAAAATGTATCTAAGTCTAATTTCGGCAATTATTGAGGTAGAATGACCCAAATGAGAATTTAAAAGAAACCATGAGATGTCTGTTCAAAAGGGTGTATGAGTTAATGAGATTTTAAAATCCTGTTCGATTTTGCCCTTTTTCATATAATTACCCCTATGTAAGATATTCGCTTACAAAAATGTTTATTAATAATGAATGGCATAAGAACTGTGGAGCCCATACAATTCAGTAATCATTTATCATCGCAAAACACCCTCACAAGGTCTCCCTTCAATGGTACAATATTGACCATCAAGTGTAGGAAAAAACAGAATCACTACTTTATGCTTAAGCTCGTTGCGCACTAAATGGCAATGGACAAACTTGAGACTTGATGCATGCAAAGTAATCATGTTTGTTGATAGAAAAAAAATAATAATAATAAAATAAAATAAAATAAAACACAACAACAACAACCTCCTTTTGTAATGTTCTTCGAAGCTTGATAGGAAATGGTTTATGAAAATATGGTTCTAGTGATCTGATGATAAACTAATAAGTCTTCTCCAGGTTCTAAAGGTTCTTATATGTAGAAACTAAACAATTTGAGAACAAAGGTAAGGTTAACTTTTCATATACTATAATTTAGATCCGTAAACAGTACATTCCTATTCCAACAATATGTAGTTTGATATAGGCCTATGATGCACATGTGATGGAATCAGACTCTTGATTCTTGCATTCCATTTGACAAAATAGCTTGATTAGTGATATACATTAGCTTGATTGTATAATGTATGCACTTTTGCGCTTGGTGGTAGATCTATAAAAACTAGTGTAAGCGCTATAGCATGCGCTGGCGCTAAACTGGGGTGGCCTCCCCTCACCTAAACTTTTGTTAACCAAAAAAGTAAAGTAAATTATGAGAATTTATGTGGTCATAGTTACTTATTTCCTAACCTCCAATTGATAGTTTCAAAATCTATATTTTTAGTTCACTTCCTGTGGTCCATATATCTATTTTTTCTTCCATGACCAAGACAAGCATTTTCATTGAATAATTTCTTCGTGTAAACAACGATTAATTTAGATGATTTTCATTTCTCTAAACAGGGAGGTGTAGGTTTGAGGCTGAGAGTGTATGATCGGATAATGTGCTTTGTGAACTGTCATTTTGCTGCACATTTGGAAGCTGTGAATCGTCGAAATGCCGACTTCAATCACATTTATCGAACATTGACTTTCAGCCGGTCATATAACCTCCTTAATAACGCTTCTGGTATGCTAAAAAGATACCTGTTTTTGATTTGCTCTCTTGCCTTCTTTTCCTATTTATTTTGGCTGCTTTATCCTCGTGGCTTGCCATGGATCCTCTCTATTGCAGCTGGTGTCTCTACTGCTGCTCAAACGCTTCGTGGTACAAACGTATGATGTTCTCCCTCTCTCTAGTAAATTTATTAGTTATTTCTTTGTATTTTATTATAATTATAATTATTTAATTTACTTTTTTGTGTTTATATATAGTCTGCGGGGGCAAATAATGCTGAAGAGGGGAAGCCTGACTTGGCTGAAGCTGATATGATCATTTTTTGTGGGGATTTCAACTATCGCCTATTTGGAATATCTTACGATGAAGCAAGGGACTTTGTTTCACAAAGAAGCTTCGATTGGCTTCGAGAAAAGGATCAGCTACGGGCAGAAATGAAAGCCGGTAAAGTTTTCCAAGGAATGCGCGAGGCACTCATCAGATTCCCCCCTACTTACAAGTTTGAGAGGGGAAAACCCGGTTTAGGAGGTACGATATATAATATAATATCTGGCCGGGTTAAGGCTCTTTTAACCTAATTCGACGAAAAAAGTGAGCAATTGTTTCTCAAGAAGGACCTGTTTGGAATTCCCTTTCAGGTGCTTCTTCTTCATCATGCTTAGGGGATTGCACAAAAACTCCTAAAAAAAACTTTGTTTTGTTTTGCTGCTTTCCTTTTAGGATATGATTCTGGGGAAAAGAAGCGCATTCCTGCCTGGTGCGATAGGATATTATATCGAGACAATCGGCCTGGTCCCACATCAGAATGTAGTTTGGAGTGCCCAGTCGTCTGTTCAATTTTGCAGTAGGTTTATGCAGATTCTGTTTTCCTTTCTCCTTCTCTTTTGTAGGCCTTTGGTTATATATTTTTGAAAATTTTCTTCCTACTCAACAGGTACGAGGCTTGCATGGATGTGATAGAAAGTGATCACAAACCAGTACGGTGCAAATTCAACGTCGAAATTTCCCATGTCGATAGATCTGTAAGGCGACAAGAGTTTGGGAAAATAGTTCAGTCGAACGAAAAAGTTAAGCAATTAATCGAAGAGTTATCTTATGTTCCCGAAACAGTTGTTAGTACCAATAAAATAGTCCTTCAAAACCAAGAGACATCCACTCTAAAAATCTGCAATAAGAGTGGGAGAGACAAGGCTATATTTCAAATCTTGTGTGAAGGCCAATCCACCATTAAGGAGGACGAAAAATCAGCCGAGTACCGTCCCAGAGGTTCCTTCGGTTTTCCTCGTTGGCTTGAGGTAACTTTCAATGCTTTTGTTCTCCTTACTAACACTAATGTACAATCTCGCCGGTAAGTGTAGCATTGCTCTATATCAAACCTTGGGCTGCCAAAACAGAGTCCCTTTTTTGCTCTACACCTGGTGTACCATCACATGGGCACACTCGGGCCGATGGTGAAGTTTCACATTGACGCCACTTGGTGGGTGCCTATGTGGCACATTATCGTTGGTGCAGGAGTACAGCTACATGGTACTGTGAGTCATAATAAATATTCTCCATGACACAAGTAATGTCAAATACCTGCAAATTGCTTTATTCACTTTTAAATTGATGCCTCTTTAATAAATCTTTTTATTTGATAATTTGGTGGTTTAGGTAATGCCAGCGGCGGGGGTAATCAAACCGGAGCAATCGACAGAGATATCAGTAAATCATGTAGAGTCGCACACGTTGGAAGATTTAGTTGAAGGGGTCCCACAAAGCTGGTGGTCCGAGGACACTCGAGACAAGGAAGTGATACTAGAAGTGATAGTAACGGGCAGTTGCTCGACTGGTACAAGAACTCACAAAGTTCACGTACGCCATTGCTTCTCATCCAAAACGGTCCGCATTGACTCAACCAAAGGTCACAGCCCCAAGAAACCCCAAGGAGGTGGAGGTGGTGGTGGTTCCACCCATAATCGATCTAATGCCGGTAACCGGCAGGCCTCCAGCAGCTCCTCTGATACAGCCGATGACCACCGTAGCCACGGTTCTTGAATTATAGAGCTGAAAGGGATAAATCCATTATCGACCGAGTAGTCAATTAGCTTTTCGATGTATTTGTATATATATACAGGAGGTTTAAAAAAATGGCGTCCTTCTTTAAGCTATTTGCTAGCTTCATTTTTTTGAGAGGATAAATGGTTTATTTTATTTTTCTCAAGAAATTTAGTGAATATATTTTTACGATGGAAGCCAAATATACAAAAAGAAATTGAAACTAAAACCCATTGTATCGCAAAATTAAAAACTACTTGTATGCACGCACACGCATTACTGTAGATATGCATTTTTGACCGATGAAATATTTGCTGATCATCTATCACGTTTACTTGTCCCAGAAAAGTGCTAGTATGATTTACTATCACCGAAAGGCATAAAAAGAAATTCATGATTTATCATACGCAATCAAATGTTTAGCTTAAATAGAGACACCCTTTTTATTTTTTATTCATTATTTGATATGATTAGTGTTAGGAGGTCTAAATTCCATTTTGGATTCCTGCTGTTCTTCAACACGGTTGTTGCTTCTTAGTCGGAAGAATCATCATTCATTATTTGTAAAAGAGCGAACTACATAGACTAATCAAGAAAATGGTGTTCCATTTTCAGGACAAAATCAAGATCAAACTTGAAACAATTGACATCTGCAAAGAGCAAACGGAAAATGAAGAAAGGTATTAGTAACTTATATACAAACACATTTTATTACTTTTACAAGACATTCGAAACATCGAATATGGATTCATACAACTTACAATCAAACTGAATCGGTTTCGATTCCAAACCTGAAATCCGGCCGATAATAATACCACGACATTTGTTAGGGTGAACCTCCCCTAATAATTGAGTAGTAAATATAGATAGGTCAATGCTAATGCCAAAGCGCATTTGGCTTTTGTCAAAGAAAGCCTTGCTACTAAGCTTTCTATTGGGTACGCAGTCATTAGCAGAAGCCAAAACAGCTTTGACAGTAGCATAACGTATGTAGATAGACATTAGTGAGACATCGGTCATTCAATCTTCCATTTCACGATTCTCTCTCCTTTCTCTGGAACCAAGCAGCAAACTACTCTCTTAAACCGCGTACATTCTCTTATACTTTTCGTTCCCAATCTCCGGATCTGAGGCCACGACAGACATTGGCATAGAAAGAGAACGAGAATGGGTCTCGGATCTCCTTATGTTCCTCAACTTTGACTCTTCCAACCTATGCTGAACAACGCAATAGCACATCGACCCAATAGTTGTAAGCATGATAGAAGCCCCAATCACCGTTGCGTAAACCGCAAGCCATCTCTCGTGGACCCCCACCACTACATAAGTGAGTGAAATGAAGGCAATAGAAATGAAAAGACAAGCCAACCACATAAGCTTGTTTATCACAAACATGAGTTGCTTCTTCGCTTTCTCCTCTATCACCACCACAGACGTTTGTACTACAACGACAGCAAGTGAAATGAACAAGGCCATACTATCGAACAAAAAGAAGATGATAAAAGCTGCATTTTTGGCTATGTGGGCTTGACCGAGAGAAAACCCATCTGTTTTATCCTCTACATATTGGCCCGGGACAGTGAAAATGGCTGCAAAAGCTACAGTGGCAATGAGGACAGCAACAACAGTAGCCGAGTTTATAGCATTGTTGAGGCCACTAATGTGGAGCTTTTTAACTTTCTTAGCGATTTTACGTACCCTAAAGCCGGTTTGGCGAGTCTGTTGGATTTGGGACTGGACGTCATGCTTTATGTCACTTACGGTTTGCTTGAGTTGCTTTGCCGCATTTGGGGGCTTGCCGTGGTCTTTAGAGTGAGTGGCCCCTGCTTCTTTTAAGATGGTGAAAAGTTCTGGCGTACCAAATTTTTCAGCAATGTCAAGAGGGGTCTCTCCGGCCTTGTTGATTGCATTGATGTTAATGCCCTCGACCGATATTAGGCACTGTACAATCTGCCATACATTTAAAAGGATTTTATCAAACACTTGGCCAATGATTTTATCAACTAAACGCATGATTCAGACTCCAGTCTCTGAAGCGAGAAGAACTTGGGGATCTCAATATAAAACGCAAGAACCTTCTATGTACAGATTAATTTCAGTATGAGAAATTATTAGCAAAATTTGAAGTAGATAT
Organism: Lonicera japonica; assembly: GCA_021464415.1. Lineage (NCBI taxonomy): Eukaryota > Viridiplantae > Streptophyta > Magnoliopsida > Dipsacales > Caprifoliaceae > Lonicera > Lonicera japonica. The sequence continues at coordinate 19,108,301 of CM038468.1, forward strand.
TTTCAGTGTATAAAGAGGAGTTCATTTTCATTTGTATAAAATGAAGTAGGCGTTACCTACTCCCTCTAACTCAAATTCATAGTCCCACTTTCCTTTTTGGGTCTCAAAGATAGTCCCATTTCCTATTCAGGACATAATCAATGTAACAAATCTCATAATAGAAAAAAAGATGTATCTTTTACCATCGATTATGTTGAAATTAGTGTTAGCTTAAATAGTATGGAAGTCTATTTCCCATTATTTTTTACTATTGGGGGGATTTTCAGAAATTGCAAGGGTTTTTGTAAAGGTGCTTTTGCAGGAAAAAATGGCATATATAATGCCTTTTATGCTGAAATCATTGCCCTCATTCAAGCTATTGAATTTGCCTAGTCCAATGGTTGGAAGAAATTGTGGCTAGAGATGGACTCTTAGGCAGTTCTTCTGTTCCTTCTCAATTCTCATTCTCATGTTCCTTGGCAGTTACACACGAGGTGGGGCTAACTGTAGGTTGTTCCTGCAGCAGATATCTTTTTATGCCTCTCATACTTAAAGAGAAGCCAATGCAGTTGCTGACAAACTCTCTAAAATAGGCACAGCTTTTGATCACATACACTGGTGGCCTTCCCCTCCAAAAGAAACTGCTCAACTTTTCACTCATGATCTCAATCACAGGCCAAACTACAGATTTAGACAATTCTCTTTTCCTTCTTTTTTGTTCAGTTGCCTCTTTGCAATTTATGTATTGTTGTACTTTTAATGTTTGGTCTTTGATCTTTATTTGGCTTAGATCAAGACTCAAACATTGCTTTTTTGTATAGGCATAGAATCTCCTTTTGTTTGCCTATAATGTATATTCTCATTATCAGGCCTAGTGGGTGGGCTTTTGTAACCCACAACCATCTTATTTTTCACTTGTTCAATATAGAACACTAGTGCCTTTGGGCAAAGTGGATTTTCTCAAAAAAAAAAAATATATAATATGGAAGTCAAAGTGGGACTAAAAATCTAACACAGAGGCAGTATATGTTAACTGATTGGGGGCATTTGAGACAGAGTATATGTTAACTGATTGGGCAGATACTAATATAGGAGAGACGTATTCTACTACGTTCGGATATATCATGAGATCTGTATCTATAGACTTTCTCTCTCACCAAATTTTCAGAAACATGTTTCCCTTCTTTCTCCTCTCCTCTCCTCCTCCACCAACTTAACAAATAATATTTTCGGAAATTCTGTATGTGAATGACGGAATACATAATCACACTCACCTATAAACCTCTATGAGATTTCGCAAGAATTTAGGATGTGTTCTGCTGCACTTCCTTTTCAATGGAAATGCTCAAGTTCCATGTGAATTATTTCTAAGAGACAAATTACTTTACCTGGATTTTACATTTTTCAAGGAGACCAAATATCACATTGCTAATAAGTTTTTTGTTTTCTGCGGAAACTTTTCAATAGGACTATATGCTACTGTTAAACTCAAACAAGATTAGAATTAAATTGGAAAAAAATATTGGACCAGATTTCATGGGGTATCTCATAAGATTAAGAAAAGAGTAAATCAATTATATGTTCCCACAAGCCTACAAGTTTCGTCTCACTTTGGTCCATAATGTTCTAATTTGCACACATAAAACTTGTAAGTTTCGCTCATTTTTCAATAGGTCCATAATTGGATGGCACCTTGAGATATTTCGAGGGGTGCAATGGAAATTTTCCCTATGCAACCATGTTAAATACCTTTGTCTGCACCATCATCTAAACATAACCAAACTTAGATTACATGTATAATTGGATGTTAATTTTTAGTTTGGGTGCTGTTATTACACTGTATCATCACCACAAGCCATTCGATTTGATTTCACGTTAGCCTTTGTGTACCATTAGTTTGGCAATATACAGATTGCTCTTGTCGTTGTGTACCCTGATTGCCTTCATAATTTTGCGTTCATAAATTTCAATTGGAATGGATTGGATAAGAAATTCGATTGGATTCTTTAGATGGCTCAGTTAGGGTGATCCAGAATTCCAAACCCAATGTCTGATGGAATTTAATGCAGATTGTTTAAAATCAACAGGATTTGAACCCTTGAACACCCCTAGTTTTAGACCATATTGAAACACGGATGATACTTACAGTATTTTCTGTCCAAAATTGAACATCACGGATCAAAGTGAGACAACATGTAAACTTCCGAGCACATGTAAGATGACCTGAGAGAGAGAGAGAGAGAGAGAGAGAGCAACAAAAACCTGATTGCGGCCCTTCTTTGTAGCAATATGCAGTGCTGTATTTCCCTTGCTATCTTCCAAACTCATTACCGATGGATCAGGTTTGATTAATTCGAGCACAATATCGACATTTTGCCCCTTAACTGCCATGTGGAGTGCTGTTTGGCCTTTTTTATCGGTTCTAAAACCAATGCTTGGATCTTTGCTTAGTAAAGATTTCGCCACTTCTAAGTGGCCCATCCTTGCAGCAGTATGGAGCACTGTCTTACCGTTATTGCGTGCTATCTTAGCAAGGTTAGAATCAGCTTCCAAAAGAAGATTGACTACGTCAGTGTGTCCGTTAGCTGCAGCTGTGTGTAAGGCTGTAGAATTTGACGAATCTGTGGTCATTACCAGATTGGGGAAACTATTCAAAAGTTCCTTCAAAACCTCTGCAAAAATCACCCAAAAAACATGATTAAGGTGAAAATAGCACAATATCTCGCTTCACAAAAGCAAAAATTTAATCTTTGGCACGGCTACCACATTAATTAATCATTTTGTTTCAAGATTTTTTAACTTCCATAGCAAAGGAATCAACCACCTGAGATTCCTAAAAAGTACCAAACACAAACCAAACAGCCGCTAAATGATTTCAAATCAGGTTCTAGTTGACTTCAGCAAACCCACTAAGAATATTTAGATCCCCACTATAGACAGTTCCCTTAACAGTAAGGTGATCAGCAGGATAAAGGAACAGAATTGTTATTTGATTACAAAGATACAGTATATAAGTGAGTAACAGAAAAATAATCTTTTTTTGATGATTGAAGTGGAAAGAGTAGAGAACTTGTGAATGTGAGTGGTATCACCTGCCACCCCCTAAAGGAAAAAAGGTGCGGGATTCTTGTTCTAGTCGAGAAGAGAATGACCAAACTTCAGAGCGCAATATGGAATGGCTTGGATAACCAGTGGAAGATGCCTCATTCAGTTCGCTTAATTTGAAATGTACAATACCAGTGAAGCTTGCACATCAAAGAAAACTAACGTACACATTCTGCTTGTGACTGCAGGGTTGAGGTGGTGGTGGTGGGTGTGGTGATGGGTGTGGGGATGGGGATGGGGACACTAGTAAGAGCATCCACAATGGTGTTTATTGTGCAAAGTATGATAGCGTAAATTTAACACAAACGATAAAGTGCTATCCATTTGAAACCCACATGGATAACACTTTGCCGTTTGGTATTAAAAGGTAAATCCCAAATGGTAAACCCATACGGACAGGAGTTATCTTGTCTGTTGGAAACCAAAACGATAAGTGTAGTCCATTCAGAACCCAAACAGAGAAGATTTAGCCGTATGATAAGAAATTTCGCCAAACTTAACTTTATTCTTTGCCTATTGTACAACACAGTGCTGTTATAGGACAAATGTATCCTACAAATCCAACACAATCAAACCATTATAGATGCTCTTAGGCTGGTAATAGACTACAGCTTGAGTAAATGTTCCTAAAGCAATTTCAAAATTATCTCTATTCCTAATAAGAATAGCAACACAAACATTTCCGACTCAAGAAAAGCATTAATTCAAAGCAATGGCTTTTTGCCAGAGTAAAATACTAAATTCAGGAGTTGTACCATATGATTTCAAAGTTGTACGTTGCTCTTGCAATAGTCATTTTTCTTTGGCGATTGCACCACCCTAAATCAGATTCTTTTTAATTTTTGCAAGCAAGAAATGTTCAAATGAGATCAAATTCATACCAAGATGGCCCTGCTTCGCCGCAACATGAAACGAATCATACCCATTATTGGCAGCAATAGACGCGGTTTGCAGGTCCAAATGTTTCAAAAACTCCGCAACAGCAAGCGCATGCCCATTCTCTGCAGCAACATAGAGAGGAGTCTCCCCTTCCTGGTTCTGATTCGCTAACAAATCTTTGATACCATTCCCATCAAACTTCGAAAAGATTTCCCTCGCTTTACTCAAATTCCCTCCTCTAGCAGCCAAATGAAGCTGCGAATCCCCTCGTTTACCGGGCGAGTCTTTGCTCTTCTTTCTCTCTCCTCCAAAGCTCAGCTGCCTCTCCATTGCTATCCGAAAACTCTTCTGCTTCTCCATTAGCCCTCGAAAACTCTTTTGCTTCTCCATCACCCCTCGAAAACTCTGTTGCTTCTCCATCGCCCCTTTAAAACTCGGTTGTTTCTCCATTGTTTTTATCCTAAAACTAACTTGTTTCTCCATGATCCTTCACCACAAATCTCAAGAAAATCTTATCCAAATCCAAAGAACCCTAGTTTTAATTTCTCTCTTAAGACCTTAGAAACTTGTCATCCTTGATGTTTCCTCATGATCAAAAACAGTTTATGCAGAAATCTCACAGAAATTCCCAATTCAAAAACCACTTGTTTCTTTATAAACTAAAAACCCCCAAATTGAAAATCACCCAAAATCAGACATCAAAATCCTTGGTTCACCCACAAATTTTCAAAACCCAAATTCAAAATTTCCTAAATTGACATACCTCAGAAACATTAGCAGCCAAAAAAGAAAAACACTCTATAAACTCCGCAGTTAACTCTTAATGAGAACAACCCATCTTTTCAATGAACCAGCAAACACAATCAGAAACCCAAAATTACATCAAATTCAGAGCTCAAACCTGAATTTAATGGAAACCCAGAAGCTTAAAATTGAGAGAATCTCAGTAGCAAAAAATACCCATCAAGATTTCAAGTTAAAAAAGATCCCTAAAGATAAAAAGGAGAAAAAAAATAAAATGGTCGCAAGAGCCAAAATGGTAACAGTTACTGAAAACAAAGTAAAGTTGTCTCAACTTTTGTCCTTTTTAATCTTTGTTAAATGGGCCGGAATCAAAATAATATATATTTATATTTATATATGGAATTATATAAGTAGTATTATCGGTGAAGAGCATCAATGGCCGCCACTGATTTTAACATCAGAAACACACCCAAATGAGAAACCGAAAAGTGTAGAGAGAAAGTGGCCGTTGGTGTTTGGCAAATTATGGAGTGGGGGTCGCCACAAGTGGGACCCACAATGTGGTGGGGGAGCTGTACCGGATAAATGGCTAGTGTAATGTAAATGATCTTGAACTATGGGACTACTTCTACTTTGGCCCCTAGATTTTAAAAAGCGCCGTTAAACCCTTTAAATTATTAGTTAAGTTTCACTTTGATCCTTTTGTTTATTTTAATTGTCAAAATTGACAGAAAATAGTCATGGATAATATGCACAAACATTTTAAAGATGTGTTGATCTAATGGAAAACTTCCCATACATACCAAACATACGCATCACATATACGGACTAGGCCTTTTGAGACGATAAAATTGGTAGAGATAATTTTCGTCATTAGTAAATCATCTCTACTAAATTAAAAAATTTAATTGAAAAGTTGGTTAGTTAAATATTTAAAATTTTAAATGTCAGAATTGTGCATATATATCAATTTTTTAGTTTACCCACTTTTTGGTTAAACTTTTTGATAAAATTTGGTAGAAATAATTTAGTAAACAAAGATCATTTTCATTAAATTTCATAAAATTAAAAAAAAAATCATTTGTTTTACCCCTCAAAAGTCACAATCCATATATATAGTATGTAAGGTTTGGTATATATGAGAAACGTTCCATTAATCTAATTACTATAAAGTACCATTTTTCTCAAAAAGAAAGACATAGAAAAAAAAAACGGAAGGGTAAAAATAAAAGAAGACAAAATAGACAAGATTATTCATAAAAAGAAAAAAAAAATTTGTGTTTTTATTAGTAAACTAAAGTCGTGCACGACATGTCTATTTCCCATGACATTTAACAACCAAAGTAAAACTGGATTAATAATTTAAAGAACAAAATCATTATATTTTTTTTTAAAGTTCAGGGATCAAAATAAAACTAACCCCATTGTTTAATGTCTATTTATGTATTTTATTGGCTAATTATTACTTTATTAGAAAAAGAGAAAAGTTGCAGAACAAAAACAAAGGGGTCCTATCCCTGCTATAGCTACGGGACAGGTGAGAATCTAATCTAGCAAAACCAACCCTCGTGGCTCCTTCATCCATTTCAGTGTCCAATTCTGACACGCTCTGTCCTAATTATATACTTTTAAGCCATTTTTAATTGTCATTTTTAGGTATATAATTTTTTATGATAGAAAAAAAAATTATATATATATATGTGTGTTTGAATAGATTTTTTTTTTAATAATTTTTATATGAACTAAAAGTTGAGTCATGAAAAAAATTTATTATCATTTATATATATAGAAATTATGATAAAAAAATATATTGTGACATGGCACACTTTTATTGGATATAAAAAACTCACTAATTTTCTCATATTTTTAAATAAATGCTAAGCAAGATAAAAAAAAAATAAGATAGAAATGGCACCATAAAAAAAATTATTTGAGATTTTTTTATCTACATAATTATATTGCCAGATAGATATAAAAATGTATTAAAAGCACCATGACGCATAGGATAAAAATGAATTTATATAATCCAATTTTTACCATAGTGAATTTATTTTACATCTCTTCATGTGACGCCTCGAATTCTGTCATAAAGATAATTATTTTTGGGGTCGATTAATTATAGATGTCATTTATTGATCGCATGTAATTATACAAGATAATTAAAACTTCAACTAAAGCCTATTTACATGTAATACACATACAATTCTTGGCATGTGGAATAAAATCCGGAGTGTCATTTATATAAAGTCGCATCATCCATTAATTAAGAAAAGTTTAGTGCAAACATAGTATTCGATAAACTGGTACAACTACAACACCTCCATCAAGGTCCCAACTAGTTGAAGATCAGCTTGTGCACAGACTGATTCCTCCGGATGAAGTAGTTGAAGATCTCATGGTAGATCTGGTTGGGGTAGCCTACCCTAGAGGATATTAATATGTTTGTTGTTTCTCCTGTTGTTTTTCTTTTTTGCCTCTTCCTCTAGTCATCAAAAAATCAAGGTCCCAACGTAACTAAGACAAAGGACTTTAGATTACATCACAACCGTAAGTTCTTAATTGAAATCGAATAAAATAAAATTTAATCAATTGTTCCTTCCACGGTGAAACGCTCCCAAAATAAGGTTATAGCAATAGAGGTAGCTAAAATTCATCGGTCTTTCTTTTTTTCTGCAATGTTAAAAATAGTAATGTTGGTGGAGTTTGTCTCTTTAATTATTGTCTGTTATGTGAGTAGTTGATAGATCTCCAATATAAAAGGAGAATGAAATATATGTAAATAGCATCGAGTTGTATAATTTTCTCTCTTCTCCCATATATGTAAAAACTCTATGTAATTAGTACTATTATATAAAGAAAGTTGAGATTGTATAAAACACATACACCTATTATGTTTGAAAGCCCATATCTCCCATTGAGCCGTTTTAATCTTGCAGTATTGACTTAGAATGCATAGCTACAGTAATAGGAAAACAAAAGTTTATGTATAATCATCATATACATATAGATAAACGATCTGAAAATATAAGTAATGTACGTAATGCTTTAAGTAATATGATAGATCTTATGATAGATTGGATTAAGAAAATTGAACCTATGAATCTTAAAAATAAAAAACATCAAATGTTTGTAGAAAACAAAATTTTAAACTTAGAAAATCAATTAAATTTGAAAAATAAACCAAATTTAAGATGTGATGAAAATATTACTAATAATTTAAACTTTTAGATAGTATAAATAGTTTCGAAAGTAATCAAACTCCTAAACTATATTATGGAATTGGAGAAATAAACACTCTTCAAACAAAATAATTTAACTCTGCATAATTAATAAATATAAAAGAAATTCTAGATTACTTTTAGAAATATATAAAGATCTAAATTTAAGTATTTTTGAAAGAAATAAGATAATTAAGAAAATACAAATCATGTATTTAGAGCATGAAAAGTTATTAAAACATTTTCAGTATTAAATAAATCAATATTCATCTGATGAAAAAGATCAAGAACTATTTTATATAGTAAACACTATAAGTGATGAAGAGAAGGAAGATAAAGGAAAAAGAAAGGCAAAACAACCTGATGGTGTCAAAATTTAGAAATAGATAATTAACCAATCAATAAGTGAATATCAGTAAATAAAAAATAAATGCAGCGCAATGATGAACACATGACGTTTTTTATTAAGGTAGGTTCCCCCGGTAGCGCTTATGCTAGTCCGGCAGTACGTCCTCCTTTCGTGTGTGCTTGCTTTGATTAGCTTAAAGGCAATCAATTTTGATGATAATACAAGTTACCAATCTCTCTCTATAATTTCCTTAATTCTATTTATAAGTATAGAATTAAGATTGCAAATATTTCAAGAAGATGAATAAAATATATATGAGAGAAAGAGTATATTTTGGGTGAAAAGAATTGTGTGTTTTTCTTGGCTTGGCTTATTTTTTTTGGTGTGTTTTTATTGATCTTGGATGAATGAATGAGGAAAAAGTATTTATAGGTAAAATCTAGAATGGTAAAAAAGTAAAGTTGATAAAGATGAGGGGTAAAAAGGTAATTTTACAAAGGTGAGTGGATGTAAGTGGGATTTGAGTGGAAGTTAATGGAGGTGAGTAGAATTTGAGTGGAGATGAGTGGGATTTTAGTGGAGGTAAAAGTGAGATTTTACCGAAGGTAAATGTAGGATTTTACTAGGGGTAAAATTATTGACTTACTTTTATAGGCCAATGGTAAAAATCAGTATTTAACCCTATCAATTGCCCCCTATCCTTTATTTTTATGCTGAATGTGAAGGATAAATATTTTTGTCGGTTAAGTGGTCTGGCTCAAAGCTAAGGTGTGAGAGCGGGTACTTGTCAAGAAAGATAATCATGGAGAGAGCTCGAGTAATCGACGTGTAAGGTTTCGTTAACATTTGACCACAAGTCGTAGAGCTTGGAGCATTAATATGTAAAGCTCGCTATACTTTTGGTCATAAATAGTTTGATTATTTTCGGGCATTTTCTAACTCTTTATTTTATATATACATATATATATAAATATAAATATAAATATAAATATATATATATATATATTTTATGGCACCTTTTTTTTTCCTCAAGACCTGCTTTTGTTGTCGGCCCCTTTTCAGCGAGATTTTTTCCTTCGAGATTCTTCCTATCGGAGGCTCCTCTCCCTTCCCCCTTTTCAGAAAGCTTTCCCTTCTTTTTCGAACTCGAAATTCATGCTCTTATCCCTTCTCCCTCCTCATCTTCCTCGAGACCCAATCCATCTTTTCCAACACCATCCATTTCATCCAACGCCATTTTTCTCTTTTGTAATACAATTTCTTTTACAAAAGTAAACCGAAATAATGTCGAACAATCACCGTTTTGTAGGTCCTCCATGTATAGCTTGTGCTTATAGGCACAAGAGATGTCCTCTATCTTGCGAATATGCTAAAAATTTTTCAAATGTGATTGATCGTCAGGATTATCACATAATCTTTACTGTTTTTGGGGTAAGAAACGTTGCATCTTTTTTGCAAGATGTCCCCGAAGACCAACATCTTGAGACTCTCAGTTCATATCTTCTTGAAGCCATGGCGAGAATCAAGAATCCCACTAAAGGCTATACTACTCTCCTTGCTTCTCTTGAATAAAATGTAGAAGAGTTATAGGCACGGGTGACGGCATTAGAGGCTCGATTAGAATGAGGGTCTTCCTGCGTTAACCCGTTATACTCCTTTGCTCCTCCTGGAGGTTCCTCGAGGTTCCTTTCGTCGGCAGAAAATAACGTGCCTGATGTTATTTCGACTGCCAAGACTCTTCCAGAATCTGTTCCCGGAAGTTTTTTAAGGCTTCTTATGTCGAAAGAGGGTGTACAGGATATCCTTTCGACTACCGTGAATCTTATAGAAAATCGACTGAAGTGGATTTGCTGTCATTTCCGAACCTGTCCTATTACCAGGCTGCCTCGGGCGCCTATTACCAGGCTACCTTGGACGCCTATCATCAGGCTGCCTCGGATGATTTTTTATTTTATTTTTTTCAAAACTGATTTTGTTACGGAGTTTTTCGAACTAACGAGCCTTGACTAGACGGCTTTAGGGGATATAGGACTTAATTTTTTTGATTATTCTTTTTCTTATTTTAGTACTGTTTTGAATTTTGGTGCTTGTTGACCTTGAAGGTCTTAATCTTATTTTGATAATAACAATAAATCAATCATGTGTAATTTAACATGTTCTTGATATAAGATTATAGATTTCTTATTTGGAAAATCAAGAATAGCATGATTGCTCAAAGGAAGTTTGATAAGGATCATTCAATCAATATCCGATCAAGTCAATGAAGCATTCGACTAAAACCGATCTATCCAAATCAAGATCATTCAACTACAAGCGTTGGACAAGTCAAAGAAAATCATTCTCATCACTCACAAGCTAGCAATGCATTTCATGAAGCACAAAAGATCAAGGATCATATGCTAAAGCTTCAAGGGAAAAGCTTCAAGGGAAGAATCAATTTGAAGAAACAAATCGAAGCATTCGAAGACTCACCTAGTCGGTAATTGAGTGTTTGCTTAGGATTAATGTAAAGCTTCTTAATTGATTGATTATATAGCTCAAACATAAACTTGCATCAATGTTAGATTGATCAAAACCAAGTTTGAATCAAAATCATTTCAAAACATTATTCTTGCAAAAACCGGTTTTGAAATAAATTCATATTAATTTTAAATGATCATATTTTAAGCTATAATAAAAATGGGTATCTTAGAAACATATATTTGAGGTTCAAAAATCATTAGAATTTTATTTGGAACTAAATTATTAAATTGGAAAAATATTTTTATTTTTCGTTTAAAATTCGCTCAATTTTTGCCCAGTTTTGATCTAACGGTAAAATGGAGGCCTTCCCGAACTCCGATCATTTTGAAATTTTTATAGTAGTTAGAGAACATCTCCTGGAAATTTTGATTAAAATTTGAGCATGATCCAACGGTCTAATTGAGATAAATTAACAAAACAATTTTGAATTTTTTTGTCAAAACTAGCTGTTGGAAAGTTTGAAAATGTGTACCTTGGAGCCAAAACCTCTCTCAATCATCCCCAACGGCCATATGATTTTGTAAGCTATAAATATGATGTCTTAGACATGTTTTAACACACTTGAATCATTCTACAAACTCATTTTACATATATACAAAGTTATTCAAGTATTCAATTCATTTAATTGATCAATCTTTCATTTTTGAGCTATATACTTTGATCAATTTTGATATCTCTTAGTGTGAGCTTCATTTGTATTTTGTTATACACAAGAGAGATATTGTACATTGGTGTTAGCCACCAAAACTTATTCAAATCATATTTGTGAGAGGTGTATCTCATAGAATAGCAAGAGAGATTTCTTGTGAGAGTATTGAGGGTGTTTCAATACTTGTAAGAGTGTGTGAGAAGAATACACTTGTAGAGGTTTGATCTTCACCCGGAAGGAGATCGGTTTTAGTGGAAGTTCTCGGGGAACTAACCGAGCGCGGAGTAGGGGTTTCCAAGCCGAATCGTGTGGACAAAAAATCTTAACTTCAATTGGTTCAATCTTTCTTACTCAATCTCTTTATTTATTTGTTATATTAATTGATTGAAGTTGCTTATATTATTGCTTATTCTTGGGATTGATTATTTAATTGATTGTTTTCCTTGATAAACTTATTTAACTAAGTTGCTTTGCTTAAATATTTTAAAAACGTTTTAATTCCGCATTAAGTTTTTAAAACCCTATTCACCCCCCCCCCTCTAGGGTATTTTCCGACCTACAATTGGTATCAGAGGTTGTACTCTTGTTTTTTATTTCACAATCTTAGAGTCCTCGATCATGTCTTATTATCAAGGAACCGGCCTTTCCGAAGGTGCTTCTACTTATAGACCACCATTGTTTGATGGCAAAAGTTATAGCTATTGGCGCAGTGGTAAGCGCTTGATCCTCACAGTGCCGATGATCTTTAGATTCTTCAACCTTTTTTGAGTGACTAGATAATGTGCAGCTCTAGTGTGGGCTTTGTAAAAATGTTCCGGAGATGTTCCACTTGTGATTATTTAAAGCATGGCCCCTATACGGTGATAGGAATTTTTTCAAACTCCTTGGTTTCTTAAAAGGAAAATTTGTTCTTTTTGGCTAAATCTTGAGTAGAGTCATGCCCCCTTCTGACTTAAGCAAATTCTGACAATTTTCTCATTTAAGTCCTTGGTTTCTTAAAAGAAAAATTTGTTCTTTTTAGCTAAATCTTGAGTAGAGTCATACCCCCTCTGACTTAGGCAAATTCTAACAATTTTCTCATTTAAGTCATTGGTTTCTTAAAAGAAAAATTTGTTCTTTTTGGTTAAGTCTTGAGTAGAGTCATGTCCCCTTCTGACTTAAGCAAATTCTGACAATTTTTTCATTTATTACCAGGGAACGTCAAAATTTTGGTCTCTGAACCAGTGGTGTAGCAGTAGATGATCATTCTCAGCCAGATCTCTTTAGGCTGGGGTGGTCCTGCGGTTGTCTGACTCAAAATCACATTTAGCTTTGTGAAAGTTTGATATCCGCTGAAAATTTCTTTAATTTTTTTTTTGGTTTGTCAAATGAACTTTATAAAAATTACATTCAATTGTAATTTCTTTTATTTTTTTTTCGGGAGCTCGTCGATTTTACCAACAATAAAGATTATTAATCGTAAGAAAATGATACAACTTTAGATATATTAATATAGAGAGAAAAATCATATATGAGTTATTAAAAAAAGCTTATCTTTTCTTTTAGGTTTTATCCCATTGGGTTAACCGTAACCGAATTTTTGAATGATTATGCGCTCGTAAATATTAAGCTAGTGTAGGCGTGTGGAATTTTCGCATTTTTTGTTGCATCAACTTTGTATCGCCATTTTGAACCCCAAAATGGCCAAATTTGAAAAAAACTTGAATTGAAAAGTTGTAGCTCTTGAAATTTTCTTCAAAATGGACTCCAGAATCGCATAATTTGGAATTCTGAGTAAGAAGTTATGCACCCGAGAATATTAAGCTACAATAGGCCCGCGGAATTTCGCCTTTTTCATTTCAGAAAGTTTGTATCTCAGTTTTGAACTCCGAAATGGCCAAATTTGAAAACGGCTTGAACCAAAAAGTTGTGGCTCTTGAAATTTTATCCAAAATGAATTCCATAATCGCATAATTTGGAGTTCTAAGCAAGAAGTTATGCACCCAAGAATATTGAGCAACATAGTCCCGCGGGATTTTTAGTTTTTGTACCAAAAATTCACTTATAGTTTCTAAAGAACGAAAGCTTTAGAGAACTTATCGTTCCCACAGACGGTGCCAACTGATGGTGTCAAAATCTAGAAATAGATAATTAACCAATCAATAAGTGAATATCAGTAAATAAAAAATAAATGCGGCGCAATGATGAACACATGACATTTTTTATTAAGGTAGGTTACCCCGGTAGCGCTTATGCTAATCTAGCAGTACGTCCTCCTTTCATGTGTGCTTGCTTTGTATTAGCTCAAAGGCAATCAATATTGATGATAATACAAGTTACCAATCTCTCTCTATAATTTCCTTAATTTTATTTATAAGTATAGAATTAGGATTACAAATATTTCAAGAAGATGAATAAAATATATATGAGAGAAAGTGAATATTTTTGGTGAAAAGAATTGTGTGTTTTTCTTGGCTTGGCTTATTTTTTTTGGTGTGTTTTTGTTGATCTTGGATGAATGAATGAGATAAGGTATTTATAGGTAAAATCTAGAACGGTAAAAAAGTAAATTTGATGAAGATGAGGAGTAAAAAGGTAATTTTACAAAGGTGAGTGGATGTAAGTGGGATTTGAGTGGAAGTTAATGGAGGTGGGTGAAATTTGAGTGGAGGTGAGTGGGATTTTAGTGGAGGTAAAAGTGAGATTTTACCGGAGGTAAATATGGGATTTTACAGGGGGTAAAATTATTGAAATACCTTTGTAGGCCAATGGTAAAAATCAGTATTTAACCCCATCACAACCTTTGAAATAATTCTCTAACTCGGAAGAATTTCAAGAATTTATGCAAAATCTTACAATAGATAAAGAAAATTTCTTACAACAACAGAAACTTCAACTAGTGATACTAAAACTGAATGTGAAGAACCTAGTCCTTGTTACCTTATAAGAGACAATCTAAATAAACAGCCAGTTGCATAACATGGTACAAATCTTGATATAAGGAATATCTATTTTAAAGATCAAGAACAAACAATTAATGGATTGGCACAATCACAATCCATCTTAATTACTAGTTATAGGAAAGTATGGACTAAAGAAAAATTCTTAGATTTTGTAGCTGCAACTCTCCAAGGAGATGTTTTACAATAGTTACAACAATGGAAAAAAAAATCGATGTTGGTAAACATCAAAAAACCGCATTACTTCAAAATTTTAAATCCTTTGATGAAATCTTAAATGATTTTGTTAAAATAATTAAAGAAAAATTAATTGAAAGTACGAGAGAAACCCAATCCAAGAAGATGCAAATTACATATTATCAAAACTCGAATTATGTATTATATGCCAATTTGAAGATTTTATAAATCTTTTTAAAAAATACTAATTTAAATTAGATCCACCAAATAACCAGTATTGGTTGGAACAATTCTTTCATAAACTCCCAAATCCATGGATGATTTAGCCATAAAAGGTTATCTTGAATGGTTAAAAAAAGTTAATAAAACTGAAAGGTTTTAGAATAAATTTTGTTTTGAAAATTATACAAGAAATATGTACTGAAATTAAAGCTAAAAAGTAAATGAAGAAAAGTCAAATTTCAAACAATAAATCTGGCAAAAAATGTTACAATGGAATATTAAAAAAAATTGGAAAGTTGGATGTGGACCAACTTCTTCTCAAAAGAGAAAAAGAAGATTTAAATGGAAACCTTGGAAAAAGAAAACAACATTTTCTAGAATCAATAAATATTAGAAAAAGAAAATTTTCTAATAAAAAAATAACAAATCAAATACAAAGATAAAATTTATATGATATATTTGCAAAGAAGAAGGTCATATTGCACCAGATTGCTCTAGAAAAGCAAAAAGTGCAAATGAAATAATAAAATTTCTTAAAGAGTAACAATTAGAAGTATGTTATGGAAGTGAACTAGAAGAATATTCAAAAGTGATAAAATTATGTATGAAATGTAATCTAAATCAAATAGTTCAAATCATGAAGTAGTATTTGTGATGAACATTGTTGAACTACAAAAAAAAAATTGAAAATGAGTTACAAACACTAACTCTTAAAGATGTTATTAGAGAATAACTAACTTTTATCAACGAGCAATTACAATGATTAGAAAAAAACTCATCAAATGGTTAAAAAAGAAGACATTTATAAATTACATAAATATGAATTAATCCAATATGGAGTTTTTTCTAATTAATGTAATTGTTTATTGGTAAAAGTTAGTTCTTCTCCAACATCTTTTAGAGTTAGTATTATGCAACTCATTTTCATTATGTTGTTGAATTTCAACAATGTTTATCATGGACACTAATCCATTATCTAAACTTTTTGACTTAAATTATTCATAAAGAATTTTGTCATTTTCTAAATATGTGTATAGTTCACTTCCATAACATACTTTTAATTCTTGCTCTTCAAGAATTTTTATTATTTTATTTGCACTTTTTCCTTTTCTAAGACAATCTTGTGCAATATGACATTATTCATTGCAAGTATAACATTTACATTTTATCTTTGCATTTGATTTGTTATTTGTTTTAGAAAAAGGAATTTTCTTTTTCCAAGGTTTCCATTTAAATCTTCTTTTTCTTTCTCGAGAAAAAGTTGGTCCGCATCCAACTTTTTAATTCTATTTTAATATTATATCGCAACATTTTTTGCCAGATTTACTATTGGAGGTTTGACTTTTCTTCATTTGCTTTTTACCTTTAATTTTTGTACATTTTTCTTGTATAATTATCAAAACAAAATTTATTCTAAACCTAAACCAAGTGTTTCGGTTTTATTAACTTTCTTTAGCCATTCAGGATAACCTTTTATGGCTAACTCCTCCTATGAATTTGGGAGTTTATAAAAGAATTGTTCCAGTCAATATTGGTTATTTGGTGGATCTAATTTAAAATAGTATTTTTTTTTTGAAAAGATCTACAAAATCTTCAAATTGACATATGTTACATAATTCGAGTTTTAATAATATGTAATATGCATCTTCTTGGAGTTGGGTTTCTCCTATACTTCCAATTAATTTTTCTTTAATTCTTTTAACAAAATCATTTAAGATTTCATCAAAGGATTTAAAATTTTGATGTGATATACCTTTTTGATGTTTACGAACATCGGACTTTTCCCATTGTTGTAACCATTGTAAAACATCTCCTTGAAAAGTCGCAGCTACATAATCTATGAAATTTTCTTTAGTCCATACTTTCCCATAATTAGTAACTAAGATGGACAGTGATTGTGCCCAATCAATAATTATTTGTTCTTGATCTTTAAAAGGACATTCCTTATATCAAGATATGTACTATGTTGGGCAACTGTTTATTTAGATCATCTCTTCTAAGGTAGTAAGCTAGGACTAGATTATTCTTGTTTATTTTTAGTGCCACTAGTTGACGTTTCCGTTGTTTTAACAAAATCTTCTTTATCTGTTGTAGGATTTCACATAAATTCTTGCAATTTTTCCCAATTAGAGAATTCGGTTGTACTGCCTTTCTTTTTCATTTATCTTCATTTTCTTCATCACTTAGAGTGTTTACTATATGAAATGGTCTTTGATCTTTTTAGTAAGACGAATATTAATTTATTTCATATTAAAAATGTTTTAATAACTTTTCATGTTCTAAATATGTGGTTTGTATTTGTCTTATTATTTTATTTCTTTCAAAAATATTTAATTTGGATCTTTGTATATTTCTCGCCAGTAATCTAGCAATTTTTTTATATTTATAAATTCTACATAGTTAAATTCTTCTGTTTAAAGTGTGCTTATGTTCAATTTCATAGTATAGTCGAGGAGTTTGATTACTTGCTGAACTATTCATACCATCTAAAGAGTTTAAAATATCAGAAATATTTTCTTCACGTCTTAAATTGGTTTATATTCCAAATTTAATTGATGTTCGTTCAAAAATTTGTTCTCTAAAAAAATTTAATTTTTTTTTATTTTTAAGATTCATATATTCAACTTTATTAATTTGACCTATCATAAGATCTAACATATTATTTAACGCAGCCCATACACTACTTATATTTTTAGATTGTTTATCTCTATGCATACGATGATTATACATAAACTCTTATATACCTATTACTAGAGTTATGCATTCTAAATCAATACTGCAAATTTATTCCTTCATTAATTTTTTAATAGTACCTAAGACCTCTTATTATTGTTGTTTCATGTGCCTAAAACTAGTTCCATAATCGCCACATAAAAGGCTAAAACGGCTTAATGGCAAATATGGGCTTTGACACGTAATAGGTATATGGGTTTTATAAAAACATACAAGGAAAAACAAAAATACAACCTTAACTTAGAATTAAACAACCAGATAACAAAACAAAAAGATATACTTACATAATAATGAAGTACAAACCAACCTTTGATACCGATTACACAAATTGCTGAAAATGATTAAATTTTGTTTTTTTATATGATACTAATTACAGATAGTTTTTACATATATGGGAGAAAAGAGAAAATTATACAACTCAATTCTTGTATATTGGAGAGTCATCAACAACTGACACAACAGACAATTATTAAGGAGACCAGCTCCAACAACATTAGAATTCTTAATTTTTAACCAAATATTTCTATTCTCAATGTTTTAAATAAAAAAAATTACTATTCACAACTTTTTAACTAAATTTTATCTGAACAGATGGTTGCTATCTCCTACAACTTTTGTGATGGAAGAACTTTTTATTATTTACAGCTTTTGAGAATAGAAGTAGTAAACAACACACAAGTGCATTTTTTTTAAAATATACCTTTTGTTATGCAAAGAGAATGCATGGTATGCCAGGCACATCAATTATGAACCCCACACCGTTTTGTCTCTCAACCGTACCAAATTATGTTGGCTAAAACAAAATCGTGCCACAATTTATTTTATTATATAATTAGACTATCATCACTCCTAACCACATGGCTGTAGTGCCTTACTCTATTTTCTTATAACATTTACAACTACCCAAGTAATCCCAAGTAGACATGTCAAAGGGTGGGTCACGTCGGGTCTTAACGGGTGAAGGTCAAAATAAGGCAAATACAAACGTGATTCATTAAGCCTAACGGGTGTGTTTTTAGCATTTGTATATGATTTCCTACACTATTAGGTGACACGAACATAATTTGTTTAACCTGTTATTTTTTAATGATTGATTTTGCTTTTTCAAAATTTATGTCTTGCTTTCAATTCAATAAAAGCTAAAAATAATAATATTAAAAAAGGAATAACGCAAATGAAGATATTTTAATACCTCACTTGTGAATCATACGCTAATCACATTCTTTAATCGCGTTTGTTGACCTTAAAGTCAATTAATCTTATTTTGATAATTACAATAAGTTAATAAAGTGTTATTTAACTCGGTTGTTCTAATGATGATAGTCATTTTAACCGATATATCTTCCGACCAAGTGTAACTTCAAACGGAAGCAAATCTCACACAAGCTTTACAAACGTCTCTACTCATAAGAAATTAACTCAAGTGATATACATGTGATATACAAAGCCAAGAAAAGATCTAGATCATCAAGTAAGTGAAGATCTGCACAAGAATGATCTTCACATGTTCTACAAGTTATCAAAACCAAGAAAGGATCAAGAACATCAAACAAGTAAAGATACGCACAAGAAAATCAAGCATCACGAAGACTCGAATTATTATTAAATGGAGTGAGTGCTTAGATTTTATGTAAAGATACTTTATTGATCAAATCCCTATAGCTCAAACATATTCTTGCATCTTTTAAAGATTGATTCAAACTAGCTTGAAATTGAATTTATTTGGAAAACATCATTTTTACAAAAACCGAGTTTCAAAATAAATTCATATTAATTTTAAATGATCATATTTTAAGCTATAATAAAAATAGGTATCTTAGAAACATATCTTTGAGGTTCAAAAATCATTAGAATCTTATTTGAAACTAAATTGTTAAATTGCAAAAATATTTTGTTTTACATTTAAAATTTGCTCAATTTTTGTCCAGTTTTGATCTAACGGTAAGATGGAGGCCTTCCCGAACTCCGATCATTTTGAAATTTTTACAGTAGTTAGACAACATCTCCTGACAATTTTGACTAAAATTTGAGCATGATTCAATGGTCAAATGGGGAGAAATTAACAAAACAAATTTGAATTGTTTTGTCAAAACTAGCTATTGAAAAATTTGAAAATGTATACCTTGGAGCCAAAACCTCTCTTAATCATCCACAACGGCCATATGGTTTTGCAAGCTATAAATATGAGGTCCTAAACATGTTTTTACATACTTTGAATCATTCTAATACTCTATTATTCATATATTCAAATATATAAAGATTCAAGAACACATTTTGATCAATCTTTCATTTTTGAGCTATATACATTGATCAATTTTGATATCTCTTAGTGTGAGTTTCATTTGTATTTTCTCATATACAAGAGAGATATTGTACATTGGTGTTTGTTATCAAAACTCATTTTGAATCATAATTGTGAGAGGTGTATCTCATAGATTAGCAAGAGGGATTTCTTGTGAAAGTATTGAAGGTGTTTTCAATACTTGTGAGAGTGTGTGATAAGAATACACTTGTAGAGGTTTGATCTTCACCCGGAAGGAGATCGGTTATAGTGGAAATTCTCGGGGAACTAACCGAGCGCGGAGTAGGGGAACAAGCCGAACCATGTGGACAAAAAATCTTTGATTTCGATTGGTTCAATCTTTATATCTCTTGCTCTATTATATTGTGCTATTTATTCATTGTGTTTGGAATTAACTTTGTTTTTGATTGCTTGATAAATATAGACATCAAATATTTTTAAATCATTTTTAAAAATCCGATTAAGTTTTTAAAAACCCTATTCACCCCTCCCTCTAGGGTATTTTTCGACCTACAATTGGTATCAGAAGTTGTACTCTTGTTTTGATTTTACAATCTTAGAGTTTACGATCATGTCTATCTATCAAGGAACCGGAATTAACGAAGGTTCTTCTACCACTAGACCACCTCTATTTGATGGCAAAAATTATAGTTATTGGAAAAGTCGTATGTGTACTTTTCTTCATGCTAGTGATTTTGAACAATGGAAGGTTACACTCATTGGACCCTATAAGATTACCAAAATCGATGAAAAGGGTAAAGTCACTCCTAAATCCATTTTCGAATATGATGACCATGATATTAAGAAAATCCAATTTAACGCTAAAGCCTTGATTGCCCTACATTGCGCATTAACTATAGATGAATACAACAAAATTTCTAGTTATAAAACCGCCAAAGAAATTTGGGACAAATTAGAAGTAGCCTATGAAGGAACCTTACAAGTTAAGGATGATAATATTAATATGCTCGTTCATGATTATGAACTTTTCAAAATGGAACCTAATGAATCACTTGCTTCTATGTATCGTAGATTCTCTATTATCACTAATACTTTAGATCTTTTTGAAAAGGAATATTCAAATGAGGACAAGATTCGAAAAATTCTTAGAATTCTTCTCAAGAAATGGAGACCTAAAGTGAGGGTTATTCAAGAAGCCAAGAACCTCAAGACACTAAGCATGGATGAACTCTTGGGGTCTCTCAAAACCCATGAGAAATAATTGGAAAGTAAGACGAGGTCGATTCAAAAGCCAAGAAAACTCTTACTCTCAAAGCAAATCAACTAGAGGATGATGAGGAGTTGATGGTAGGAGATGAGGATATGGCTCTTCTTTCTAGAAAATTCATAAAATTTCTAGCTAAGAAGAAGAAGTTTCAAGAAAAAGGAAGTAACTTTGATTCTTCATCAAGAAGGAACAATGATCGATCTATTCAACCAAGAGTTGAAAACGAAGAAGAAAATAAGTGTTTCCATTGCCATGAACCAGGGCATTTCAAAACAAATTGCCCAGTTAGAAGAAAGGAAAGAAGATATAAAAAAGACAAAGCCTTCAAACAAGTAAGAGACGTCCTCAAAGGCACTTGGAGTGATTCCGAAGAAGGCGAGTTCGATGCCAACTCTAGCGACGAGGAAACGGCTAACCTTTGTCTTATGGCAAGAGACGATGAGGTATGCTCTACTTATGATTCATTTAGTGATGATAATGTCTCTATCAATAATGATGCACATTATGAGAATGACTATGATGAATTATATGATATGTTTGAGGAATTGCATAAGAAGTTTAAAAATTTGTCTAAAATGTATGCAAGCCTCAAAAAGGAAAATTTGATGATTTTTAGCAAGTGTGAAAATTTTGAGAAAGAAAATGTATTTTTGAAAAATGAAAACAAAACATTGAAGAAAGGAAAGGAGAAAGAAACTCCAAACACACTTGTATTAGAAAATGTCAAATTAAAAGATCAAGTGGATGACTTAACTAATAGTCTAGCCAAGTTCACCAAAGGAAATGATAACTTGGATAAACTATTAGGAATGCAAAGATGTGTATTCGACAAAGCCGGTTTGGGCTATAACCAAATTGACAACCAAAAGGATTACAAAAACTTTTTCAAAACATACACACCTCATGATCCCACTTATCTTTGCTCATATTGTGGTAGAAATACTCATTACGTGGATCATTGTTATTATAGGAATGAAAGTTTTCTTAAAAGAAAGCTTGCTTGGGTTCCAAAAGGAACCATTATGTTTGCTAACCCAAAGGGACCTAACACATTTTGGGTACCAAAGGAGAAGTTACTTAAAGTTATGGTGTAGGTGTGCTTGAAAGCCAAAGGTAGCAAAACCAAGTGATTCTTGGATAGTGGTTGCTTAAAGCACATGACGGGAGACAAGAACAACTTCTTAAGTCTTATTCCCAATAAATGAGGGAATGTGACTTTCGGGGACAATGCCAAGGGCAAAATCATTGGTATAGGTAAGGTTGGTAAGCATTCTACTTGTATTGACAATGTTCTATTAGTTGATGGTTTAAAGCATAATTTACTTAGCATTAGTCAACTATGTGATAAAGGTTATGAAGCGATTTTTAAATCCGATCGTTGCATTGTTAAGAATGTTAGTGATGATTCAATTTTACTTATTGCATATAAAACTAACAATGTGTATACTCTTGAACTTGATGATTTATCACAACAAGATGTTAAATGTTTATCCGCTATTAATGATGTATCTTGGTTATGGCATAGAAGATTAGGACATGCTAACATGGATTTAATTCATAAATTGTCTAAGAAAGAGCTAGTTAAAGGATTGCCTAAGACCAAATTTGTTAAAGATAAAATTCGTGATGCGTGTCAACTTGGTAAACAACATAAATCTTCATTTAAATCTAAGAAGGACATTACTACAACTAGACCTCTTAATATGTTGCATCTTGATTTATTTGGTCCTAATTCGGTTGCTAGTTTGGGTGGTAAATTATATACTTTTGTTATTGTTGACGATTTTATTAGACTCACTTTGGTGTTCTTTCTCGCCCACAAAAGTGAAACTCCACATGTCTTTGCAAAATTTTGTAAAAAAGTTCAAAATGAAAAAGGTGTTTCTATTATACATTTTAGAAGTGATAGAGGTAGAGAATTTGATAATATTGATATTGAGAATTTTTGTGATGAGCATGGTATTAATCATAACTTTTCGGCACCTAAAACTCCTCAACAAAATGGTGTGGTTGAAAGAAAAAATAGATCTCTTCAAGAGATGTCTAGAACCATGTTACATGAACATTCTTTACCGGAATATTTATTGGCGGAAACCGTTAACACCGCATGCTATGTGATTAATCGCACTATCCTTCGTAAAAAGTTAGATAAGACACCCTATGAATTATGAAATGACAAGAAACCAAATATTGCATATTTTAAAGTTTTTGGTTGCAAATGTTTTATTTTGAATGATCGTGATCACTTGAAAAAATTTGATGCTAAATCCGATGAAGTAATTTTTCTTGGGTATGCCACTAATAGTAAAGCATATAGAGTTTATAAGAAGAAAAGTTTAGTTGTACAAGAATCTATGCATGTTGTATTTGATGAGACAAATCCTTTCTCACCCATAATACGTTCCGATGACGATGTTGAAATTATCTAAAAGGTTTCAGATATTCAAATTTATGATACATCTAAGGAAGAAACTTCGAGTGCTCAAGCTCCTCCTAAGGATTTGAAAATAAAATCGAGCAAAACTCGAATGATTTGCCTAGGAGTTGAAAATTTGTGTCCAACCACCTTATTGATCAAATTCTTGGAGATCCATCTAGTAAGGTTATGACTAGATCATCCTTAAGAAATGTATGCAATAATGTGGTATTTGTTTCTCAATATGAGCCCAAAAACATAAATGAAGCCGAACAAGATGAATCTTGGATGATGGCTATGCAAGAAGAGCTCAATCAATTTGAGAGAAACAAAGTGTGGACACTTCTTCCTAAACCTAATGATCATACCATTATTGGTACTAAATGGGTTTTTCGTAACAAGAAGGATGAAAGTGGTATAATTGTTAGAAATAAAGCTAGACTTATTGCCCAAGGATATAATCAAGAGGAGGGTATTGATTATGAAGAAACATATGCACCTGTAACTCGTTTAGAAGCAATTCGCATGCTACTTGCTTACTCTTGCTTTAAAAATTTTAAATTGTATCAAATGGATGTGAAAAGTGCTTTCTTGAAGAGGAAGTTTATGTGAAACAACCTCCTGGTTTTGAAAATCATATTTATCCGAATTATGTATTTAAATTATCTAAAGCTTTGTATGGTTTAAAACAAGCACCCAGAGTATGGTATGATAGATTAAGTTCATTTTTGATTAACAATGGGTTTGTTAGAGGTAAAATTGATACTACCTTATTTATCGAAAACCATGACAATGACATGCTACTTGTACAAATTTATGTTGATGATATCATATTTGGTTCTACTAACGACAATCTTTGCAAAGAATTTTCTACTTGTATGCAAAAGGAATTTGAAATGAGCATGATGGGAGAGATGAATTATTTTCTCGAATTATAAGTAAAGCAATGCAAAGATGGGATCTTTGTCAATCATGAGAAATATGTGAAGGAACTCTTAAAGAAGTTCGACATGGAAGGCGCTAAATCAATGAGTACGCCTATGAGTTCAACGTTGAAACTTGACAAAGACGAAAGTGGTAAGAGTGTCAATATAAAGAAGTATCGAGGTATGATCGGAAGCCTACTTTATTTGACGGCTTCTAGGCCGAACATCATGTTTGGTGTTTGTCTATGCGCACGATTCCAAGCGAATCCAAAAGAATCCCACTTACACGCCGTAAAACGTATATTCCGTTATCTTTCCGGCACTAGTTCTTTGGGTTTGTGGTATCCAAAAGAAAACATAGTTGACCTAATAAGTTATTCCGATGCGGATTTTGCGGGTTGCAAAATCGATAGGAAAAGTACTAGTGGCACATGTCATTTTCTAGGACATGCACTAGTATCTTGGTCAAGCAAGAAACAAAATTCGGTGGCCCTTTCAACAGCCGAAGCCGAATATGTGGCGGCCGGAAGTTGTTGTGCACAAACTTTGTACATTAAACAACAACTAGAGGACTTTGGAATTAGGCTTAGCCACATTCCCATAAAATGTGACAACACAAATGCCATAAGTTTGACCAAGAACCCCATACAACATTCACGCACTAAGCAGATTGAGATAAGATATCATTTTATTCGTGATCATGTGCAAAAAGGTGATGTTAATATTGAATTCGTTGGCACCGAATCGCAATTTGCGGATATATTCACTAAACCACTTTCGGATGATCGTTTTTGTATTATTCGACGTGAACTCGGTATGGCTAGAGCTTGTGATATCTAGTTTATTCCAAAAGATTCATAACAAGGATCAAAAGTGCTTATCATTGAGCACACATCATTTATATTAATTGTGCTAAATTTTTCACAATTTTTGTGTTGAATATTATTTGTATTAATTTTGCATGTTATTATGAGTATTAACAAGTATTTTTGCAGCTTTAGATTGATAATTACTGATTCCCTCCTTTTTGATGAAAAAAGGGGGAGAAAGTATGTGTGTTATGTGTGTGTGTCATGAGTGATAATGGTACACACTCGTTTATTTTATCGTTTATTTTATTATGCTATGCTTGATCAAGAACTACTAGTTTGTCTATTTGTTTAAGTACTTTTCGAACTTATGCTTTCGGTTAAGTTGTTTGAACTTATCTTATCTATGCAAGTATTTTTCATTTTAATAATTGCTTGTATATTTTTATCTATGCACCTATTTAGGGGGAGTATATTATTCATATGCTTAAAATTATTATCTTTTTATAAACACACATTAACTCTATTGTGATCATCAAAAAGGGGGAGATTGTTGACCTTAAAGTCAATTAATCTTATTTTGATAATTACAATTAGTTAATAAAGTGTTATTTAACTCGATTGTTCCAATGATGATAGCCATTTTAACCGATATATTTTCCAACCAATTGTGACGTCAAACCGATATAGTCAAACTCTCACACAAAGCTTCACAAATGCTTTCACTCACAAGAAATGAATTCAAGTGATATACATGTGCTTCACAAAGAATCAAAACCAAGAAAGGATCAAGAACATCAAACAAGTAAAGATACGCATAAGAAAATCAAGCATCACGAAGACTCGAATTATCATTAAATGGAGTGAGTGCTTAGATTTTATGTAAAGATACTTTATTGATCAAATCCCTATAGCTCAAACATATTCTTGCATCTTTTAAAGATTGATTCAAGCTAGCTTGAAATTGAATTAATTTGAAAAACATCATTTTACAAAAACCGAGTTTCAAAATAAATTCATATTAATTTTAAATGATCATATTTTAAGCTATAATAAAAATAGGTATCTTAGAAACATATCTTTGAGGTTCAACAATCATTAGAATCTTATTTGAAACTAAATTGTTAAATTGCAAAAATATTTTTTTTTTCATTTAAAATTCGCTCAATTTTTGCCCAGTTTTGATTTAACGGTAAGATGGAGGCCTTCTCGAACTCCGATCATTTTGAAATTTTTTACAGTAGTTAAGCAACATCTCCTAGCAATTTTGACTAAAATTTGAGCTTGATCCAACAGTCAAATTGGGAGAAATTAACAAAACAAATTTGAATTTTTTGTCAAAACTAACTGTTGGAAAATTTGAAAATGTATACCTTGGAGCCAAAACCTCTCTTAATCATCCCCAACGGCCATATGGTTTTGCAAGCTATAAATATGAGGTCCTAAACATGTTTTAACATACCTTGAATCATTCTAATACTCTATTATTCATTTATTCAAATATACAAAGATTCAAGAACACATTTTGATCAATCTTTCATTTTTGAGCTATATACTTTGATCAATTTTGATATCTCTTAGTGTGAGCTTCATTTGTATTTTGTCATATACAAGAGAGATATTGTACATTGGTGTTTGTCACCAAAACTCATTTTGAATCATAATTGTGAGAGGTGTATCTCATAGATTAGTAAGAGGGATTTCTTGTGAAAGTATTGAAGGTGTTTTCAATACTTGTGAGAGTGTGTGATAAGAATACACTTGTAGAGGTTTGATCTTCACCCGGAAGGAGATCGGTTATAGTGGAAATTCTCGGGGAACTAACCGAGCGCGGAGTAGGGGAACAAGCCGAACCATGTGGACAAAAAATCTTTGATTTCGATCGGTTCAATCTTTCTATCTCTTGCTCTATTATATTGTGCTATTTATTCATTGTGTTTGAAATTAACTTTGTTTTTGATTGCTTGATAAATATAGACATCAAATACTTTTAAATCATTTTTAAAAATCCGATTAAGTTTTTAAAAACCCTATTCACCCCCCTCTAGGGTATTTTTCGATCTACAACGTTTAAGGTAAATTCTTGCTTTGCGTGGTCATTTTTTAATCCTGGGTACATTTTGATGAGTCAGACACATCTTGTAAATCACGTTAGTCATATTACACATGTGTAGGCTTGAGACATACCGCGGGTTGTCGTAACCGAATTCATTAAGGTTTAGGCCAAAAAGATGGAGGGGAAAGTGTTTTTTTTTTGTTTAACGTACCCCTGATTCCATCAAATTTAATGGATAAATTGGATGAAATGGTCAAAGTTAAACTTGCTCAATAGTTTATGCACTAAAGTGGAGCAATTTAAAGTTTAAGGGCCATTAATATAGTTTACGCTTGCATTTTACGATGCATTCTTGAATTGTTTTGAAAAATATAAGTTCATATATTCAGTTCAAAAGCATTTATTTGAATGAATAAGTATTCAAACTTCTAGGTTTGCATGAGAAGTGATGGGGTAAAAAAATAATTTTACCATTGGCCTACAAAAATAATATTATACACTTTCCTTTAAATAAATATTCCACTCCATAATATTCTACACTTTCTTTAAATAAATATTTCACTCCATAATATTCCTCACTTTTCTTTAAATAAATATTCCACTCCATAATATTCATCACTTTTCTTTAAATAAATATTCTACTCCATAATATTTCTCACTTTTCTTTAAATAAATATTTCACTCCATAATATTTCTCACTTTTACCAAATTACCTTTTTGCCCCTTATTTTTATCAAATTTACGTTTTTACCATTCTATATTTACCTATAAATACCTCCCCTCATTCATTCATTCAACACACCAAAAACACATCATTCTTCTCATCCAACACCATCCTTCTCTTCCAAAATTCATCCATCTCATCCAAGAGATAAAAAGCCATTGGCAATACAAATACAAGCCAATTTAAGAAAAAATAGGAGGGTCTTATACTCTCTCTTTTCATACCCTAAAAAATACTAGCAACCCTTATACACACACTCTCTCCTACACAGTTTATTATTTATTCTGTTGAAATATTTGTAATCATAATTCTATACTTATAAATAGAATTAGTGGAATTGTAGAGGAAAAAGTTGGTAACTTGTATCATCATCCAAAGTTGATTGCCTTTGAGGTAATACAAAGCAAGCACACACAAAAGAATGACGTACTGCCGGAATAGCATAAGCGTTACCGGGGGAACCTACTTTAATAAAAAATGTCATGTGTTTATTATTGCGCCGCATTTATTTTTTATTTATCGATATTCACTTATTAATTGGTTAATTATCTATTTCTAGATTTTGACACCATCAATTGGCGCCGTATGTGGGAATGATAAGCTCTCTAAAGCTCTCATTCTTTAGAAATTACAAGTGAATTTTCGGTACAAAAACTTCAAATCCCGCGGGTCTACGTAGCTCAATATTTTTGGATGCATAACTTCTTGCTCAGAATTTCAAATTATGTGATTCTGGAGTCAATTTTGGATAAAATTTCAAAAGCTACAACTTTTTAGTTCAAGCCATTTTTAATTTCGGCCATCTCGGGGTTCAAAACTGAGATACAAACTTTCTGAAACGAAAAAGGCGAAAATTTCGCGGGCCTACGGTAGCTTAATATTCTCGGGTGCATAACTTCTTGCTCAAAATTTTAAATTATGCGATTCTATAGTCTATTTTGAAGAAAATTTCAAGAGCTATAACTTTTCAGTTTAAGCTTTGTTCAAATTTGGCCATCTCGGGGTTCAAAACGGCGATACAAAGTTGCTATAATAAAAAATGCAAAAATTTCGCAGGCCTACACTAACTCAATATTTACAGGTGCATAATCATTCAAAAATTCAGTTATGGTTAACCCAATAGGATAAAACCCAAAAGAAGAGATAAGTTATTTTTTTAATAACTCATATATGATTTTTCTCTTTATATTAATATATCTAAAATTGTATCATTTTCTTACGATTAATGATCTTTATTGTAGGTAAAATCAATGAGCTTCAAAAAAAATTATTACAATTGAATGTAATTTTTATCAAGTTCATCCGACAAAACACAAAAAAGAACTTAAATTTTTTTTCAGCGGATATCAAACTTCCACAAAGCTGAATGTGACTTTGAAGTCTGTCAGACAACCGCAGGACCACCTCAGCCCAAAGAAATCTGGCTGAGAATGATCATCTACTGCTGCACCACTGGTCCAGAGACCAAAATTTTGACGTTTCTTGGTAATAAATGAGAAAATTGTCAGAATTTGCCTAAGTTAGAAAAGGGCATGACTCTACTCAAGACTTAGCCAAAAAGAACAAATTTTTCTTTTAAGAAACCAAGGACTTAAATGAGAAAATTGTCAGAATTTGCCTAAGTCAAAAGGGAACATGACTCTACTCAAGACTTAGCCAAAAATAACAAATTTTTCTTTTAAGAAACCAAGGACTTAAATGAGAAAATTGTCAGAATTTGCCTAAGGCAGAAGGAGGCATGACTCCACTCAAGACTTAGCCAAAAAGAACAAATTTTATTTTTAAAAAACCAAGGATATCGAAAAAATTCCTATCACCATATAGAAGGGCCATGCTTTAAACAATCACAAATGGAATATTACCGGAACGTTTGTACAAAGCTCTCACTAGAGGTGCACATTATCTAGTCACTCAAAAAAGGCTGAAGAATTCGAATATCATCAACACCAAAATTCAAAATAGTACTAAAATCAGAAGAAGAATAATAAAAAAAAATCATGTCCTATATTCCCTAAAGCCGTCCAGTCAAGGTTCGTTGGTTCGGCAAACTCCGCAACAAAATCAGCTTGCGGAGATTGAGATAAAAAACCGTCCGAGGCAACCTGGTGATAGGCATCCAAGGTAGCCTGGTGATAGGCACCCGAGGTAGCTTAGTGATAGGATAGATTTGGAAATGACAACAAATCCACTTCAGTCGGCAGGGCCCCATTTTCTATAAGATTCGCGGTAGTCGAAAGGATATCCTGTACACCCTCTTCCGATATAAGGAGCCTTAAAAAACTTTTGGGAACAGGTTCTGGAAGATTCACGGCAGTCGGAATAACATCAGGTACGTTATTTTCTGCCAACGAAGGGAACCTCGAGGAGGAGCAAATGAGCATAATGGGTTAACGCAGGAAGACCCTCCTTTTAATCGAGTCTCTAATGCCGTCACCCGTGCCTGTAACTCTTCCACCTTCTGTTCAAGAGAAACAAGAAGAGTAGAACAGCCTTTAGTGGGATTCTCGATTCTCGTCGTAGCTTCAAAAAAATATGAACTGAGTGTTTCAAGATGTTGGTCTTTAGGGGCATCTTGCAAAAAATATGCAACGTTCCTTACCCCGAAAACAGTGAAGATTGTATGGTAATCCTGACGATCAATCACATTTCAAAAAATTTTAGCATATTTGCAAGATAGAGGACATCTCTTATGGCTATAAGCGCAAGTTACACATGGAGGACCTGCAAAACGGTGAGTGTTTGACATTATTTTGATTTACTTTCGTAGGAGAAACTGTATTACAAAAGAGTGATGATGCGAGGTGCGAATGGTTTAGTTGTGAATATCCCTTTGAAAACTTGAAAAATAGAATGGGATCTTGAGGAAGATGAAGAGGGAGAAGGGATAAGAGCATAAATTTCGAGTTCGGAAAAAAAGGAAAAGCTGTCTGAAAAGGGGGGAGGGAGAGGAGCCTCCGACAGGGAGAATCTCGAGGGAAGAAATCCCGCTGAAAAGGGGCAGACAACAAAGGCAGGCCTCGAGAGAAAAGGTGCCACAAATATATATATATATATATATATATAAAATAAACAGTTGGAAAAGGCCCGAATAGAATCAAACTATTTATGACCAAAAGTATAGCGAGCTTTACATATTAATATTCAAAGCTCTACGACTTACATCCAATGTCTAACGAGTTCTACACATTGATGTTTCGCGCTCAATGACTAGCATCCGAGATCTAGCTTCCTTGAACTAAGACTCGAGATCAACGTCTAGCCAGCCTTACACAATGATGTTCTGAAACTCTAAGACTAATGATCAAAGTTTAACTAGCTTTACACATTAATGTTCCGAGCTCCACAAACTTACGGTCAAGGGTTAACGAAACCTTACACGTCGATTACTCGAGCTTTCCCCTTGATTATCTTCCTTGACAAGTACCCGCTCTCACACATTAACTTTGAGCCGGACCATTTAACCGACAAAAACATTTTATCCTTCACATTCAGCTTTCAACATAAAAATAAAGGATAGAGGGCAATTGATGGGGTAAAAAAATAATTTTACCATTGGCCTACAAAAATAATATTCTACACTTTCCTTTAAATAAATATTCCACTCCATAATATTCTACACTTTCTTTAAATAAATATTTCACTCCATAATATTCCTCACTTTTCTTTAAGTAAATATTCCACTCCATAATATTCCTCACTTTTCTTTAAATAAATATTTCACTCCATAATATTTCTCACTTTTACCAAATTACCTTTTCGCCCCTTATTTTTATCAAATTTACTTTTGTACCATTCTACATTTACCTATAAATACCTCCCCTCATTCATTCATTCAACACACTAAAAACACATCGTTCTTCTCATCCAACACCATCCTTCTCTTCCAAAATCCATCCATCTCATCCAAGAGATAAAAAGCCATTGGCAATACAAATACAAGCCAATTTAAGAAGAAATAGGAGGGTCTTATACTTTCTATCTTCATACCCTAAAAAATACCAACAACCCTTATACACTCTCTCTCCTACACAATTTATTATTTATTCTGTTGAAATGTTTGTAATCCTAATTCTATACTTATAAATAGAATTAGTGAAATTGTAGAAGGAAAAGTTGGTAGCTTGTATCATCATCCAAAGTTGATTGCCTTTGAGGTAATACAAAGCAAGCGCACATAAAAGGAGGACGTTCTGCCGGACTAGCATAAGCGCTACCGGGGAAACCTACCTTAATAAAAAAATGTCATGTGTTCATCATTACGCCGTATTTATTTTTTATTTATCGATATTCACTTATTGATTGGTTAATTATTTATTTCTAGATTTTGACACCATCAAGAAGCATATAAGCAAATAAAGAATTGTGGGGAAAAGTTGCGTATAGGTTCATACAAGTACGAAATTTATCAGAGAACACTGTTCTACAAACTAGCCCAGCAACTGGTGTAGCTCCTTAAAGGTTCATACCAATATGCCAAAGGAGAGTAGCGTTAAGATTTTTTGGAGCCCAACATACGGGTGTGCATCATTAAGGGACAATAATGGTACGCATCCTTATCGTAAAACTATGTTTTATTTTCCCAATTTGAATAGGACTTGACTTATGGCCCAAGACACTTATTCTTGGTACGTCTATATATTGAGGCCTAAGTCAATGACATAACACACATATTTTTAAAGCTCTTAAATATTCAAGTTTTATTCGAGAGATTTTATACCCCAAAAGTTAGGGTAATAGTTTCATGCCATAAGGATATTTCGTTCTTCATTTTAAGAACTAGGGTTTCAAAGTTCTCAAGATCATGCGAAAGGAGTCTTTAATTGCGATTGGAGACGGGAAAGTGAAGTGGGTAGCTTGGTGATAAGGGAGATAGCTGGACGGGGTTGACATAATATAATCAAGTGTGTAGGAGGCCTTAGGCGGGACTGAAATGTAGGAAACACTATGACGATCCAGTTGCAGTTAGAGTTTACATTCAAGGGCTGTGGATCATTGCAAGCATTTTGTAAGACAAAGGGTTTTAAAAGATTGATTATGTTTCTCACTTTGATTATAGTGAAGCATTGTCGGTTAGTCCTAAGGATTAGTCCTATGCTAGTACATATACCTCGTTACTTTTTAGTGTTATGCGATTGCTTTGTTTGATTGAATTGATATATTTGTTAGGCACACAACATAGGTTTTCAAAAGTAAAATTAATTAGACATAAGGTTTGCTCTTTAGCCTTATCAATTGCAAATTTAGTTTTGATAAAAGCCCTAAAATGGACCTAGGCATAAGATCCTTAACGAAACTTCTCAAATTTTTGGTCATCAACATATCGATGCAATATAATGCGTTGATACACTTGACTAGAGGTGCACCCTCTCAGCCAAACTGCACATTGATGCATACATGTTAATGTTGTATCGATGTGTTGCACCCAGATTTCATGATTTGCCTAATGTGATTGGAATGCATTCCAATGTATATGGAATATATTATAAGCAAAAAAGTACATCATGTCTATATTCCATAATACATTTTCCAAGGCCAACTAAGAAACTGTCGTAAAACTGAGCTTTAAAAATGGTTGATTCAAAAATCCTTTTAATTTGATTTTAAGATCACCACCGCTAGAATTTTGAATAAATACCAAACTTACCTATTTACCTAATTCCATTGATTCTAAATGATTCTTTGGCTAGGTAAGCGAGGCCTGATTGATGTTGTAACTTCATATCTTTAATGACTCAAACAACATACAAAGAAAAAACGTTTTTGACATCGGAATCAAGCCAAAACAAATACGTCTTTATAGATACAGACTTTACAGCCCACGCCTAGGCATGGCTAATCATTATACACTCCATCTCATCATTCATTACATTTTAAAAAATTGTTTCATCATTGTCAAATGCTGGATTTTTTTTAAGAAAACATATTTAAATAAATTAAAAATTATTTTTTTTTACATGATAAAAACATAATAAATATAATTACAATATTAACAGCAACCTAAATAGTGATAAATATCCTCCAATAGTGCTAACGATCACTTGAAGTTGTCTCCTAAAATAAAACAGTCTTCCTCGTGTAGTAGAAGCCCTCGAAACAACATAAGTCAGTGAACATAATATGTGGTTATATTCTCTCTATTAATATGTGGTTATATTCTCTCTATTAATGAATATGTAGTACTCCACACGAATGAAAGAATTGTTGAAGACCAAAGGATCGATGGAAACATAGGGAAAGTTTTCTATATCAACCCTAGAGAGTCAGCGGTTGATGCCAAAAGAAGCAACCACTGGGAGTCAACCATAAGGCTTGAGGCCATGTTTGGTACGATAGGAACTTGATCGACTTCAACAACGGGCATACCATGTGACTCGCACATAAGAAGGCATGAGGAATGTGTGGAAGGATATTACAGATTCGTATGAGCCCTAACCAGATAGTGCGATGTTCCCAACTCGTATTGTACACCACCTACTCGTATTGAACACTTCCAACTCATATAGAGCACCATTAAATTGTGACACTTATATGATGAAAAGTTAACTAGTTATGGTGAGACTCACTCTATAAATATATTAATGGGATAGCTTGAAAAAGGGGATCGGGTTTAAGAATCTAAGAAAACATAAAGAGAGAAAGAGGAATAAGCTGGTAACTTGTCTTATTGTTCTTAATGCCATTTACAAAGCAATCAAAGCATACATACACATAAAAATAGGACGTACTACCAGTAGACGTAAAAATCACTGGGGGGAACCTACCTGAAAGTGAAAATACCTTTGTCCCCTATCCTTTATTGCTAACAATACATTCATTTCTTTGGTAACTTTATCTTGTGGGACCGGCCAAATTTTTGATCTCCCACAGTAACTTCGCCCATTTTCGATTTGGGGAGAGAGAAGTCAGTGAAGAACTCAAAACTTAGATTTCTCTTCTAATAATGTGAAGTTTTACCACTTGATCTACAGGCAGAGTATCCGATTTACAATGACTTTGCATAAAAATCAGGTGTCAAGAATTTTCTCTCTTTTTCACAACCAACCTACTCAATTAATATCTCACTTGCTACTCTTTCGCATCACTTTCCTTTTCATCAATTTTTTTAGAAAATTAAATGCTATAACTTTCTATCCAAAAAGGGGAAATAGTAAATGTTGTTTGCATGAGAATGTTTTCGGTAGAAAAATTGGGAAATGAAAAAATTTTAAATTAAGTTTACTAAGTCAAAGAGATAAAAATAAAGTAACAGGGTTTACTGACTTTTAATTTTTTTTATGAAATCCATTATTTAATTTTACAAAATTAATGACTGCAAAATCAAGTTTGCAATAAATTTGGATTACATATATATATATATATATTTTGATATTATGCACACAATCTGTTTTTTAGTATATAGTATGTGTCTATGGCTAATTGTAATGCTTTAAAGTTACTTCAATTAGTAGCACAGAAAAATCGGCCACTTGTTAGAAGAAAAATACACATGATGCTAAAAACAGTATGCAAATTTTTCGGATTGTAACTTTTTTGTTTTTGTGGAAAGTTAAGTTTGTAATCCTTAAATTTTAGTAGATTTATTGGTGTTTATTTCAACGGCGTATCTAGGAGGCCCAAGGGGGCTTCAGCCCAGCCCTCTAAAAATATATCAAGTAGTACCTTATGTATTTTTATTATAAATTAAGCTTGTAGCCCGGTGATTATGGGATCCTTTATTAAGTTTAGTGTCTAACTTAGGTAGACGGTTCAAATTTTTCCTATGACAATATACTTTTTTTGCATTTTCCTCTTTTAGCCTACCCTTAATCCTTCCTATGACAATATACTTTTTTTTGCATTTTCCTCTTTTAGCCTACCTGTTTATAATTTTAGCCCATTCCTCCCTCTTTTAGCTTACCCCTTTATAATTTTAGCCCATCTCTCCCTTGAATCCTGGATCTGCCCTTGGTTTATTTGAAATGTTTTAGAGATTGTTCAATGATTTGCACCCATAAATAAACTTGTTAAGAAACACACACATGACAAAAAAAATGCATTAAATCTTATGGATTGTATCTTTTTAATTGCAAAATTAAGTTTGCAGTCCCTGCTATATAACATATTACAAAGTTTTAATGGTTATTTGGATGATTCCCCATTTATTAGATCTATTACACATAATTTTACATTCGTATTTTTTTGAGGGCTCATTTTATTTGAAATTAAATCAACATATTTTCATTAGACGCTAAAGCTATAAGTAATGTATTCGATCAACTCTATTATTGCAACATCACAGTGATACATATGTAGTTTTTGTAGACAGAATGGTTGAAAATCTCATCATTATAAATGTAACTAATTCTTATTATGATAATCGCAGATTCAAGAATCTTATGAGGGATGGCTTGTGTGAAATTGATATGTCAAAATTTAATTGAACATGTGAATTATCAAAAAAATTATCCTCGCAAATACTAGAAATTTTTTATTTTTTTACTTATCCCAAATTTAACTTTATTTAGGATTTAAAATTAATCATAAATACCTAAAAAGAGGTTGGGATAGAGGATTAAACAAAAAGAGAAAGAGAATATTAGAAAAATGATGTAGGATTCAAACTCACAACCTCTCACTTAAACTCCCCCCTCCCCAGGAAAAAAAATGAGAGAGAGAGAAGGATTTGAGAAAAAAAAAGGAGAGGATTTAAGGGATTCAAACTCATAACCTCCCACTTAACCACAATCAAACACCCCCCCCCCCCCTTTATACAAGTATATATGTTTATGCAAATCCAATTAGGCTGTGTTCTTTTTACAAAATTTTGAAATCATGTAATTTGATAAATCATAAGATTTAGAAATCTTTGATTTTAAAATCTCATGATTTTCAATTTTGGTGTTCTTTTAATTTATTTTTTTTAAATGCAATAATATAAGTTATGTTTAAGTGAAATTATTATCCATTTATGTATTTTAGCTAGAGAGAAAAAATGTTATTGACCAATAATAGAGGAGAGATTGGAGTAAAAAGAAATGGTTCAAATTCAAATTCCATAATTCAATATGGGATTTCAAAATCCCAACCTTAGAGCATTTCCAACCGTAGTGTATAATTTTGGTTTGTGTAAAATTTACACGTTTTGAAAAAAATAAAGGTCTCCAGCAGTCTTTTAAGAATTTTTGACACTTAGGATTTGTGTAAAAAGGTTGTGTAAAATACAAATCCAATTTACACAACCATGTCAGATAATCTCGTGTCTATTTTTCATCATCCCGTATATAGAAATAAATGGATTTGAAAAATAAAGGAATAAATATAGGATAAGTTTCACTTGTGCGTATGTAATTGGTAGTTTAATACTTACACAAAAGTCTAAAACAGACTGTTGGAATACAAAATGAATTCTTTATTATTTTTGTGTAAATCCCACTTTAACACATGAGATTTACACAAAATTTATATAAAACGATTGGGGATGCTCTTACAGTATTTACAGTATTTTAAAATTTGACGAGACTTATCCCAAAAGAGCAGCCTGAAATTACATAAATCACGTGATTTACGAAATCCTAACTTAAAATCACGCCAAAAGAACAGACCCTTATAGAAGAGGTTGTTAACCTAAGGTCTTAATCTTATTTTGATAATAACAATAAATCAATCATGTGTAATTTAACATGTTTCTTGATATAAGTATACAGTTCATTTACTTGAAAAATTCAAGAAAAACATGACAAGGATCAATCTTTCACTATTCGATCATTGGAAAAGACAAGGAAGATCAAATCTCTCAATGCAAATCATGAAGCACAA
Organism: Lonicera japonica; assembly: GCA_021464415.1. Taxonomy (NCBI): domain Eukaryota; kingdom Viridiplantae; phylum Streptophyta; class Magnoliopsida; order Dipsacales; family Caprifoliaceae; genus Lonicera; species Lonicera japonica. Next base: position 19,146,074 of record CM038468.1, read on the forward strand.
AGGATCAAAAGATTATATGAAAAGCTTAAAGGAAAAAGCTTCAAATGAAGATCAATCCGAAGAAACAAATCAAAGCATTCGAAGACTCGTTAATTCAGTAATTGAGTGAGTGCTTAAGATTTATGTAAAGTTACTTTATTGATCAAATTCCTATAGCTCAAACATATTCATGCATCTTTTAAAAGATTGATTTAAACAAGCTTAAAATTGAATTTATTTGAAAAACATCATTTTATAAAGACCGAGTTTTAAAATAAATTCATATTAATTTTAAATGATCATATTTTAAGCTCTAATAAAAATATGTCTCTTAGAAACATATCTTTGAGGTTCAAAAATCATTAGAATTTTATTTGAAACTAAATTGTTAAATTGCAAAAATATTTTTATTTTACATTTAAAATTCGCTCAATTTTTGCCCAGTTTTGATCTAACGGTAAGATGGATGCCTTCCCGAACTCCGATCATTTTGAAATTTTTTATAGTAGTTAGACAACATCTCTGAGAACGTTTGACTAAAATTTGAGCATGATCCAATGGTCTAATTGGAAGAAATTAACAAAACAAATTTGAATTTTTTTTGTTAAAAATAGCTGTTGGAAAGTTTGAAAATGTATACCTTGGAGCCAAAACCTTTCTTAATCATCCCCAATGGCCATATGGTTTTGCAAGCTATAAATATGAAGTCTTATACATGTTTTAATATACTTGAATCATTCTACAAACTCATTTTACATATATACAAAGTTATTCAAGTATTCAATTCATTTCATTGATCATATTCTTCATTTTTGAGCTATATACTTTGATCAATCTTGATAACTCTAGTGTGAGCTTCATTTGTAATCTTCAAATAAATTTGAGAGTTATTGTATTGGTGTGTATCACCACAAACAATTCATTCTTCATTTCAAAAGAGAGTTTGTCTCTTTATAGAGCAAGAGAGCATATCTTGTGAGAAGTGTAGTGGGTATAACTACATTGTGAGTGTTGTGTGCATAGCAACATTTGTATTGAGGTTTGATCTTCACCCGAAGAAGATTAAATAGTGAAAATTCTCGAAAAACTAACCGAGCGCGGACGTATGGTTGAAGAACCCGAACCATGAGGACAAAAAATCTTGAGCTTCAAATTGGTTCAATCTCTCTAACTCAAGCTCTTTTTTTATTACTAAATTATTGATTGTATTTTGAAATTGCTTATTTGCTTATCTTGGGATTGATTACTTGAAATTGATTATTTCCTTGATATTGTTGCTTAGCTAAGTTGTTTTACTTAAATATTTTAAAAACGTTTTAATTCCGCATTAAGTTTTTAAAACCCTATTCACCCCCATCTAGGGTTATTTTTCGACCAACAGAGGTATTCAATAATCTTTCTGTATATCCACTATAAAAAATAGATATGTACTTCACTATTAAATATTTATTTTTAACAAAAATTAAATGATAAGTTTATCCACCAAAAACTTTAATACTATAATAATAATTGAGATCCAAAAGTCCTAAAACACCTTCATCTCCTACATTAGATAAATATATGATGTATGCATATATAACAACGCTAATGGAAGAGAAGTAATCCAATTTTTTTATAATTCTCTATCACCTCACCCCATCTGTCTTAAGTAAGTCATGATTCACCATTTCATCTCCATTTACTTGTTCAAACATGTTTTTTTTTTTAAATGAATTCAAATCATCATCGGTTTCTCAGCTTTCAAACATGTAACTATATATGCACATTTCTTTTTCAATCAAAAGGAAAAACTCCCTAGAACTTTATTAATCAGGAACAAGAAATTATACTTTTTATATCTAAGATTGGAAAGAGTACTCATTTTAACAATTCTACATATCCCTTTTAGCTTTCTAGGTGGATCATTCCCTTCAACAAAATCAATTCTCTTTCCTTCCCTACAACCCATATTAGACAATAAATCAGCCAATATAACTATATACACATATATCCTAATTGGAACAATAATATTGTGGGAGTGAAGCACAAAAGCAAATCGGCCACCATAACTCTTTTATAAAACTAAAGCACATGAATCATTCCACATGAGAAACATGTAAAATAAATTAAATTTGTAGATTCTTCTAAGTTTCAAGGACATGTTAAAGCAAGTTCAATATTAACCTAAGTATAATATTGCATATCTTTGCGGAGATTAAGTATCTTTCAAAAATGTTAATTAATTATGTGTTGTATTTAGTGCTTTTGGTTTTATATTAATGTTTTAGGAAATTTCTAAAATGTTTAGGATTTCAAAAGATTGCACACGTATTTTATATTGTTGGCATATGAATTAAAAATGAGTTTTGTTATGTCGCTTTTTTGAATGACCATCATATATTGTTATAAGTAAATAAGTTTCCTTAAAAACCAACATAGTTAATCTGTATTAATGTTGGCTATTGTAAAAATTAGGGGTGTGCACGGTTCGGTTAACCGAACTGAGCAGTTAAACAGTCAACCGAACTGACTTTTCGATTTTACGCTTAAGTTCAACCGAACCGAACCATTAAAGCGGCTAAAACCGACCGGGGTCGGTTCGGGCAGTCGGTTTTTGTCGGTTTGGACCTTGGGCTTAAATTAGTGTTTTGGGCCATGGGTTTATAATATTTGGACTTTTTTTATATGTTATTCTATCTCTTGGGCCTAATTTTTTTATTGATTATTTGTGTATTTTCTCTTCTTAAATATTTATTATTATTGGAATTTCTTTTTAATTATATAACCTATATTATTTTAAAGAAAACAGCTCATTAATTAAATACACAAAACCAATAAAAATGTAATAAGCGTACTAGTCGATTCGGTTCGGTTTTTGACAGTTTTATATACCAAAAAATTGATAACAGAACCGACCTATTTCGGTTGCTCGATATCTTAACCGAACCGAACCACAAAACTTGAAAAACCGCTCGGTTCGGCTCAGTTCGGGCCCGTTCGAGCCGGTTTTTTGGTTTTTTGGATTTTTTGCACATCCCTAGTAAAAATGATATAATAACTATAAACTTTTAATAAGCGTCATAAGGCACGTGAATTATAATAAACTTATTATGTCATTTTACTTAATAATTGTCATAAATAAATATGTCACTTAGAAACTGACATAATTGTTCATTATTTATGTCACTTTCAATTGAACTGACACAATAACTATAAACTCTTAAAAACGACACAAATGTGGCAATGTTTAAGTTTTTATGTCATTTTTTACTTAACCGACATATTTGGCCTTTTTTTCTTGTAGTGAATGGAAGAATGATACAAATGTATCTGATGACAAATATAATTACGTTTTCATATAGAGAAGATGATGGTATTTTTAAAAAATTATATTTGTTAATATCGTATTTTATTAAAAAAAAAGAAAGAAAGAAGAAGTTAAAAATCAATTTTTTATTTTTTTTAAAATTTATTCCACCAAGTGAATAAATTAAATAAAAAATGCAGATTAACTCAAAGGTGGATAAATTTCTAAATTTTGTAGATGGATTTAAAATTACCCTTGTTGAAAGCATGTTCAATTTATAAAATTTATCAACAAATTTTTGATTTCAAATAAGGGTCTCTAGGGAATTTTCTTTTTTGTTTTGTTTTGTTTTAGTCCTAGCTCACAAGAGTGCCTCCTATAGTGAGGATTAATTTAACTTGTAAACAATTAAAGCAATTTGTCACGAATGTAGTTATACTTTGATTTCTCTATCTTCAATCCTTCTTGTAACTGTGTTTTGACCTAGTTCTATGTTTGTTTGTATTGCTAATTTGCTATCATAATCAGAACTGATCTTTCCACGTACGTAAGCGCAAGTCTTCTCTTTTGACAAAAATAAATGAAGGACCATATTTAACCATATATGTTAAATGAGGAGTCGTACCATCAATTTATAAATCTATTTCAAAATCTTATAAATATTTGATACGAATTAATGTGAAAAAGATAATAGATAAATGTTTTAGAATATATATGTGACAATGAATGTTAAAGGCTTAAAGCATATTGTTATGTAAAATCACACACCGTAGTAAGACCACATTGTCTAATCGTAATTAAGACATTTGCCTTTATCGAAAGAAATTGTTTGCTAAAGTCCCAAAGATGATCTATCACATTAATATATGACATTTGCTTATGTAATATGCTATATTATTCATCATTAGACATTAGTTATTTATGAAGTTATAAAATATATAGTATCGATGTAAAGTAGGTCGTAAGATATTTGTAGGGGTAAAAGACAATAACCAAAAGTGATGAAGAAAATGCAATTAATTAGTAATCCAATACTCGAGTAGCAATTACTATAACAGAAAACCTATACATTAACGTACACATAATAAATGGACAATGGACATTTTCATGAGTCAGGCAATATCTAAATTATGGGTATCATATATTTTATTCCTTGGAATAAGTTTAAAATGATTAGCTAGGCATTGGAGCATTCTCATTAATGTCCAAAAGGACCCCCACTAAATTGCGGATTAAAATCTGTAGCTAACGTCAATAAATTTAATTAATTAAATGATTAGATGCGTAATAGGGAATCAGTTGAGAATTGGAATCCGATGCGGGTGCACGCATTGACCCTTTCAAGGAATCGGTGCGTGCTTTGTAGACTGTCACAAAACTGGAGTTTGTGATATGCATGGTTGTTTCACAAGACGATTTCTTGATAAAATTAAGGTGTTTACCAGTATTGCTTTAATTGGTTTTTTGTTTTGTTTTGTTTTAGTCCTCGCAAGCAACATGCACGTCTAAAGATTTTGGTGGTAGATTAATTGAACTTGTATAAATGAGATAAAATATTTCAACAAATTTTTGGTTTTAAATTATAGTCAGTGTCCAAGGAGAATGTATTGTATTGTTTGAGTCATCGCCAGACTCCGGCAAGGATTCAAACAATACAATATATACTTCAAAGTTTAACAATATGATTTTTTGTTTTTAAGTAAGTGCAAAATTAAATATGTGATAAATCTTTTACTTTGCCTTCACCCATTTAAAAATTGGTTATACGCAAATTTAACTTTGCATATATGATTTTCGGGGTTCTTGCTAGCGAGAATTATTCAACAAACATAATGATCGAAATACTTTCAAAAAAAATAAGGGTATTATAAGTAATACATACAATGCTTTTATCTGATATCATAAAACACAAAGTTTAACCACACTATTTATTTTTTTAAATCTCTTGATGTAAAGGTCGTGTGTAACTTTTAATTGGTATGTAACATAACCAATCTTAAACCTTAAATGTAATTTCTCCTCACATTAAAATATCAAATCAACTAACATTTTCACTTATACAAAACATACGCTAAAATCTCTACTCTTGTACACATGCACGCACTCTCTCTTTCTCTCTTATCAACCTTTAAAAAAAAGTTGTAATTTTAAATTAACAAATTATATTTTAATAAATTTTATAGTTCAAAAATATACTCTTTTATATCTATAATGATATTTTGATATAATAATTTAATAAATAAAATTATTAATTTTGACACGTTCAAAAAGAATGAAGTATGTTTGAAAGAAGACAAGGAAAGAAAAAGAGAAGGCAAAATCCGCATTCCATTTTTCAATATACATGCATGTAATACATGCAAAGCATGTGGTGCATGGTGGTGAAATTCAATATTTTTATACAAATAGATTCTAAAAACACCATAATAAAGGGTGGCCAACAAAGATTTTGATAACAACATTTATATGAATCAAATTTAAAATTTTCACATTATGAACTCATTTGTAAATATAATGATATTTTGATATAATAATAAAAAATGAAATTATTAATTTTGAGAAGTCAAAAATATACGATAAAAAGGACAAAATTTGTTTGAAAAAAGAAAAGCAATAATAAAAACAAAAAAAAAAAAAAAAAAGAAGAAAAAAAAGAGAATTCTGCTTGTATACTGTTTTTATATGAGTGGAGATATTGGCGCTCTCAATATTTTTTGAAAACATTCTTACTTTTCATTGGGTTTAACAATTAAATAAAGTATATCTTATTCGATTGTAAATGATTAAGTACAAATTTGATAATGCTTTATTCAGTTGTTAAAAATCAAATATATAAATTTATATTTGACCCTTAAATATTAAATAATAAACGCTTTATTTAATTACAAAGAATCAAATAAAAGTGAAAAAAATATTAAATATTTTGAAGGGTTAATATTTTCACCTTTTTATATATACATACATATGTATCATACATGCAGAACATGATGATGAGGTGGTGGTTACCTTCAATAATTTACTAGACGTCTAGACCACAATAATTGTAGTTTGTTTGGCATCTAGCTAGGTCCTCCTATGTATGATTTTGACTCGTACCTAATTAAAAAGACTAAATATCAAAATAGGGGCTCACGGTTCTGATCATCTTTGTGCTGTGCATATGCTTACGTAATTTGACCACCCATTTTCTCTCGAAAATGAGGAGACCTTTGAAATAGGGGCCACTCGCCATTTCATTTTTTATGTTTTAATATTTTATAAGTACGTATACTGTTTTCCTTCTTAACACTTTATATTTAACCTTTGAATTAATTAATATTAATCTAAAAATTATTGCATTAACTTTATTTTTATAATTCAAAAAAAACAAATCACTTCGCTTCACCCCCATAAATCTTATCTTCATTATATTCTTCTTCCAATTTTTACTTCTACAAATCGATCCATCTTTTATGCCCAATCCACAAACTTCTTCAACTCATCTTAAACAAACAAATTAACTTATCTTCTAGAAACAAATCAAATCACTCCCCCCCCCCCCCCCCCCCCCCCCCCCCCCACCCACCCACCCACAAACATCTTCTTCAAACAAACACAAGCTAATCATTCCCCTTCTTCTTTTTTCATCTTTTACACAAAACTCACAAATCTTATTCATAATAGATTTTTTGTCATGGATGAATGTGTACTCGGTTTTTAAGAACCGAGTAGTGTTCAACACACTCGACTCAAAGAAATCGAGTAAAGCATGCGTTACTTGTTCCTATAGAACCGAATGAAAATAAAAAAATTAACCAAAAACTTAACTCAATGATAAATAATCAAGTATTTAGTCTTAGACTCAGTGATAAATAACCAGACAACTTGAATTTAACTAGGTTATGGGTAACAAATATAACTTCATACACAATAAAATTTGGCCTGAGCTCTTGTACCCTATGGAGAAGCGGTAGTCTTCATCTCTCTCCACCTCAGGCCATATCTCAAAATCTCAAATGATATTAAACAAAGTTTCTGATTGGGTATGAAGTGAAAGCACACCAACAAATAACAATTCATCTCCGGCCCAATCTACTGTATACTGATTGTTGAACTTGACTTTTTTCAAGGTTATTTCTTTTCAAACAAAGTTTTTTCGGATAAATTATTATTTGGATGAAAGATGATGACGAAGAAAATGGTTTTTAATTAATAAGGTTAATTTAGGTTTAAGTGATTCATAGTTATTAATTATTAATAATTTGAGTTTAATATTTTAATCATTAATTAAAAGTAAATAAGTGGTGCCTTATTAACCTTTTCCAAAAGATGTGTTGAAGAGTAAAATAATATGTATTAAATTATTAAATCTAAATGATATTAATGCATTTCAAATTAAAAAAATATAATAATTTGTACTTTAAATATTTTTTTTTGACACTTTGTATCCTATAAGGTGCAAAATATATACATTTCTCTTTATCAATTTGTATATATAAGATGTAAAATATTAAAAAAAATATCTTATAATATGAATTAATATATTCTTTTAATTTAAAATACGTTAGTAACATTTAGTCAATTATTAATAGTAGCCCCATAAAATATGGAATCATCAATATTCATTGTCAAACAGTAACTCAAAGTGCCTTGTTGACTTAGTACACCACATCCCCAGGCACACCAACGTGGGCCGAGTTATATTTTTATCATTTTCTTAGAATGATATTATTATAAGAGTAATTATATTTAGAGATTTATTGACTTAACTCCCTAAGCTAATAGTCATATTTGAGAAAATTTCATAAAACAAATTTAATTAGACATAACCCCCTAAATCTTAACTCCGTTTCCATTCATTAATTTTTAATTTTTTTGGACCAAAAAACCCCTCATCTTCTTCATCTTCATCTTCTTCATCCCCAAACCAAAATACTCCTCTTATATAGAAATATATACATGTGTATATATATGTACACACAAATCAATCAACATCTCTAACCTCAATATCCATCTCCATCTCTGACCTCAATCTCAATCTTCATCTTCATCTTCATCTTCATCTTCCTCACCAACATCAAACCCATCTCTCTCTCTCTCCCCCTTTCTTCCTCTGCCACCATTCCTCCATTTTTGGTTTTTTATTTCAACTTCGTTTTTTATTTCATTTTTGGGGGAAATTTCAAGCCTAGCACATATATACATACATACATATCGATCTCCACATTCTTCAAAACAGAGGAAATCGCTGGTGGACAATGACGATGATTTCGATCACGATTTTGCTTGGATCTGATTTGTAGAGAGAGATGGGTTTGATGTGTTGCAAAATCAGTGTAAGGAAATTTGATATACTGGAATAAAAACAAAACCGTAGCGTAGAAAAATTAGAGCCAAGTTTTGTGTATCACACAATATCCTTAAAACAATTACGCCACCTTGCCGAAGTGCTCTAGAGGTTGTTTTCCGACATTTGTTTCCCAGGATGAAATGGCTACATCTAGCATTCAAAATTTGAATTTAAAATGGAGGAGAAAATTAAAATTGCTTCAAGTGCAAAACTAGGCCCTGTGCGGCTGGCCATTTTCGGTTCAACATTCGTGTCCGCAGGGATGGGCGCACACAAGCCAAGCCTGTATCAAGCCAAATCCGATTCGTGATTTGCACCCCCCCTGCGCCTGTGTGCGCGAGGTAGGGACCTTGAGTGTTAAGGAGCTTTACTAGTTCATAAGGTGTAATGCCTTATAAACCCACAAAATTTCTCACAAACTTCCAATGTGGAATATAAGAATTCTCATTCTTACACTCTCCATTTTTCTTTCCAAGTAACTCACTTTGGGTGACAATTTCTCATTCACCCAATATCCATTTTTAGCAAATAAATATACCATTTCGATTTACTCGCGGAGGAGAATACGAATGCGTAATAATCTTTTAAAATCGATTATCCGATTTTAAATAAATTTGCTCTAAAAATGGCTAAAATTACATATTTTTCCAACATTCCCCACATGAATGAAATTGGCGACCAAAGACATGATGAAGTAGGTGATACAATTCGGCAGTTGAAACCTGCATAGGATAGGTAAGTTTTACCCTTTGAACATTCCCTTGTAAGAATATGTTTACTTTACTAACTAAACAGTAGACGCGATGTCCTTGAACTACTCTGCCATTTGTGTAAACGACGACATATTTCACACAGGAGTCTTCCTAACACATTTTAGTTCTCATTATTATGTTCTTTATGGCCATGAACATACGTCTGGTTCTGCAAGAGTTCACTAAGAATTGTGCCCTAAGCAATTCTCTTGGAAGCGACCTTTCTTCCCTCTTACATAGCTGATTTCTTAATTAAGAGTAACCCGCATTACTCTATTCGATTTTATCGATGCATAAGAATAATTAAAAGTTTAGCTTATCCTTTTTCTTACGGGTATCACTGTTTTCATAATAGGAATGGACATGGGAAAAATTCCCACAGTGATCCAACGTAGCCTTTACAATTTAGCTGTCCCTTTTGAACCTAGATCTTGGGATCTCTAGTCACATAGGTTCGGTATCCATTGTATCGACTTATTTATTCATGCGCTTTAGTCCCATTCCCCTTGATGACTTATCAACTAACTCTATATTCAATCATTTGGTTAACGGATCCGCATTATTATATTTTGACTTTACAAAGTCAAGTGAGATAACTCCAGTTGAGAGTAGTTGTCTAATGGTATTATGTTTTCGACGAATATGTCTAGACTTACCATTATATATATTGCTTTATGCCCTACCAATAGTTGATTGACTATCAGAGTGTATGCAAATTGGAGGCACCAGTTTTGACCATCTTAGAATATTCTCTAGAAAGTGGCGTAACCATTCAACCTCTTCCCCATATTTGTCTAATGCAATAAATTCAAATTCCATAGTGGATCTAGCAATCACAGTTTATTTCAAGGATTTTCACGAAACCGCTCCACCCCCTAGCATAAATACATAACCGCTAGTGGATTTGGAATCCTTATCATTGGATATCCAATTTGCGTCACTATATCCTTCAAGTACGGCTGGATATCTAGTATAGTGCAGCCCATAATTACGAGTAAATCGTAAGTACTTTAATACTCTAACAATAGCTCGCCAATGCTCGGATCCAGGATTACTCGTATATCTACTCAATTTGCTAACTACATAGGCTATATCTGGCATTGTACAACTCATTAAGTATATTAGACTGCTTATCACTCTCAAGTATTCTACTTGAGAAACAGTCTCTCCTTTATTCTTGGATAAATGTGGAGTTAAGTCTATGGGTGTTCTAGCCACTCCAGAATTATCTTTATCAAATTTTTCAAGAATATTATCTACATAATGAGACTGACTTAATATGAGTTCTTCTGAGGTTCTTATGATTCTAATTCCTAAAATAACATCAGCTAGCCCCATATTTTTCATGTCAAACCTCGAATTTAACATGTTATTTGTAGATTTGATCATCTTATCATTTACTTCCAACAATAAGCATTTTATCTACATATAAGCATACAATGGCATATCCATTCTCGGTATCTTTGACATATACGCATTTTTCACATTCATTAATTTTGAATCCACTTGCAATCATAGCGTTGTCAAATTTCTCATGCCATTGTTTTGGTGCTTGTTTTAAACCATACAAAGACTTCACCAATTTACAGACTTTCTTTTCTTGACCAGGAGCGGAAAAACCCTCAGGTTGTTCCATATAGATTTCTTTTTCTAAATCTCCATTAAGAAAAGCTATTTTCACGTCCATTTGATGCACTTCAAGATAGCGTAAAGCGGCAATTGCAAGTACCATTCTAATGGAATTTATTCTCGTTAAAGGAGAATATGTATCAAAGTAATCAAGACCTTCTTTTTGTCTATAACCTTTGATCACAAGCTTTGCTTTATATTTATCAATTGACACATCTACTTTCATTTTCTTTTTAAAAATCCACTTGGAACCTAAAGGTTTACTGCCAGGTGAAAGATTCACCAGTTCCCAAGTATGATTTTGCAAAATATAATCAATTTCACTCTTAATGGCGTCTTTTCACAAAGGACCATCGTTCAAATTCACAGCTTCTTCATAAGTTTGAGGATCGCCTTCTAGCATATATATCATAAAATTTGGACCAAAAGATTTTTCCATCCTTGCTCTTTTGCTACGTCTAGGCTCTACCTCAACTTCCTTATCTTTGTTGTGAGAATCATTAATATCCTCACTTGTTTTCTCATGTATCCGTTTAGAAGAACTCATTTCTTCTTTCTTACATGGAAACACATTTTCAAAGAATGATGCGTTCCTTGATTGCATGATTGTATTCTTCTGTACATCGGGTATATTGGATTCATCTACAAGAAATCGATAAGCATTACTATTTTGGGCATATCCAATGAAAATGCAATCAACTGTTTTTAGTCCTATTTTCACCACCTTATGTGGAGGTACTACCACTTTAGCAAGACATCCCTACATGCGTAAATAATTGTAAGATGTCTTTCTTCTTTTCCATAACTCATATGGAGTTTTCTCCTCTTTCTTTTTGGGTACCTTATTTAAAAGGTATTTGGCCGAAAGAATGGCTTCTCCCCACATGTTAGGTGGTAAACCAAAACTAATCAACATTGCATTTATCATTTCTTTCAATGTACGATTCTTCCGTTCGGCTACTCCATTAGATTGAGGTGAATAAGGCGCAGTCATTTCATGAATAATTCCATGTTGAGCACAAAAATCCGCAAATGAAAATTCATATTCACCTCCCCGGTCACTCCTAAGTACTTTGATTTTATTATTAAGTTAATTTTCAACTTCGTTTTTATAGAGAACAAATTTCTCTATTGCTTCATCCTTACTTTTAAGTAGATACACGTAACAGTATTTCGTGTTATCATCCACAAAAGTAATAAAGTATTTATTACCACCTCTTGTTTGTATCATTTTTAAATCACAATCTATGGATTAAATTAAGGGGTTTAGTGTTTCTTTTAACATTATGAAATAATGATCTTGTTTGTTTTGCCTCAACACAAGTTTCACATTTAAGATTGGTATCAATTTGGAATGCAGGTATATGATTTGAGTTAATTAATTTTCGTAATGAATCATAATTAACATGTCCTAATCTACCATGCCACAAATCTGAAGACTCAAGCATATAAGCAGAAGAAGTAGCTTTATTCTCGTTATTAATAATAGTCGTTACATTCAATTTAAACAGTCCTCCACTCACATACCCCTTCCCCACATACATCCCAGATTTAAACAAAACAAACTTATCAGACTCGAACACAAGCTTGAATCCATGATTATTCAGTAACGAACCCGACACCAAGTTCTTGCGGACTTCAGGCACATACACCACGTTGTTCAGAGTCAAAACCTTCCCAGATGTCATATTGAGCAACACTTTCCCTTCACCCTTAATTTCAGAGGTGGCAGAATTCCCCATGTACATCTTCTCCCCATTCTCAATAGGTTGAAAATAAAAGAACATGTGACGGGTCGCACCAGTATCGATCCACCACTCTTTTGGGTTTGATCCCACCAGATTCACTTCAGAAATGACCGCCGATAGATTAATATCCAAAACCTCTTGAGCAATCCTTTCAAACACATTTGCTTCCTTGTTTTGGTTCCTTTTGGGCAGTCTACAATCGGAGGATTTGTGACCCAATTTGTCACAGTTGAAGCACTTGCCTTGAAACTTAGGTTTTTTAGAAATTCCTCCCTTAGGCCCCAAAACCTTCTCTTTGCCTTTGTTGTTATTATTGGTGTTGTAACTGTTTTTCTTTAAGCTTTAACCATGTTCCACCACATTTGCCTTGGCGACAAATGAAGTGGTATTGGTCCCACCTTTTTAAGACCCTTTGTTGTCTTCTTCGATTTGAAGTCTAACAATAAGGCCATCCACCCTCATTTCCTTTCGCTTATGCTTTAAGTAATTCTTAAAGTCTTTCCATGCCGATGGTAATTTTTCAATGATACATGCCACTTGGAAGCTTTCACTTAAAGACATCCCTTCGGCTTGTATCCATGCAAGATCAATTAGAGCTCTTGGACTTGACTCATTACAGTTTTAGAGTCCACCATTTTAAAATCTAGGAACTGGCCAACAATAAACTTTTTGGCTCCGGCATCCTCGACTTTATATTTATGGTCCAAAGCCTCCCATGATTCCTTAGCCGTTTTCTTTTCAATGTAAATATTGTACAAAGAATCGGCCAAGCCATTCATAATAGTGTTTCGGGCTAGATAGTCCGAATGATTCCAAGCATCAACGGCACTAACCGCTTAGACATCTTGCGTATTCTCCTCAAGCTTAGGTCGTTCATCGGTTAAAAACCGAGCAAGGTTCAAAGTGGTCAAATAAAACATCATTTTCTATTGCCATCTTTTAAAATTTTGGCCATTAAATTTCTCAGGCTTTTCGCCTTTCACAACAGCAACAGGAGCAGTGGCAGAAGGATTGACGGGTACGAGAATAGGAGTAACAATAGGAGCCGTGGAGTTAATTTCTGTATTCACCGTTATACCTTAAGCAAGAAACAGACCAATTAGTATCAAAGCGTAATGTTATTCCATAAACAGAATGCTTTCACGAATACAAAATTGGAAAAATAATAACTGAATGTTAATAAAAGAAAAACTATAAAATTGTAGAACTTATGCAATGTTAAAACTGGAGTTGGAAAATTTTTCGAAAAAAAAATAAAAAATTCTAGAATGTAATTTTCGAAACTGGAAAAAAAATTCCAGTATATAATTTTTTTTTTCAGGCTTAATTGTTTTAAGATTGTTGCAAAATTAGTGTAAGGAAATTTGATATACTGGAATAAAAATAAAACTATAGCGTAGAAAAATTAGAGCCAAGTCTTGTGTATCACACAATATCCTTAAAACAATTACACCTCCTCGCCGAAGTGCTCTAGAGGTTGTTTTCTGGCATTTGTTTCCCAAGATGAAATGGCTACAAATTGTCTACCTTAAGCACGAAGATGTCACTCTCGACGAACTAAAAATTGTCTGAATCGTATCACCAAAAACGAGCAAAGAAAAGCGAAGAACGAACTATCTATGAGATGAGATTGAGGTTGTGAATTTTGTATCTACTAGTGTGGGAGAGAAAGAACAGTTATATTGTGGAGAGATGTGGAGCATTAACTTGGATATTAAACCAAAACCGTTTTTGGTTTAATGCAAATAAACTCCCAATTAATTCAAACGTTTCTAAATTAATTGGGCAGTTTCTAGCATTCAAAATTCGAATTTAAAATGGAGGAGAAAATTAAAATTGCTTCAAGTGCAAAACTAGGCCCCGCGCGGCTGGCCATTTTCGGTTCGACATTTGTGTCCGCAGGTGCGGGCGCACACAAGCCAAGCCTGTGTCAAGCCAAATTCGATCCATTATTTTCACCCCTCCACGCCTGTGTGCGCGGGGTAAGGACTTTGAGTGTCAAGAAGATTTAGTAGCTCATAAGGTGTAATGCCTTATAAACTCACAAAATTTCCTACAAACTTCCAATGTGGGATATAAGAATTCTCATTCTTACACTCTCCATTTTTCTTTCCAAGTAACTCACTTTGGGTAACAATTTCTCATTCACCTAATATCCATTTTTAGCAAATAAATATACCATTTCGATTTACTCACGGAGGAGAATATGAATGCGTAATAATCTTTTAAAACCGACTATCCGATTTTAAATAAATTTGCTCTAAAAATGGCTAAAATGACATATTTTTTCGACATGATGTTGGTGAGGAAGATAGAGAAAGGTGGATGGTGATGTGGAAGAGAGAGAAAGGAATGGAGGAGGCAG